>CALZFW010000105.1:503602-831129 GCA_945779075.1 Brassica incana | reverse complement strand
CTTTGTTGTCACCATTTTTCAAGAAAATAGTCATTTTATAGTGGTTATTTCATCGATTAAGGGAGTTTTATGAAGTTTTACTAAATTTATTGATAAAAACAATTGACGATGCTCATTTACCATGAAAAAGAGTTTAGCATACATTAATACAAATGTAGAATATGGTTAGAAATTTTAAAACAACACTAAAGATTATAGGCTTCAGTATATAAAGTATTTACCAAAAACTCAATATTTTCTTAGGGGGGGTTAACACATAGATTTTGAAAAAAATCAAAAAATACAACAATATTGTTTTAATGCATAGTTGCATCCTGCCCTAACAGATGATGATGTTCAAAGAGGTTGGGAGCTTTTGTTGTCTCCGTTTTACAAGAAAAAAGTGATTTATAGTGGTTATTCCATCGATTTAGGGAGTATTATGAAGTTTTACTAAATTAATTGATAAAAATTTATAATGACTCTCATATACCATGAAAAAGAGATTAAAATACATTAATAAAATTGTAGAATGTGGTTAGAAATTTTAAAACAACACTATAGGCTTCAGTATATAAAGTATTTACCAGAAACTCAATATTTTCGTAGGGTTACCACATAGATTTTGAGAAAATTTCAAAAAATACAAAAAAAATTTAATGTATAGTTGCATTCGGCACTAACATATGATGATGTTCAAAGGGGTTTGGAGCCTTTGTTGTCTCCGTTTTTCAAGAAAATAGTGATTTTATAGTGGTTATTCCGTCGATTTATGGAGTATTATGAAGTTTTACTAAATTAATTGATAAAAAAATATATCGATTCCCATATACCATGAACAAGAGTTTAAAATACATTAATATAAATGTAGAATATGGTTAGAAATTTTAAAACAACACTAAAGATTATAGGCTTCAGTATATAAAATATTTACCAAAAACTAAATATTTTCGTAGAGGTTAACACATAGATTTTGAGAAAATTTCAAAAAATATGACAATATTGTTTTAAGGCATGGTTGGATCATGCACTAACATATGGTTATGTTCAAAGAGGTTTGGAGCCTTTGTTGTCTCCGTTTTTCAAGAAAATAATGATTTTATAGTGGTTATTCCATCAATTTAGGGAGTATTATGAAGTTTTACTAAATTAATTGATAAACAAATTATAACGATTCCGATATACAATGAAAAAGAGCTTAAATACATTAATAGAAATGTAGAATGTGGTTAGAAATTTTAAAACAACACTAAACATTATAGGCTTCAGTATATAAAGTATTTACCAGAAACTCAATATTTTCATAGGGGTTATACCACATAGATTTTGAGAAAATTTCAAAAAATACGACAATATTTTTTTAATGTATAGTTGCATTCTGCACTAACATATGATGATGTTCAAAGAGGTTTGGAGCCTTTGTTTTCTCCGTTTTTTCAAGAAAATAGTGATGTTATAGTGGTTATTTCATCGATTTAGGGAGTATTATGAAGTTTTACTAAATTAATTGATAAAAATTTATAATGATTCCCATATACCACGAAAAAGAGCTTAAAATACATTAATAATTATAGAATGTGGTTAGAAATTTTAAAACAACACTAAAGAATATAGGCTTCAGTATATAAAGTATTTACCAGAAACTCAATATTTTCATAGGGGGTTATACCACATAGATTTTGAGAAAATTTCAAAAAATACGACAATATTTTTTTAATGTATAGTTGCATTCTGCACTAACATATGATGATGTTCAAAGAGGTTTGGAGCCTTTGTTTTCTCCATTTTTCAAGAAAATAGTGATTTTATAGTGGTTATTTCTTCGATTTTGGGAGTATTATGAAGTTTTACTAAATTAATTGATAAAAAAATTATATCGATTCCCATATACCATGAAAAAGAGTTTAAAATACATTAATATAAATGTAGAATATGGTTAGAAATTTTAAAACAACACTAAAGATTATAGGCTTCAGTATATAAAATATTTACCAAAAACTTAATATTTTCGTAGGGGTTAACACATAGATTTTGAGAAAATTTCAAAAAATATGACAATATTGTTTTAATGCATTGTTGGATCATGCACTAACATATGGTTATGTTCAAAGAGGTTTGGAGCCTTTGTTGTCTCCGTTTTTCAAGAAAATAGTGATTTTATAGTGGTTATTCCATCAATTTAGGGAGTATTATGAAGTTTTACTAAATTAATTGATAAAAAAATTATAACAATTCCGATATACAATGAAAAAGAGCTTAAATACATTAATATACATGTAGAATATGGTTAGAAATTTTAAAACAACACTAAAGATTATAGGCTTCAGTATATAAAATATTTACCAAAAACTAAATATTTTCGTAGGGGTTAACACGTAGATTTTGAGAAAATTTCAAAAAATATGAAAATATTGTTTTAATGCATAGTTGGACCCTGCACTAACATATGGTTATGTTCAAAGAGGTTTGGAGCCTTTGTTGTCTTCGTTTTTCAAGAAAATAGTGATTTTATAGTGGTTATTCCATCGATTTAGGGAGTATTATGAAGTTTTACTAAATTAATTGATAAAAAACTATAATGATTCCCATATACAATGAAAAAAGCTTAAATACATTAATAGAAATGTAGAATGCGGTTAGAAATTTTAAAATAACACTAAACATTATAGGCTTCAGTATATAAAGTATTTACCAAAAACTCAATATTTGAAAACATTTCAAAAAATAGTACAATATTTTTTAAATGCATAGTTGCATCCTTCACTAACATATAATGATGTTCAAAGAGGTTTGGAGCCTTTGTTGTCTCCATTTTTCAAGAAAATAGTTATTTTATAGTGGTTATTCCATCGATTTAGGGAGTATTATGAAGTTTTACTAAATTAATTGATAAAAAATTATATCGATTCCCATATACCATGAAAAAGAGTTTAAAATACATTAATATAAATGTAGAATATGGTTAGAAATTTTAAAACAACACTAAAGATTATAGGCTTCAGTATATAAAATATTTACCAAAAACTAAATATTTTCGTAGGGGTTAACACATAGATTTTGAGAAAATTTCAAAAAATATGACAATATTGTTTTAATGCATAGTTGGATCATGCACTAACATATGGTTATGTTCAAAGAGGTTTGGAGCCTTTGTTGTCTCCGTTTTTCAAGAAAATAGTGATTTTATAGTGGTTATTCCATCAATTTAGGGAGTATTATGAAGTTTTACTAAATTAATTGATAAAAAAATTATAACGATTCCGATATACAATGAAAAAGAGCTTAAATACATTAATATACATGTAGAATATGGTTAGAAATTTTAAAACAACACTAAAGATTATAGGCTTCAGTATATAAAATATTTACCAAAAACTAAATATTTTCGTAGATTTTGAGAAAATTTCAAAAAATATGAAAATATTGTTTTAATGCATAGTTGGACCCTGCACTAACATATGGTTATGTTCAAAGAGGTTTGGAGCCTTTGTTGTCTCCGTTTTTCAAGAAAATAGTGATTTTATAGTGGTTATTCCATCGATTTAGGGAGTATTATGAAGTTTTACTAAATTAATTGATAAAAAACTATAATGATTCCCATATACAATGAAAAAAGCTTAAATACATTAATAGAAATGTAGAATGCGGTTAGAAATTTTAAAACAACACTAAACATTATAGGCTTCAGTATATAAAGTATTACCAAAAACTCAATATTTGAAAACATTTCAAAAAATACTACAATATTTTTTAAATGCATAGTTGCATCCTTCACTAACATATAATGATGTTCAAAGAGGTTTGGAGCCTTTGTTGTCTCCATTTTTCAAGAAAATAGTTATTTTATAGTGGTTATTCCATCGATTTAGGGAGTATTATGAAGTTTTACTAAATTTATTGATAAATAAATTATATCGATTCCCATATACCATGAAAACGAGTTTAAAATACATTAATATAAATGTAGAATATGGTTAGAAATTTTAAAACAACACTAAAGATTATAGGCTTCAGTATATAAAATATTTACCAAAAACTAAATATTTTCTTAGGGGTTAACACATAGATTTTGAGAAAATTTCAAAAAATATGACAATATTGTTTTAATGCATAGTTGGATCTATGGTTATGTTCAAAGAGGTTTGGAGCCTTTGTTGTCTCCGTTTTTCAAGAAAAAAGTGATTTTATAGTTTGTTATTCCATCAATTTAGGGAGTATTATGAAGTTTTACTAAATTAATTGATAAAAAATTATAAGGATTCCAATATACAATGAAAAAGAGCTTAAATACATTAATAGAAATGTAGAATGTGGTTAGAAATTTTAAAACAATACTAAACATTATAGGCTTCAGTATATAAAGTATTTACCAGAAACTAAATATTTTCATAGGGGGTTATACCACATAGATTTTGAGAAAATTTCAAAAAATACGACAATATTTTTTTAATGTATAGTTGCATTCTGCACTAACATATGATGATGTTCAAAGAGGTTTGGAGCCTTTGTTTTCTCCGTTTTTCAAGAAAATAGTGATTTTATAGTGGTTATTTCATCGATTTAGGGAGTATTATGAAGTTTTACAAAATTAATTGATAAAATTTTATAACGATTCCCATATACCACGAAAAAGAGCTTAAAATACATTAATAATTATAGAATGTGGTTATAAATTTTAAAACAACACTAAAGAATATAGGCTTCAGTATATAAAGTATTTACCAGAAACTCAATATTTTCATAGGGGGTTATACCACATAGATTATGAGAAAATTTCAAAAAATACGACAATATTTTTTTAATGTATAGTTGCATTCTGCACTAACATATGATGATGTTCAAAGAGGTTTGGAGCCTTTGTTTTCTCCGTTTTTCAAGAAAATAGTGATTTTATAGTGGTTATTCCTTCGATTTAGGGAGTATTATGAAGTTTTACTACATTTGTTGATAAAAAAAATTATATCGATTCCCATATACCTTGAAAAAGAGTTTAAATAGATTAATATAAATGTAGAATATGGTTAGAAATTTTAAAACAACACTAAAGATTATAGGCTTCAGTATATAAAATATTTACCAAAAACTAAATATTTTCGTAGAGGTTAACACTTAGATTTTGAGAAAATTTCAAAAATATGACAATATTATTTTTAAGGCATAGTTGGATCATGCACTAACATATGGTTATGTTCAAAGAGGTTTGGAGCCTTTGTTGTCTCCGTTTTTCAAGAAAATAATGATTTTATAGTGGTTATTCCATCAATTTAGGGAGTATTATGAAGTTTTACTAAATTAATTGATAAACAAATTATAACGATTCCGATATACAATGAAAAAGAGCTTAAATACATTAATAGAAATGTAGAATGTGGTTAGAAATTTTAAAACAATACTAAACATTATAGGCTTCAGTATATAAAGTATTTACCAGAAACTAAATATTTTCATAGGGGGTTATACCACATAGATTTTGAGAAAATTTCAAAAAATACGACAATATTTTTTTAATGTATAGTTGCATTCTGCACTAACATATGATGATGTTCAAAGAGGTTTGGAGCCTTTGTTTTCTCCGTTTTTCAAGAAAATAGTGATTTTATAGTGGTTATTTCATCGATTTAGGGAGTATTATGAAGTTTTACAAAATTAATTGATAAAATTTTATAACGATTCCCATATACCACGAAAAAGAGCTTAAAATACATTAATAATTATAGAATGTGGTTATAAATTTTAAAACAACACTAAAGAATATAGGCTTCAGTATATAAAGTATTTACCAGAAACTCAATATTTTCATAGGGGGTTATACCACATAGATTATGAGAAAATTTCAAAAAATACGACAATATTTTTTTAATGTATAGTTGCATTCTGCACTAACATATGATGATGTTCAAAGAGGTTTGGAGCCTTTGTTTTCTCCGTTTTTCAAGAAAATAGTGATTTTATAGTGGTTATTCCTTCGATTTAGGGAGTATTATGAAGTTTTACTACATTTGTTGATAAAAAAATTATATCGATTCCCATATACCTTGAAAAAGAGTTTAAAATAGATTAATATAAATGTAGAATATGGTTAGAAATTTTAAAACAACACTAAAGATTATAGGCTTCAGTATATAAAATATTTACCAAAAACTAAATATTTTCGTAGGGGTTAACACATAGATTTTGAGAAAATTTCAAAAAATATGACAATATTGTTTTAATGCATAGTTGGATCATGCACTAACATATGGTTATGTTCAAAGAGGTTTGGAGCCTTTGTTGTCTCCGTTTTTCAAGAAAATAGTGATTTTATAGTGGTTATTCCATCAATTTAGGGAGTATTATGAAGTTTTACTAAATTAATTGATAAAGAAATTATAACGATTCCGATATACAATGAAAAAGAGCTTAAATACATTAATATACATGTAGAATATGGTTAGAAATTTTAAAACAACACTAAAGATTATAGGCTTCAGTATATAAAATATTTACCAAAAACTAAATATTTTCGTAGGGGTTAACACGTAGATTTTGAGAAAATTTCAAAAAATATGAAAATATTGTTTTACTGCATAGTTGGACCCTGCACTAACATATGGTTATGTTCAAAGAGGTTTGGAGCCTTTGTTGTCTCCGTTTTTCAAGAAAATAGTGATTTTATAGTGGTTATTCCATTGATTTAGGGAGTATTATGAAGTTTTACTAAATTAATTGATAAAAAACTATAATGATTCCCATATACAATGAAAAAAGCTTAAATACATTAATAGAAATGTAGAATGCGGTTAGAAATTTTAAAACAACACTAAACATTATAGGCTTCAGTATATAAAGTATTACCAAAAACTCAATATTTGAAAACATTTCAAAAAATACTGCAATATTTTTTAAATGCATAGTTGCATCCTTCACTAACATATAATGATGTTCAAAGAGGTTTGGAGCCTTTGTTGTCTCCATTTTTCAAGAAAATAGTTATTTTATAATGGTTATTCCATCGATTTAGGGAGTATTATGAAGTTTTACTAAATTTATTGATAAAAAAATTATATCGATTCCCATATACCATGAAAACAAGTTTAAAATACATTAATATAAATGTAGAATATGGTTAGAAATTTTAAAACAACACTAAAGATTATAGGCTTCAGTATATAAAATATTTACCAAAAACTAAATATTTTCTTAGGGGTTAACACATAGATTTTGAGAAAATTTCAAAAAATATGACAATATTGTTTTAATGCATAGTTGGATCTATGGTTATGTTCAAAGAGGTTTGGAGCCTTTGTTGTCTCCGTTTTTCAAGAAAAAAGTGATTTTATAGTTTGTTATTCCATCAATTTAGGGAGTATTATGAAGTTTTACTAAATTAATTGATAAAAAATTATAAGGATTCCAATATACAATGAAAAAGAGCTTAAATATATTAATAGAAATGTAGAATGTGGTTAGAAATTTTAAAATTACACTAAACATTATAGGCTTCAGTATATAAAGTATTTACCAAAAACTCAATATTTGAAAAAATTTCGAAAAATACTACAATATTTTGGAAATCCATAGTTGCATCCTGCACTAACATGTGATGATGCTCAAAGAGATTTGGAGCCTTTGTTGTCACCATTTTTCAAGAAAATAGTCATTTTATAGTGGTTATTTCATCGATTAAGGGAGTTTTATGAAGTTTTACTAAATTTATTGATAAAAACAATTGAACGATGCTCATTTACCATGAAAAAGAGTTTAGCAAACATTAATACAAATGTAGAATATGGTTAGAAATTTTAAAACAACACTAAAGATTATAGGCTTCAGTATATAAAGTATTTACCAAAAACTCAATATTTTCTTAGGGGGGGTTAACACATAGATTTTGAAAAAAAATCAAAAAATACAACAATATTGTTTTAATGCATAGTTGCATCCTGCCCTAACAGATGATGATGTTCAAAGAGGTTGGGAGCTTTTGTTGTCTCCGTTTTACAAGAAAAAAGTGATTTTATAGTGGTTATTCCATCGATTTAGGGAGTATTATGAAGTTTTACTAAATTAATTGATAAAAATTTATAATGACTCTCATATACCATGAAAAAGAGATTAAAATACATTAATAAAATTGTAGAATGTGGTTAGAAATTTTAAAACAACACTATAGGCTTCAGTATATAAAGTATTTACCAGAAACTCAATATTTTCGTAGGGTTACCACATAGATTTTGAGAAAATTTCAAAAAATACAAAAAAAATTTAATGTATAGTTGCATTCGGCACTAACATATGATGATGTTCAAAGGGGTTTGGAGCCTTTGTTGTCTCCGTTTTTCAAGAAAATAGTGATTTTATAGTGGTTATTCCGTCGATTTATGGAGTATTATGAAGTTTTACTAAATTAATTGATAAAAAAATATATCGATTCCCATATACCATGAAAAAGAGTTTAAAATACATTAATATAAATGTAGAATATGGTTAGAAATTTTAAAACAACACTAAAGATTATAGGCTTCAGTATATAAAATATTTACCAAAAACTAAATATTTTCGTAGAGGTTAACACATAGATTTTGAGAAAATTTCAAAAAATATGACAATATTGTTTTAAGGCATAGTTGGATCATGCACTAACATATGGTTATGTTCAAAGAGGTTTGAAGCCTTTGTTGTCTCCGTTTTTCAAGAAAATAATGATTTTATAGTGGTTATTCCATCAATTTAGGGAGTATTATGAAGTTTTACTAAATTAATTGATAAACAAATTATAACGATTCCGATATACAATGAAAAAGAGCTTAAATACATTAATAGAAATGTAGAATGTGGTTAGAAATTTTAAAACAACACTAAACATTATAGGCTTCAGTACATAAAGTATTTACCAGAAACTAAATATTTTCATAGGGGGTTATACCACATAGATTTTGAGAAAATTTCAAAAAATACGACAATATTTTTTTAATGTATAGTTGCATTCTGCACTAACATATGATGATGTTCAAAGAGGTTTGGAGCCTTTGTTTTCTCCGTTTTTCAAGAAAATAGTGATTTTATAGTGGTTATTTCATCGATTTAGGGAGTATTATGAAGTTTTACTAAATTAATTGATAAAAATTTATAACGATTCCCATATACCAGGAAAAAGAGCTTAAAATACATTAATAATTATAGAAT
Source organism: Brassica incana (assembly GCA_945779075.1). NCBI lineage: Eukaryota > Viridiplantae > Streptophyta > Magnoliopsida > Brassicales > Brassicaceae > Brassica > Brassica incana. The sequence continues at coordinate 821,985 of CALZFW010000105.1, read as the reverse complement.
GTGGTTAGAAATTTTAAAACAACACTAAAGAATATAGGCTTCAGTATATAAAGTATTTACCAGAAACTCAATATTTTCATAGGGGGTTATACCACATAGATTTTGAGAAAATTTCAAAAAATACGACAATATTTTTTTAATGTATAGTTGAATTCTGCACTAACATATGATGATGTTCAAAGAGGTTTGGAGCCTTTGTTTTCTCCGTTTTTCAAGAAAATAGTGATTTTATAGTGGTTATTACTTCGATTTAGGGAGTATTATGAAGTTTTACTACATTTATTGATAAAAAAAATTATATCAATTCCCATATACCATGAAAAAGAGTTTAAAATAGATTAATATAAATGTAGAATATGGTTAGAAATTTTAAAACAACACTAAAGATTATAGGCTTCAGTATATAAAATATTTACCAAAAACTAAATATTTTCGTAGGGGTTAACACATAGATTTTGAGAAAATTTCAAAAAATATGACAATATTATTTTAATGCATAGTTGGATCATGCACTAACATATGGTTATGTTCAAAGAGGTTTGGAGCCTTTGTTGTCTCCGTTTTTCAAGAAAATAGTGATTTTATAGTGGTTATTCCATCAATTTAGGGAGTATTATGAAGTTTTACTAAATTAATTGATAAAAAAATTATAACGATTCCGATATACAATGAAAAAGAGCTTAAATACATTAATATACATGTAGAATATGGTTAGAAATTTTAAAACAACACTAAAGATTATAGGCTTCAGTATATAAAATATTTACCAAAAACTAAATATTTTCGTAGGGGTTAACACGTAGATTTTGAGAAAATTTCAAAAAATATGAAAATATTGTTTTACTGCATAGTTGGACCCTGCACTAACATATGGTTATGTTCAAAGAGGTTTGGAGCCTTTGTTGTCTCCGTTTTTCAAGAAAATAGTGATTTTATAGTGGTTATTCCATCGATTTAGGGAGTATTATGAAGTTTTATTAAATTAATTGATAAAAAACTATAATGATTCCCATATACAATGAAAAAAGCTTAAATACATTAATAGAAATGTAGAATGCGGTTAGAAATTTTAAAACAACACTAAACATTATAGGCTTCAGTATATAAAGTATTTACCAAAAACTCAATATTTGAAAACATTTCAAAAAATACTACAATATTTTTTAAATGCATAGTTGCATCCTTCACTAACATATAATGATGTTCAAAGAGGTTTGGAGCCTTTGTTGTCTCCATTTTTCAAGAAAATAGTTATTTTTATAGTGGTTATTCCATCGATTTAGGGAGTATTATGAAGTTTTACTAAATTTATTGCTAAAAAAATTATATCGATTCCCATATACCATGAAAACGAGTTTAAAATACATTAATATAAATGTAGAATATGGTTAGAAATTTTAAAACAACACTAAAGATTATAGGCTTCAGTATATAAAATATTTACCAAAAACTAAATATTTTCTTAGGGGTTAACACATAGATTTTGAGAAAATTTCAAAAAATATGACAATATTGTTTTAATGCATAGTTGGATCTATGGTTATGTTCAAAGAGGTTTGGAGCCTTTGTTGTCTCCGTTTTTCAAGAAAAAAGTGATTTTATAGTTTGTTATTCCATCAATTTATGGAGTATTATGAAGTTTTACTAAATTAATTGATAAAAAATTATAAGGATTCCAATATACAATGAAAAAGAGCTTAAATACATTAATAGAAATGTAGAATGTGGTTAGAAATTTTAAAACTACACTAAACATTATAGGCTTCAGTATATAAAGTATTTACCAAAAACTCAATATTTGAAAAAATTTCAAAAAATATTACAATATTTTGGAAATCCATAGTTGCATCCTGCACTAACATGTGATGATGCTCAAAGAGATTTGGAGCCTTTGTTGTCACCATTTTTCAAGAAAATAGTCATTTTATAGTGGTTATTTCATCGATTAAGGGAGTTTTATGAAGTTTTACTAAATTTATTGATAAAAACAATTGAACGATGCTCATTTACCATGAAAAAGAGTTTAGCAAACATTAATACAAATGTGGAATATGGTTAGAAATTTTAAAACAACACTAAAGATTATAGGCTTCAGTATATAAAGTATTTACCAAAAACTCAATATTTTCTTAGGGGGGGTTAACACATAGATTTTGAAAAAAAATCAAAAAATACAACAATATTGTTTTAATGCATAGTTGCATCCTGCCCTAACAGATGATGATGTTCAAAGAGGTTGGGAGCTTTTGTTGTCTCCGTTTTACAAGAAAAAAGTGATTTTATAGTGGTTATTCCATCGATTTAGGGAGTATTATGAAGTTTTACTAAATTAATTGATAAAAATTTATAATGACTCTCATATACCATGAAAAATAGATTAAAATACATTAATAAAATTGTAGAATGTGGTTAGAAATTTTAAAACAACACTATAGGCTTCAGTATATAAAGTATTTACCAGAAACTCAATATTTTCGTAGGGTTACCACATAGATTTTGAGAAAATTTCAAAAAATACAAAAAAAAATTAATGTATAGTTGCATTCGGCACTAACATATGATGATGTTCAAAGGGGTTTGGAGCCTTTGTTGTCTCCGTTTTTCAAGAAAATAGTGATTTTATAGTGGTTATTCCGTCGATTTATGGAGTATTATGAAGTTTTACTAAATTAATTGATAAAAAAATATATCGATTCCCATATACCATGAAAAAGAGTTTAAAATACATTAATATAAATGTAGAATATGGTTAGAAATTTTAAAACAACACTAAAGATTATAGGCTTCAGTATATAAAATATTTACCAAAAACTAAATATTTTCGCAGAGGTTAACACATAGATTTTGAGAAAATTTTAAAAATATGACAATATTGTTTTAAGGCATAGTTGGATCATGCACTAACATATGGTTATGTTCAAAGAGGTTTGGAGCCTTTGTTGTCTCCGCTTTTCAAGAAAATATTGATTTTATAGTTGGTTATTCCATCAATTTAAGGAGTATTATGAAGTTTTACGAAATTATTTGATAAAAATTTATAAGGATTCCAATATACAATGAAAAAGAGCTTAAATACATTAATAGAAATGTAGAATGTGGTTAGAAATTTTAAAACTACACTAAACATTATAGGCTTCAGTATATAAAGTATTTACCAAAAACTCAATATTTGAAAAAATTTCAAAAAATACTACAATATTTTGGAAATCCATAGTTGCATCGTGCACTAACATGTGATGATGCTCAAAGAGATTTGGAGCCTTTGTTGTCACCATTTTTCAATAAAATAGTCATTTTATAGTGGTTATTTCATCGATTTAGGGAGTATTATGAAGTTTTACAAAATTTATTGATAAAAACAATTGAACGATGCTCATTTACCATGAAAAAGAGTTTAGCATACATTAATACAAATGTAGAATATGGTTAGAAATTTTAAAACAACACTAAAGATTATAGGCTTCAGTATATAAAGTATTTACCAAAAACTCAATACTTTCTTAGGGGGGTTAACACATAGATTTTGAAAAAAAAATCAAAAAATACAACAATATTATTTTAATGCATAGTTGCATCCTGCCCTAACATATGATGATGTTCAAAGAGGTTGGGAGCTTTTGTCGTCTCCGTTTTACAAGAAAAAAGTGATTTTATAGTGGTTATTCCATCGATTTAGGGAGTATTATGAAGTTTTACTAAATTAATTGATAAAAATTTATAATGACTCTCATATACCATGAAAAAGAGATTAAAATACATTAATAAAATTGTAAAATGTGGTTAGAAATTTTAAAACAACACTATCGGCTTCAGTATATAAAGTATTTACCAGAAACTAAATATTTTCGTAGGGGTTACCACATAGATTTTGAGAAAATTTCAAAAAATACAAAAAATTCTTAATGTATAGTTGCATTCTGCACTAACATATGATGATGTTCAAAGGGGTTTGGAGCCTTTGTTGTCTCCGTTTTTCAAGAAAATAGTGATTTTATAGTGGTTATTCCGTCGATTTATGGAGTATTATGAAGTTTTACTAAATTAATTGATAAAAACTTATATCGATTCCCATATACCAAGAAAAAGAGTTTAAAATACATTAATATAAATGTAGAATATGGTTAGAAATTTTAAAACAACACTAAAGATTATAGGCTTCAGTATATAAAATATTTACCAAAAACTAAATATTTTGGTAGAGGTTAACACATAGAATTTGAGAAAATTTCAAAAAATATGACAATATTGTTTTAAGGCATAGTTGGATCATGCACTAACATATGGTTGTGTTTAAAGAGGTTTGGAGCCTTTGTTGTCTCCGTTTTTCAAGAAAATAATGATTTTATAGTGGTTATTCCATCAATTTAGGGAGTATTATGAAGTTTTACTAAATTAATTGATAAACAAATTATAACGATTCCGATATACAATGAAAAAGAGCTTAAATACATTAATAGAAATGTAGAATGTGGTTAGAAATTTTAAAACAACACTAAACATTATAGGCTTCAGTATATAAAGTATTTACCAGAAACTCAATATTTTCATAGGGGTTATACCACATAGATTTTGAGAAAATTTCAAAAAATACGACAATATTTTTTTAATGTATAGTTGCATTCTGCACTAACATATGATGATGTTCAAAGAGGTTTGGAGCCTTTGTTTTCTCCGTTTTTCAAGAAAATAGTGATTTTATAGTGGTTATTCCATCGATTTAGCGAGTATTATGAAGTTTTACTAAATTAATTGATAAAAAAATTATAATGATTCCTATATACCAAGAAAAGAGCTTAAAATACATTAATACAAATGTAGAATGTGGTTAGAAATTTTAAAACAACACTGAAGATTATAGGCTTCAGTATATAAAGTATTTACCAAAAACTCAATATTTTCGTAGGGGTTACCACATATATTTTGAGAAAATTTCAAAAAATAGGAAAATATTGTTTTAATGCCTAGTTGCATCATGAACTAACATATGATGATGTTCAAAGAGGTTTGGAGCCTTTGTTGTCTCCGTTTTTCAAGAAAATAGTGATTTTATAGTGGTTATTCCATCGATTCAGGGAGTATTATGAAGTTTTACTAAATTAATTGATAAAAACAATTCAACGATGCCCATTTACCGGGAAAAAGAGTTTAGCATACAGTAATAAAAATGTAGAATGTGGTTAGAAATTTTAAAACAACACTAAAGATTATAGGCTTCAGTATATAAAGTATTTACCAAAAACTCAATATTTTTGTAGAGGGGTTAACACATAGATTTTGAAAAAAAAATAAAAAATACAACAATATTATTTTAATGCATAGTTGCATCATGCACTAACATATGATGATGTTCAAAGAGGTTGAGAGCTTTTGTTGTCTCCGTTTTACAAGAAAAAAATGATTTTATAATGGTTATTCCATCGATTTAGGGAGTATTATGAAGTTTTACTAAATTAATTGATTAAAAAATTATAATGATTCCCATATACGATGAAAAAGAGCTTAAAATACATTAATCTAATTGTCGAATGTGTTTAGAAATTTTAAAACAACACTAAAGATTATAGGCTTCAGTATATAAAGTATTTACCGGAAACTCAATATTTTCGTAGGGGTTACCACATAGATTTTGAGAAAATTTCAAAGAATACGACAATATTTTTTTAATGTATAGTTACATCCTGCGCTAACATATGATGATGTTCAAAGAGGTTTGGAGCCTTTGTTGTCTCTATTTTTCAAGAAAATAGTTATTTTATTGTGGTTATTCCATTGATTTAGGGAGTATTATGAAGTTTTACTAAATAAATTGATACAAAAAATTGAACGATGCTCATTTACCATGAAAAAGAGTTTAGCATACATTAATACAAATGGAGAATATGGTTAGAAGTTTTAAAACAACACTAAAGATTATAGGTTTCAGTATACAAAGTATTTACCAAAAACTCATATTTTCGTATGGATGTTTATACATTGATTTTGAGAAATTTTCATAAAATACGATAATATTGTTTTAATGCCTAGTTGCATCATGCACTTACATATGATGATGTTCAAATAGGTTTGTAGCCTTTGTTGTCTCCGTTTTTCAAGAAAATAGTGGTTATTCCATCGATTTAATGAGTATTATGAAGTTTTATTAAATTAATTAATACAAAAAATTATATCGATTCCCATATACCATGAAAAAGAGTTTAACATACATTAATACAAATGTAGAATGTGGTTAGAAATTTTAAAACAACAGTAAAGATTATAGGCTTCAGTATATAAAATATTTACTAAAAACTAAATATTTTCGTAGGGGGGTTAACACATGGATTTTGAGAAAATTTCAAAAAATATGACAATATTGTTTTAATGCATAGTTGGATCTTGCACTAACATATGATGATGTTCAAAGAGGTTTGGAGCCTTTGTTGTCTCCGTTTTTCATGAAAATTGTGATTTTATAGTGGTTATTCCATCGATTTAGCGAGTATTATGAAGCTTTAGTAAATTAATTGATAAAAAAATTATAACGATTCTCATATACCATGAAAAAGAGTTGAAAATATATTAATACAAATGTGGAATGTGGTTAGAAATTTTAAAACAACACTAAAGATTATAGGCTTCAGTATATAAAGTATTTACCAAAAACTCAATATTTTCGTAGGGATGTTAACACATGGATTTTGAGAAAATTTCAAAAAATAGGAAAATATTGTTTTAATGCCTAGTTGCATCCTGCACTAACATATGATGATGTTCAAAGAGGTTTGGAGCCTTTGTTGTCTCCGTTTTCAAGAAAATAGTGATTTTATAGTGGTTATACCATCGATTTAGCGAGTATTATGAAGTTTTACTAAATTAATTAATAAAACAATTGAACGATGCTCATTTACCATGAAAAATAGATTAAAATACATTAATACAAATGTAGAATGTGGTTAGAAATTTGAAAACAACACTAAAGACTATAGGCTTCAGTATATAAAGTATTTACCAAAAACTCAATATTTTCGTAGGGTTACCACATAGATTTTGGAAAAAATTCAAAAAACACAAGAATATTTTTTAATGCATAGTTGCATCATGCACTAACATATGAGGATGTTCAAATAATTTTGGAGCCTTTGTTGTCTTCGTTTTTCTAAAAAATAGTTATTTTATAGTGGTTATTCCATCGATTTAGAGAGTATTATGAAGTTTTACTAAATTAATTGATAAAAACAATTCAATGATGCTCATTTACCCGGAAAAAAAGTTTAGCATACATTAATACAAATGTAGAATATGGTTAGAAATTTAAAAAAAAAAACACTAAAGATTATAGGCTTCAGTATATAAAATATTTATCAAAAACTCAATTTTTTCGTAGGAGGTTAACACATAGATTTTGAGAAAAAATTAAAAATATTAAAATACTGTTTTAATGCATAGTTGCATCCTTCACTAACATATGATGAAGATCCAAAAGGTTTGGAACCTTTTTTGTCTCCGTTTTTCTAGAGAATAACGATGTTATAGTGTTAGTCTACCAATTTAGGGAGTATTATGAAGTTTTACTAAATTAATTGACAAAAAAGTTAAAACGATACCCATATACCGTGAAATAAAGTTTAATATACATTAATACAAATGTAGAATGTGTTTAGAAATTTAAAAATGACACCACAGATGGCTTCAGTATGTAGAGCATTTACCGAAAAATTCAATATTTTCTTAGGGGTTAACATATAGATTTTAAAAAAATTAAAAAATATAAAAATACTGTTTTAGTGCAGAGTTACATCCTTCACTAACATATGATGAAGGTCAAAGAGGTTTAGAACTTTTGTTGTCTCCGTTTCTCTAGAAAATAGTGATTTTATAGTGGTTAGTCCATAAATTTAGAGAGTATTATGAAGTTTTACTAAATTAATTGACAAATAATTAAAATGATACCCATATACCATGAAAAAAAGTTTAATATACATTAATACAAATGTAGACTGTGTTTAGATATTTTAAAACAACACTAAAGATCATATGCTTCAGTATATATAGCATTTATCGAAAAACTCAATATTTCCGTATGAGTTGTTAACACATAGATTTTGAGAAAAATTCAAAAATATGAAAATACTGTTTTATTGCATAGTTGCATCATTCACTAACATATGATGAAGGTCAAAGAGTTTTGGAACTTTTGTTTGCTCTGTTTATTTAGAAAATAGCGATTTTATAGTGGTTAGTCCACCAATTTAGGGAGTATTATGAAGTTTTACTAAATTAATTGAGAAAAAATTAAAACGATGTCCATGTACCATGAAAGAGAGTTTACTATACATTAATACAAATGTTGAATTTGTTTAGGTATTTTAAAAAAACACTTAGATCATAGGCTTCAGTATATAGAACATTTACCGAAAAACTCAATATTTTCGTAGGGGTTAACACATAGATTTTGAAAAAAAAAAAATCAAAAGTATGAAAATGCTGTTTTAATGAATAGTTGCATCCTTCACTAACATATGATGAAGTTCAAAGAGGTTTGGAACCTTTGTTGACTCCGTTTTTCTAGAGAATAGCGATTTTATATTGGTTATTCCACCATTTTAAAGAGTATTATGAGGTTTTACTAAATTAATTGACAAAAAAAATAAAATGATACCCATGTACCGTGAAAGAGACTTTAATATACATTAATACAAATGTATAATGTGTTTATAAATTTTAAAACAACACTAAAGATCATAGGCTTCGGTACATAGAGCATTTACCGAAAAAATCAATATTTTTGTCGGGGTTAACACATAGAGTTTGAGAAAATTTCAAAAATATGAAAATACTGTTTTAATGCATAGTTGCATTTTTCACTAACATATTATGAATGTCAAAAAGGTTTGGAACTTTTGTTGTCACCATTTCTCTACAAAATAACGATTTTATAGTGGTTAATCCACCAATTTAGGGAGTATTATGAAGCTTTACTAAATTAATTGATAAAAAAATTAAAACGATACCCATGTACCATGAAACAGAGTTTAGTTTTCATAATACAAATATATAATGTGTTTAGAAATTTTAAAACGATACAAAAGATCATAGGCTTCAATATATAGAACATTTACCGAAAAACTCAATATTTTTGTAGGGGAACACATAGATTTTGAGAAAAATTCAAAAATATGAAAATATTGTTTTAATGCATTTTTGCATCCTTCACTAACATATTATGAAGGTCAAAGAGATTTGAAACTTTTTTTGTCTCCGTTTCTCCAAAAAATAGTGATTTTATAGTGGTTAGTCCATCAATTTAGGAAGTATTACAAAGTTTTACTAAATTAATTGTCAAAAACTTAAACTGATGCACATAAACAATGAAAAAAAAATTAATATACTTGAATACAAATGTAGAATGTGTTTAGATATCTTAAAAACAACACTAAAGATCATAAGCTTCAGTATATATAACATTTACCGAAAAATTCAATATTTTATTAGGGGTTAACACATAGATTTTGAGAAAAAATCAAAAATATGAAAATATTGTTTTAATGCATAGTTACATCATTCACTAACATATGATGAAGGTCAAAGAGGTTTGGAACTTTTGTCGTCTCCGTTTCTCTAGAAAATAGCGATTTTATAGTGGTTAGTCCACCAATTTAAAGAGTATTATGAAGTTTTACTAAATTAATTGAAAAATAATTAAAACGATGCCTATGTACCATGTAAGATAGCTTAATATACATTAATACAAATTTAGAATATGTTTATAAATTTTAAAACAACACTAAAGATCTTAGGCTTCGGTATATAGAGCATTTATCGAAAAAATCATTATTTTCGTAGGGGTTAACATATAGATTTTGAGAAAAATTCAAAAATATGAAAATACTATTTTAATGCATAGTTATATCCTTCACTAACATATGATGAAGGTTAAAGAGGTTTGTAACTTTTGTCGTCTCCGTTTCTCTAGAAAATAGCGATTTTATAGTGGTTAGTCCACCAATTTAAAGAGCATTATGTAGTTTTACTAAATTAATTGACAAATAATTACAATGATGCTCATATACCATGAAAAAAGTTTAATATACATTAATTCAAATGTAGAATGTTTTTAGATATTTTAAACAACACTAAAGATCATAGGCTTCAGTATATATAGCATTTATCGAAAAACTCAATATTTTCGTATGAGTTGTTAACACATAGATTTTGAGAAATATATAATGTGTTTAGAAATATATATAATGAAGTTCAAAAATATGAAAATATTGTTTTAATGCATGGTTGCATCTTTCACTAACATATAATGAAGTTCAAAGAGGTTTGAAACTTTTGTTGTCTCTGTTTATTTAGAAAATAGTGATTTTGTGGTGGTTAATTCACCAATTTAGGGAGTATTATGAAGTTTTACTAAATTAATTGATAAAAAATTAAAACGATGCTCATGTACCATGAAATAGAGTTTAATATACATTAATACAAATGTAAAATGTGTTTAGAAATTTTAAAACAACACTAAAGATCATAGGCTTCAGTATATAGAACATTTACAGAAAAACTCAATATTTTCGTAGGGATTAACACATAGATTTTGAGAAAAATTAAAAAGTATGAAAATATTGTTTTAATGCATAGTTGCATCCTTCACTAACATATGATGAAGGTCAAAGAGGTTTGGAACCTTTGTTGACTCCGTTTTTCTAGAGAATAGCGATTTTATAGTGGTTATTCCACCAATTTAAAGAGTATTATGAAGTTTTACTAAATTAATTGACAAAAAAATAAAACGATACGCTTGTACCATGAAAGAGAGTTTAATATACATTAATACAAATGTAGATTGTGTTTAGAAATTTTAAAAAAACAACACAAAATATCATAGGCTTAGTATATAGAACATTTACCGAAAAACTCAATATTTTCGTAGGGAAACACATGGATTTTGAGAAAAATTCAAAAATATGAAAATATTGTTTTAATTCATAGTTGCATCTTTCACTAACATATATCATTTATCGAAAAACTCAATATTTTCGTATGAGTTGTTAACACATAGATTTTGAGAAAAATTCACCAATTTATGGAGTATTATGAAGTTTTACTAAATTAATTGATAAAAAAACTTAAAACGATGTTCATATATCATGAAAGAGAGTCTAATATACATCAATACAAACGTAGAATGTGTTTAGAAATTTTAAAACAACACTAAATATCATAGGCTTCAATATATAGAACATTTACCGAAAAACTCAATATTTTGTAACACGTAGATTTTGAGAAAAAATCAAAAATATGAAGATACTGTTTTAATGCATAGTTGCATCCTGCACTAAAATATGATGAAGGTCAAAGAGGTTTGGAACATTTGTTCTCTCCGTTTATCTAAAGAATAGCTATTTTATAGTGGTTTGTCCACTCATTTTGGAACTATTATGAAGTTTTACTAAATTAATTGAAAAAAAAAAAAACGGTGCCCATGTACCATGAAACAGAGTGTAATATACACTAAAACAAATGTAGAATGTGTTTAGAAATTTTAAAACAACACTAAAAATCATATGCTTCAATATATAGAGCATTTACCGATAAATTACACATATATTTTGAGAAAAATTTTTAAATATGAAAATAATGCTTTAATTCAGTTGCATTCTTCACTAACATATGATGAAGGTCAAAGAGGTTTGGAACCTTTGTTGTCTACGTTTTTCTAGAGAATAGCGATTTTATAGTGGTTAGTCCACCAATTTAGGGAGTATTATGAAGTTTTACTAAATTAATTGACAAAAAATTTAAACGATGCCCATGTATCATGAAAGAGAATTTAATATACATTAATACAAATGTAGAACTTTTTTAGAAATTTTAAAGCAACAAAAAAGATCATAGGCTTCAGCATATAGAATATTTATCGAAAAACTCAATATTTTCGTAGGGGTTGCTAGCACATAGATTTTGAGAAAATTTCAAAAATATGAAAATATTGTTTTAATGCATAGTTGTATCTTTCACTAACATATGATGAATGTCAAATAGGTTTGAAACATGTGTTGTCTCTGTTTCTCTAGAGAATAGCGATTTTATAGTGGTTAGTTTACCAATTTAGGGAGTACTATGAAATATTACTAAATTAATGGACAAAAAATTTAAACGATGCCCATGTATTATGAAAGAGAGTTTAATATACATTAATACAAATGTGGAATATGTTTATAAATTTTAAAATAACACTAAAGATCATAGGCTTCAGTATATAGAATATATACCGAAAAAACACATAGATTTTGAGAAAAGTTCAAAAATATGACAATACTGTTTTAATGCATAGTTGCATCATGCACTAATATATGATGAAGTTCAAATAGATTTGGAACCTTTGTTGTCTCCTTTTCTCTAGACAATTACGATTTTATAGTGGTTAGTTCACCAATTTAGGGAATATTATGAAGGTTTACTAAATTAATTGATAAAAAAAAATTTAAGTGATGCTCATGTATCATGAAAGAGAGTTTAATATTAATTAATACAAATGTAGAATGTGTTTAGAAATTTTAAAACAACACTAAAAATCATAGGCTTCAGTATATAGAGTATTTACCAAAAAATTCAATATTTTCTTAGGAGGTTAACTCATAGATTTTGAGAAAAAATTCAAAAATATAAAATATTATTTTAATGCATAGTTGCATTGTGCACTAACATACGATGAATGTCAAAAATGTTTGGAACCTTTGTTGTCTCCGTTTTTCTAGAGATTAGCTATTTTATAGTGGTTTGTCCACTTATTTGGAGAGTATTATAAAGTTTTACTATATTAATTAATAAAATTTTGAAAGATGTTCATGTACCATGAAAGTGAATTTAACATACATTAATATAAATGTTAAATGTGGTTAGAAATTTTAAATCAATACTAAAGATTATAAGCTTCGGTATATAAAATATTTACTGAAAAACTCAATATTTTTGTAGGGGTTAACATTTAAATTTTGAGAAAAATTTGAAAATACGAAAATAATATTTTAATGTATAGTTTCCACTGATTAGCCTATTTCGGTTTTCTGATGTCTAAACCAAAAATCTAAACCGGATACTTACCTTGCTCACAAGTCGTTGACCAACAACAATTAAATAATATTAGTTAATGAATTAATATTAACGTAAAGTGACGTAGTAAGAAAGGAAAGAGAAATTAATAAATAGAATAATTCTGGAAATTCTGGAGAGTTGGCGGCGACAGTTTCCTCTGGGTTTGCAGAGCTTATTCCTATTCCCACCTTTCTCTCGAAGGAAAGCTCTCATCTTTCACCGAAGATCACGTTCCCCGTAAGATCATCTACCAAACCCAGTTCCCAGATTTTCATTTCGTTCTTCCTTTAGATTCCCACCAAATCTGGATTAAAGCTTCCTGATTTTGAGATCTCCGTTTGTAATTGATGTTCAGAGACTCAATGGTTGGTTTGTAATTTTGCTAGATCGAAAAGCTCCCTGTTGAAATTGATTGATCTGTTATGTGATATTGTGTGGATGATGATTTGTCAAAGTTAAAAGGCTTTTTTAGTTTTTTTTTTCTACTGCATTATGATTCCTTGGTGTTGTGTAGGGTCTGATTAGGTGGTATATATTGGTTTACAAGATGGCATCTGCGACGCTTAGGAGACGGCTTCATCACGGGGATGTGGATGGGAGAAAGTACGAACGTTATGATGCTACTACAGAGTCTGATACTTTAAGTGAGCCCTTGTTGGGAAGTAGTAGTAGTGATACTAAAGCTGGGTACAATGAGGTTAGTGTGTTTGTTTTTCTCTCTTCTAAATAGAGATGAGAGGAACACTTTTATGTATTGTGATGTGTGGTCTTAGGAGCGTACTCTGGAGGATATTTGGGAAGAGGAACGGAAGAAACAGCAAAGTCATTGGACGTTAATCTTTTCTCAGTTGATTGCACAATGGGCTCAGTGGATAGGTTTGTTTGTTACTATCAATGATTGTTTTAAAGAGGGGTTATTACATTTCAGTTTGTTTCTTGGTTTTGGCAGCCAAAGTTGTGTTTGGATCTGGCTCGCTTTTTGGGAGGTTTCTTTCTCTGCCTCATATAGGCTCTGGTGGAAGGCTTTTGCCACCTCCTCTTAGTATCTTGCAGGTAATACTCAAAGCATCTATCTTTATCTTGTGAACATCTTATATCAAATGATATGGTCAATTTGACTGTATTTGATTACCTCTTACTAGGAAGAAAGGCTGAGAAACATTAAGAGAAGAATAGAAATACCCTTTGATGGATCTCGAATGGAGCATCAAGTTAGTGTTTCTCATGGACTCTCTGCTTGCTATATCAAAAGTTCTGTCCAGATTATATAATGGCATGATTTACAGGATGCACTTAGACAACTATGGAGATTAGCTTATCCACAGAGGGAGCTACCACCTCTTAAATCTGAACTCTGGAAGGAGATGGGCTGGCAAGGAACAGACCCTTCTACAGATTTTCGGTACACACTAGTGTAGATTTGGATCATCTTCATCACTAGTCATTTTACTGATGATAGGTTTCATAATTTTTTTTTGTAGAGGTGGAGGTTATGTATCACTGGAGAATCTAATCTTCTTTGCCAAGACCTATCCAGAATCATTCCAAAGATTGTTACATAAACAAGATGGAACAAGAGCTGAATGGGAATATCCTTTCGCGGTTGCCGGCATCAATATATCATTCATGCTGGCACAAATGTTAGATCTCCAGTCAGGTAAAAATGCTCAAGAATTAACCAAGTGAAAATCGATGAAATGTGTTTGTAATTGTGTTTCTGTTACAGGTAAACCATCAACGGTCGCTGGGATAAGGTTCTTGGAGTTTCTGGAGGAAGATGAAATGGCGTTTGATAATCTTTACTGTATAGCTTTCCAAATGATGGATGCTCAATGGCTTGCAAAACGAGCTTCTTACATGGAATTTAATGTAAGTAAATGTCTTTGAACCACGCTTGTTTACCGTTTGGAATTTTCGGTTTGGGTATGTGCTAACCGGTTCTTGTAAAAAAAATTTGGCAGGAAGTTCTGAAATCAACGAGAACACAATTGGAACGTGAGCTGGCGTTGGAAGATGTTTCGAGCGTCAGAGATTTGCCTGCTTTCAATCTATTGTACAAAAAATAATTTTTACATATTTACTTTCAATTTTCTATCTGTATTTATATAATAATCTGTTTTTGCTGAAATTGTTCGGCAAATAATTTGTTTTCCATATAAAGTAAAAGTGTGAAACTAAGGAACCATTATTATATAGTAACGTAGGTACATTTATGCATTTATATGTTTATGAATTTACACAAGGGAACAGTTTATACACACTTCTCACTTCCTCTCATCTTCTCTTATAGGATTCAACTCTTCATGAGATGGCTGAATGCTCCACGCTTTCATACGTTCGCTTGTCTTTTTAACCTACAAAATAAAAAAGATTTCAAGAATTTTCATATCTTCGTTGTTTAAGTAAGAAGTACAAATTTATTTGCTTACCTCTGATTCCCAGTCAGTTCTGTAAATGATATAACACAATATCGCTGTTTGGATCGCTATACCAGCCGACATTCCAGACCACAGTCCCTAGATATCAGACAAATGAAATGTAATTGCCTTAACAACAGACTTTTCTTACATTATATTTTAATTAGTACTAATCAAAAAGTTACCTTAACACCGAGATGGAAAACATAAGTAAGGATGAGACCCAAAGGAATACCAACTGCATAGTATGAAACAAAGTTCACAACTGCCACTATACTCTGCATCCCTGCTCCAACTGCCACACCTGTTATCTTCAACATTTTAAACCATTTTTATTTTATCTATAATATTCATTAGTTACTAGAACCAAACCTATATTTTAAGTATGAAACATATTTTGACAAAAAAGTATAAAACATATATGCATAAATTTATGTTTTTGATTGTGACCTGAGAGTACAGGTTGAATGCTGTTGAGTAAGATGGATACGGAAAGGATCATCGATAGATCATCCACTGCTTTTGAAACCTCTTTGCTATTGGTAAACAAATACGATATCTGACCGCAAAATGCTAAACATAAAACAGAGAATATCATTCCCATAATTGTTGATACTGTGAGTATCACTTTGATAGAGAATCTCACTGCAGCTGCATCTCCTTTCCCCAACTCGTTAGCCACTCGGACGCTACCATTCAATAGTTAAATATGCATAATTTATCATTTAATATTATTAATTACGAATATTCTTAGGCTGGACATATATAAAGTTGTGAGCGTTACCAAGCTGCACCCAAGAAGCCAAGGCATATGTTGAATTCCAATGTATATATGTATTGGCTGGAAATTTCCAATATGATTTATATGAAGAATATTTATTTGCATGAGTGTAATTCAGATTAATTGAAAAATATGTGAATGGCTCTGAAGATTTTGAGTTTACCATATTGAGAAAG
This sequence comes from Brassica incana, assembly GCA_945779075.1. NCBI lineage: Eukaryota > Viridiplantae > Streptophyta > Magnoliopsida > Brassicales > Brassicaceae > Brassica > Brassica incana. The sequence goes on along the minus strand of CALZFW010000105.1, from coordinate 805,537 downwards.
CAGAGATTGCGATATTTGCATCTTTTGTATAACCAGCCATTAAGACAAGGAGGCTCAGGTACCAATACTCTAAGCTGTTAAATGAAAACAATAAAATTATCAGAAGTATAAACATTCCCAGCATAACATCATTTTAAGTAGACCAAAAAATAATAAGTTGGATCCCACTTCAAGCGTTGGTTTGTGTTTGTTAAAAAAAATATTTAAAGCTTAGTAATTACCAGATCATGAAGCCTGAAGAAATGGAGAGCTTGAGCATAGGAATCAGGTCAACAAAAGCCGCAGTACTAAATCCAGACCAAGTGAAAGGACACCATCCACCAAAAACATACACAAACTCGGCTAATACCAAAGCCCACGAGCTCACATTAAGCCCGAGGAGCGCACCACCAATCCCCATCCCCATAAAACTCACACACCACCATGTCACCAAGATGTCAAGAGCCAAGGACGAGACCGAGAGAACGCCTACAATAGCGTTCCTCATTTGTGCTTGGAGGTACATTTGCATAGTCATAGTGAAGATTAAGCTATAGACGTAAGGGATCATCCAAGGATATATCTCATCAACGGTCCCCGTGATATCAACATTTTGGCCTAAAAGACGGAGAATGGGACCGGAAAATACGATAAACGGTAGGAACAAAGTGGTCACGGCCATGTCTATAATCCATGAACGTTGTAGATATATCCCCATTGTGTGGTACTGTTCTGCACCGTATGCTTGTCCACATAACGTCTCCGTCGCACTTGACATACCGCCCTATATATATTAACAACCACAAAGACAAAGACGAATTTTTTTTATATTCAAATTCAGACTAAACTGAGACTAGCTAAAGCAGCTTGTATACCGTTAAACCGTAGAGAAAGCGAATGAAAGTGCTTTGGAGGAGAGCATAAGCGGCTAGACCCAACTCAGAGGAGTGACCGATGAAGGCTTGAGCCACAATGATGCTACCAAACGAAGTCATTCGGAACAAAGAGGAAGGTAATGCTATTCTCCACATTTTGCTTACTTCACTCCAAACCTTTGCTCTCAGATAGAGACTCTCTATACTGTTGCTCTGACCCTTAGCGTCTGATCCTACACGTAGTAAACTCTCCTCCATTTCTCCTTGACTGCTCATTTTGTTGTTGTTTCCTTCTTCCGTTCTTTAATCTGAAATAATCCATACAAGAACAATTACTTTTTCGGACACGAAAACAATTACTTATCATCAAAAAGCAAGAGTAAAGATGTATGAGTAGTTTGACAAAAAAAAGATGTATGAGTAGAAGACAAATACACCTGGACTTATCAATCAAACACACATATATTACAGTACTAAAGGTTCAAATTGAAGACACAAATGTCGAAAAACAAAATATGTCGACTGGAACCTATGAAGCAAGTGATTTATTACCTTTGTTTTTAGAGAGAATCTAAAAGTCAAGAAGACCAGAGAAGAGAGAGAGAGACATAGAGCTCAGCGATGATCACCAAGAAGAAAACTTCACCGAAAACAAACTGAAACTTAAATTTAGCCTTTTCTCCTTTTTAGGGGAATATGTCAGAACAGAACTGAAACGTCTCGATATCTAATACAAATAGCGATAAAAAGAGTATATGTTTATACGTATTACGTATGTACAGAAAACTGTATGTATCTGTTAAGATACTCGTATGTGAAAAAGAGTGAAAACATAGATAAATTGACTTTGTGATTCTGTGCGTGTTATTGGTAATTGACTATACAAATCAGAATACTAAACTATACTACGTTCTACATATGGTGCAAAATATTTAAACCTCTAGTTTATAATGATATTCACATTAATATGAAATATCATATCATTTCCTCTTTTTCTTTTAAATTGGATTATTATCCAATTTGAAAACAAATTAGATTTTTGTATCTTAACAAAAGAAAACAAAAGTTTCCCCCTAATTTTAGGGTCCAATGATCTTCTTTCTTCGTCGGGATGAAGCCGATCCATCATTAGCTGTTTTTCTTGTCGACACCGCTCGATCGTTGGGTATTATCCTCTTCAGTTTTCTTTTTATTTTTCTGTTATGTTTTTGCTAAATAGTTGTGTTTTATTTTATTTTTTTGGGGTAAAATATGTGTTTATTATCTTCTTCTCTGGTTACCAAATAATTAACATTTTTTTGCTAACAAAAAAAATATTTTTTTTTTTTGCTAAACTACCATAAGACTGCATGCTGCTTCGACCATGCTTTTCTAGTTTTTACAATTTCCGTTGAACGGATAAAGAGGTCACCTTATGACTATGAGCCTCCACGTTATGCAAGAAGGGAGACAGTAGATGCGCCGCACGTGACACGCATGCACATCCCATGCAGTATCTTCCATGTGTAAACTCTTGTCCCTTCGAAAATGCTCTCGTGTCTCAATTTTTGAAAGAACAAAATAAAATGTCTTTTGTTTACGAGTTACGGAGTCCTTAAATTATAATTTGTGTTAGTTGGGTCCTTCTGCATGCAAATCGAATTTTATCCAATCTAGACAAATGTATGCGCAAAGCCAGTGAAAAAAAAGTTCTGATCCCATTCATATGTATGTTTATTGATACTTTTTTTTTGTTAGTATTCAATTTTTTAGTTGATCATTTCAAGTCGTTGTTGCACTCTTACTTAAATTCAAATTCATTTTTATATCTGCCGAGCACTACTAATTATTGCTATTGAATGTCTCAATTGAGATCAATGTTAGGGTTTAGGTACCCAAACTCTACTTGTTTAGCCATACACTTCGGTAACTTGAACATCAAGATATGAGTTAGAAGAAGAAGACTAGGGCAAATCCAAAATGGTCTTTAATCTTTTCTATATCCCAAAATCTTTGAAAAAAACTTTGTACCTCTTGTTTCCATGTTGCAGAGAGACTTGTAGTTTACACTCTACTTCAAGGCTTTTCTTATAGCTGCTACTAATGGCTCATCTCTTGAACCTTGTGATATACCGCTCCCCATGGCCAAAGGATAAGAAACGGTGTCGTTTTGAGGTTATTAAAGAGAAGGGTTGCTGAAGGAGAAGACATTTAGACATAGGGATACATAGCAGGTGTTTTCTCAGACGGAGGAGCGAAGGAGACGAGAATGCCATTTCTTCTTCTTCGCCGGCGAGGTTTAAGGAAAATAGTCAAATACAGATTATTACTCAAACGGCCCATTATGTTACTAGTTAATAATGCCCACTATCCAACTAACCCGAATATGGCATTATCCAATTAACCCGAATATGAGCCCATTTGTTAGTTGTGGTGTCAATAACTTTGCTTATACCGGTTCAGTCACTCGAGTAGTTTTTTACCTTGATAAATAAATTATTACGCATTAAGGAAAATATGATCGGATGCAACGAGACGTTACTGGAGGCGAATTTTGATTATTATTTAGATTGTTGTCGTCCTCGTTTCTATCTATCCTTAGTTCTCTAAGGTTTTTGTCACTCATTTGAGTTTGTCTTTCCCATTATTTGAATCAATTCAGAAGTTCAAAAAAAAAAGCAAAAAAGAAAAGAAATGGTTACCGTTGTGATTAATTTTTCTTCTTTTCTTATTTGTCACACCAATTGTCAGTCACAAGTCACACGCATGATAGATTACCGAGTCCCGAAAAAAATATGACCGTGTAACGGTAAGAAAACTTATTATTTTTGTGAACAATTTTTTTTTGCAACATTAATTGCCAAAAAAAATTAATTATACAACGGACAGAAAACATTTCTTTTTTTTCTTTTGGGTCAACATTTCTTCTATAAATACTCACTTCTTACTTCACTGGAAACATCAAAATTTTCCACTCTTTAGTTTCTTTAAAATAATTGTTATGTTCTTCTCGAGCGAAGCTTTTTTTAAAGAATATTTTGTTATGAGAAGTTTATCTGTTGCATCACTTGTTACATGGCACTTACTGTGTTTTGTTGGAGGATTGCTGTGATAGAGATTATTACCAAAGTGGAAACGAGGGAAGGGCAAAGCCAAATGACGGAGCCATCTCGATCGATCATGGAGAGGTTTACGAGCACCTTCTCAAGCAAAGCTCTATGGAATGTTGTACTTCCGAGCCGTATCCATAAGATTGATATGAGGAAAGCATCTCGTTTCGTGTCAAAGATCGACTTCGGATCTGGTTAGTTTTTTTTTTCTTTTTTTTGCTAAGTAAACTGTTTTCTTTCACTTTTTATTTTTGATTTTAAATTTTGATACTATATATACATATACATATGTTTTACACAATCATGTCAATAAACATTTTTATGGTCCGTGAGAGGTGTATTTGTTTAGTATGTTATTCGTATTAAAAATTTAAGACTTACATTAGCTTTCATTTTGGAGAAAATTTCAATATATTGAAAACAAACCAAACTGGAGCATCCTGTCTATAGAATTTATATGGTCCGTTAGAGGTATATATACGTTTAGCTGTTATTTTGTATTGTTAATTTAGCGGTTAGACTAATTTTCATTTTGGAAAAAGTGTAAGTAGTAAATTTCTATACGTTAAAACAAACCAAACTTTTACATCCTGTCCATCGGATTTTTTATGGTCTATTAAAAGTGTATATATTATATATTTTTAGTATTGTAAATTTAATAAAACTATTTTTCAAAGTTTTTTTTGGTGTATGCAAGCAAAGTAAGTGTTTTGATTTAATCAAAGTTTTCAACAATACGTATAATATGCTTTTCCTTATTGTAATTTTAACGAGGAACGGAGCCATCTCGGGAGAGGTTTACGAGCACCAGGAGTTAGTTTCGAGGAGGTGATAAAAATTATTGATAAGAAGAAATCAGAGATCAAGGAAGGAGATACTAGGCCTGGGCGTTCGGTGGTCCGTTCGGTTTCGGTCCGGGTGATTTGGATTTTCGGATTTTCGGTGTTATGCTCATAAGTACCATTCAGTTTTTACTAATTATCGGATCGGGATCGGTTCGGTTCGGTTTTTTCCGGGTTCGGTTCAGATCGGATTTAACCAATGTTTAAAATCGTACAAAAATATATTTTAAAAAACCTCGAAAATTGACCAAAAAAATTTCAAAATATATAAATTATTTACAAATCTAATTAAAAATTAGTTAAACTATCTAAATAAACTAAAAAGTATTCAAAATAACAAATAAAACAAACTACAAAAATATTTTGAATACTCTAAAATATCTAAATCAACTTAATATATATAAAAACATTAACATATTTAACTAATTTCGGATATCTTCGGATCCTAATTCGGATTTTGGTTCGGTTCGGGTTATAACCAAAGTCCAAAGTAGTAAGCTCATAAGTCCCATTTGGATATTTTTTTAAAACAGTTCGGATTCGGTTTCGGTTTTCCCGGTTCGGGTTAAGGTCGGTACTTTGGGTTGAGTTAAAAACGCCCATGAGATAAGCTGAAACAGAAGAGTATGAAGAAATTCAAAAGTCAGCCAAAGTTGAGCCGAGGAGTTCACGGTTACAGCATAGCGAGAGAGAGTTCAAGAATGGCATGTACATAATTAGGGGAGGGGTGAGATAAAATTTTCATAACAATTTGTAATAGCTAAGTTTATATTATTTCCCAAAAATCAGAGTGAATATTTCATAACAATTTGTAATAGCTAAGTTTATATTATCTTCTAACTGTATGTTTGGTTCCATCTAACTACAACACAAAAAACAAAGTTAAAAACAATATTGTTTAGTTCCGTAACTTGATCCTCAAGATAGGAGTGAGAGAAGAAGTAAGACTGGTAAGATATACATCACAAAATCTTTGGAAAAAAAAAAACTGTTTGATCCATCTCTTAATCCCCGCGTGGTCTTCTCAAAACCTGTAAAGGCTTTTAGGCTTGTGAAGTTATCGCAAAAACGTTTCCATGTTGCAGAGAGACTTGAATTTTACACGATACTTCAAGGCTTTTTCGTATAGCTGCTACTACTAATGGCTCATCTCTTGAACCTCTTTGTTGATGGAACTAAACAGAGCTGTTGTGATATACCGCTCCCCATGGCTCGGAAACAGAACCTGTTCTCATGAAATCTATATATTAGAGCCGAAACTAAACCACTAACTGAAATCTATTCATCCTCACCGTGATAAGTTTCCCTGCGTTCTCAGCTCTTTTAGCTAAGCTGATTGCTGCTACTGCAGCAGCTCCAGACGATATCCCAACCTAATGTGTATATTATTATATTAATGCATAAGTATTAAACTCAAATGTTATGTTAAAGAGATAACAACAAGAGATTGTTGTCCATATACCAGTAATCCTTCCTCCAAAGCTAGTCTTCTTGCCATCTCAATTGCTTCCTCGTTGCTTACCTATTACCGTTTCAAATGATCATCATCTATATATATTCTTTATAGTTGTTTTAAATGTGAGATTAATGCTAACCTTAAACACTTCATCAAGGAGCTTAACATCCAAGATTCCCGGTACATAACCTGAACAAGACATGTACTGGTGTTAAGGAAGATACCTAAGTAAAATTTGTAAGTCTGATCAATGCTCCTTACCGGGACTGTCTCCAGAGATCACACTTCTTTCTGATGGTTCAACGCCAACTACCTATGATTTAAAGGATGTTTAGAACTAAAGAAAACCATAAGACTAAACCAGAAAGCCAGAGAAATAGAAAGAGATAAGACCTTAATGTTAGGGTTCATCATCTTCAAGAAACTTCCTGTACCTGTTACAGTCCCACCAGTTCCAATCCCAGCAACAAATATATCTACATTACCCATTGTGTCTTCCCAAATCTCTGGTCCTGTAGTCTCAAAATGGATCTAACCAACACAAAAACCAAAAAGGATTAGGCCAAGAAAGCGAATAAGAGTAAAAGCTAGGCCTGGGAAAAAAAACCCAAACCCAAATACCCGAACCTGAAACCGATCCAAAATACCCGAAACTCTATAGGTACCCTATATGGGTCCAAAACCCGAAAGACCCGGACCTGGATAGACCCGACCCGACCCGAACCGATAGGATACCCACGGACCCGAAACCAAAAAACTAACAAAACTAGAAGTTTTCTTATATTGTTCAAGAATTTTTCTACTATGAATGTTCAAAAATTTTAGACCCGAACCCACTCGAACCCGAAAGGAACCGACCCGAAGTTCTATAGGTACCCATATGGGTCCAAAACTTCCCTACCCGAAAGATCCGAACCCAACCAAATACCCGACCGAACCCAACCCAAATACCCAAATGCCCAGGCCTAAATAATAAAAGCCATTGATAAGTTTTGATACCTTTGTATTTGCAGTATTATCAAACTGCTGAAACATATAGGCATTTTTGGTCTTGAGAACAATCTCTTTAGCCTTATCCACTGCACCTTTGAGACCTTTCTCTGGACTCGTCAACACGATCTCTGCTCCTAGCGCGCGTAAAAGCATCCTTCTCTCAACGTTTATAGAAGCAGGCATGGTCACTATAAGCTTGTACCCTTTAGCTGCAGCCACAAAAGCTATCCCTAGGCCAGTGTTTCCCGTCGTCGGCTCTACTAACACACTCTGCTCCAACTCTACCAAATCAGCAATCTATCAAAAACATTAAAACTATAGAAAGGCAAGAAACAGTAACCTTCCTCGGAGTTATGTCTCCTCTGTCTTCTGCCTCGTTAATCATGCTGAGACCAATCCTGCAGACAGAGAGAGAGAGACAAGAGTCAAATTAAACAATTCAAATGATATGAAAGATGGAATCTTTTTTGCTGACCTGTCTTTGACGCTTCTACAAGGCTCCATTGACTCTAGCTTTGCAGCAACGTCAGCAACACACCCGTCAGTGACTCTGTTGAGATACACCATCGGTGTGCTTCCAATCAACTAAGCTCAAAATCAACACAACTTCAAAAACCCATCACAAAAGGACTAATCTTTTTTTGTATAAAGTTGAGTCCTTTGAAAACTCACTTGAGTGACGTCTTCAGCAATGTTTACCGTTTCTGATTCCTCTGTTCCCACTTCATGAGAAACAGTAGTAACTGGAGGCGGCGGAGGAGGAGGAGGTTTGGATTTGGATTTAGACTTTTGTTTTGTCCCGGTGGAGGGTTTTGAAGAGACGGCGGCTACGACGAGGGAGGATGATGAAGGTTCATGGTTTAAGGATAAGAAACGGTGTCGTTTTGAGGTTGTTAGAGTGAAGGGGTGGTGAGGAAGAAGACGGAGGAGCGAAGGAGAGGAGAGTGCCATTCTTCGTCGCCGGTGAGGTTTAACGGATTAGGTTTCGTTTCTCTTTAATTCTTCTATATTTAATTTATCGCTAGATTTTTTTTAAAAAAATGTTCAAATGTTTTTTTAGTGTAGGAAAATACAGATGTCGTTCGGACAAGTGTTGTAATAAAATAAAATATCAGCTATATAAATATTTACCTTTATGTCGGCCCAACTAACTGTAAGAAACTGTTACAAAAAATCATTTAAATAATTTTTTTAAAATGTTTTTTTACCCAAGAAAATTAAGTAAAAAACATATAAATCAATAGTGAGGATAAATCTTTTAATATTGAAGAAATGTAAATGTTCAGATATTTTTAAGCTTGGAAAATACAGATGTCATTGGGAGAAGTATTGTAATAAAATAAAATATCAGCAATATAAACATTTACTTTTATGTCGGCCCAACTAACCGTAAGAAACTGTTAAAATAATTCTACTTATACATGATTAACTATGTTGACAAAAAAAAATACATGATTAACTATAGATTATAGATACATTGATTAAAATAATAATATACATTCTATATAGCTAATTATGTTTTAAGATTCGATTATGTTGTCAACAAGGTAGCTTAACATCGTTTCTAACCAGACAAGGCTAAGAAATCGAAATTTAATTTTAAAAAACATTTAAAGATAATATATTGTAAGTCATGTGTCACACACGTCGCTCTCACATTGCTTTAATCTTCGTCTCGAAGTATTGGATTCATGATTCTTCTTTCTCATCTCCTCCATCCTTATAAATACTCAAACACGTTAAACACGTTATGCATTAAAAAGAAACTAACTGAAACAATGGCACTCAAAGCGATTCTCTTTCTCGGTTTACTTCTCGCCGTGATATCTTCTCCGACCACCGTCGATGGTGGATCAGTTTGTCCGAAGGCTTCCACTTTTGGTCGAGGAAGCTTTCCCGATGGTTTCTTGTTCGGTGCTACCACTTCTGCTTTCCAGGTAAAAGTCTAATTTGGATTCAGAAGTCAAGTACTGTTGAATCGCCGTTGACTTTTTAATAAAAGTTTCATTTTTCACACAGTAAGACAGGGTTTCTCTGTAATTAGGACTAAGTAGGTTTATAAGTGTGGTTAACAATGTTTAAAGTCCCAAATCAAGTTTAAAGAAATTGAATTTGGTATTAATAATGAAATGATTGAAGCCTATAAGTGAAAAGTTGAAAGCTTTATACATTAATAGAGTTGTAGACCAAATATGTGATTTTTCAAGTTTTTGAATTTAGCTTTATATAGTTAAAGTCACTTTTAGTCCTCTCTAATGCTCTGTTTTCATGGTTGAGTTATTGCTAATCGTGCCTGGAGTTTTGTGGATTCTGAAAAAGACCGTCTGTTCTTAATGTTGGTTGATTTGATTTGGATAGCATGAAGGTGCGCCAGAGGAAGGAGGACGAGGTTTGAGCATCTGGGACTCATTCACTCATCAACATTCAGGTCTTTCCTCAATCCTCATCTTCTAATCAATCAGAAGATTATGAAAAAGCGTTGCTAAATGATTTCTAGCTGTTTCTCTATGTACAAGTACTGAGACTAATTCATGAACATCTGATTTTATTCTGCAGAGAATAACAATAACCTTCTGGGAGTTGATTTCTATCATCATTACAAGGTATATATTCCATGTTGAATGAACAGTTTTTTCTAGAGACTATAACGTTACAATTAAGTGTGTAATAAACAACTAATGGTGATTCATGTTTCCTTTAAATTATTTTTTTTGCAGGAGGATGTTCAACTATTGAAAAAGTTGAACATGGATGCCTTCAGGTTCTCCATTTCTTGGTCAAGAATCTTTCCTCGTAAGACCAAATATTCAATTTTGTAGTTCATGATTTATCCATTTGCAATTGTATGAGATGTTTGAATGATTCTTCAATTTTATTGTAAAACAATCACAGATGGGAAAAAGGACAAGGGAGTGAGTGAAACCGGAGTCAAATTCTACAATGATCTCATCAACGAGCTCATTGCAAATGGTCAGAACAATTCAAATCATATATAAAGTCTCTTTTTTAGCTTTAAACATGTAGCTAAACTCCCATTGTTGATGCAGGTGTAACACCTCTGGTTACATTGTTTCAATGGGACGTACCTCAAGCGCTAGAAGATGAATATGGTGGTTTCTTGAGTGGCCGTATCTTGTAAGTACCTTTAAGCATCCAGATCTTAGTTTTTGTTTTATGTTCACTGATCATAGTTTTGCATACTCATTGGATGGATAGGGAGGACTTCCGGGAGTTTGCAAAATTTGCTTTCAACGAATATGGTGATAGAGTGAAGCATTGGGTTACTATAAACGAGCCTTATGAGTTTAGCCTTGGTGGATACGGCACTGGAGAGAAAGCACCAGGGAGGTGTTCTAAATACGTCAATGAGAAATGCGTTGCGGGTGATTCTGGACATGAAGTCTACACCGTAAGTCACAACTTGTTGTTGGCTCATGCTGAAGCTGTTGAAGAGTTCAGAAAATGTGCAAAGGTGAAACCTCTTATGAACCAGTCTATGTGATTCATTCAAGTTTATATTTGATCTAATGCAATGTTCAAGAAATTTATACGCGGGGGGGGGACGTTAACGAATTATTGATTTATTTTATATATATATATATATATATATTATATTTATATAAGATATTTTAGTTTTGAGTTTACTTATAAAATAATTTTGATCAATTATCAAAATTAGATATACAAAACAAAAGAAATAGACAAATTTATGGATTTGTACTAACATTATTACTTAATTTTATAGATTTAAACCGATTTAAACTGATTTAGAATGGTTGAAACCGATATGAGTTGTATAAATCAGATTTTTTTTTTAATTGTTTCGGCTAGGATCTATTTGCCGTTTCTGCCTAGGCCGACTTTTAGAACCATGATCTAATGTGTGGATTCATATCAAACAGTGCAAAGATGGGAAGATTGGTATCGTTCAGAGTCCAATGTGGTTTGAGCCTTACGAGAAGACGTCTTCAGAGGAGATAGTGAAGAGAGCAATGGACTTCACTTTAGGCTGGTGAGTATAGTCTTAAAGAAAATTAGCTTTTAGCGTTTTTGAGTTTGGATTCTGATAGTTTCTTGCAGGCATTTGGAACCAATAACACATGGAGATTACCCTCAGACCATGAAAGACAACGTTGGTGCTAGATTACCATCGTTTACAGACGAGCAGAAGGAGAAACTAAAGGGTTCTTATGATTTTGTTGGTGTCAACTACTACACTTCTGCTTTTGTTGCTCATGTGGAGGATGTTGATCAAGAGAAACCGAGCTGGGAAGCTGATTCTCGCTTCAAATTACATTGTATGCTCTGCTTTTTCTAATCATTACATTTGTTTTTGATAATTAGTCTTCTTCTTTATAATCTTTCTTTTTGTTTTACTTGCAGCACAAAATCCAGATGGGTACAAGATTGGTTCTCAGGTATTATATATGCGTCATCTACACAAATTTTGAGCTCTTACTAATGTATTTGCTGATGATGTTTCAGCCGGCTACTGCCAAATATCCAGTGTGTGCTGATGGGTTAAGAAAGGTTTTGAAATACATCAAAGAGAACTACAATGACCCGGAGATCATCGTCACTGGAAACGGTAAGCTATTTTCTTTCTTCTATCAGTTACCTTAGCTTGATATGAATGGTCATTACCTATTGCATTTGCAGGGTACAAGGAGACACTTGGAGAGAAAGATGTACTTCCGGATGCTCTCAGCGACAGTAACAGGAAGTATTATCATATGAGACATCTCATGGCATTACATGGAGCAGTCTGGTTAGTTTTTTTTTTCTTGTTCTGCTCCTTCTCTAGTCGATGGATTTGGTGACATAACCATTTGCTTTTATGTTGTTTTTTTTGTAGTGAGGATAAGGTTAATGTTAAAGGGTACTTTGTGTGGTCGCTTATGGATGGACTAGAGTGGGAAGATGGATACAAGACTAGGTCTGGACTCTACTATGTAGACTATGCTAACAACATGGGAAGGCACGAGAAACAGTCAGCTAAGTGGCTCTCTAAGCTCCTTGAGAAAGCTCCTATTCAGTCCAAGGTTGATTTGGAATCAAGGAAGGAGTTATAAATGATCGGAGAAGAAACTATAATATCTCTGTTTAACCGTTCATATTATGTAATGTGTGTGTTCCTTTGTATCCCCTAAAAAGTTTAAGCCACAGTATATGTAGTTAATCAATAAATAAAGAAGAACCTTGTGTCACGCGTTAGCTAGCAAAGAACAAGTTGCTTACGTAAGTTGTGTTCTTTTATATCTTTAAAAGAGTGTAAGCCAATGATATATGTAGTTATGTAATAGTAATCAGTAATCTTGTGTTACACGTTAGGTCTGAAAAGGAACAACTTAATCAGTAATCTAGTGTTACACGTTAGGTCTGAAAAGAAACAACTTATGTACAGTAAAACTTCTATAAATTAATAATGTTGGGACTACACCAAAACTATATTTTTTTATTAATTTATAGAGATATTAATTTATTGATATACTAATTGAACCAAAAACTCAATTTGAGACTACAAAATTATATTATTTAATAGAAATTTTTAGTGTATATTAATTTATAGAGTATTAATTTAAAGAGGTTATATTGTAATTGTGTTCTTTTATATCATCAAAAGAGTGTAAGCAAATGATATTAAGTAGTTATCAGTAATCAATAAATAAATAAGAACCTTGTGTCACATGTTGTTACATTACAGTTATGTCTAAATCAAATCCCAAAGAAACCACAAATCTTCACCGTTTAAAAGGCCTTTCAAACCTCTGAGACTTATGAACCTTCATCTTCACCAAAGGAGCTTTCCTCGCCAAAGCTTTCCAAATCATCTGAACTCCATAATCTCCACCATCATCTTTAGACGGGAAACGCAAATCAAAGTACCTCTCAACTTCTTTCAACCGCCGCCACATTTTATTCCACTCTTCTCTCCCAATACTACTCACAAGACCCATTAGAAAACCTTTCTTTAAAGCGTATGATGATTGGACAAAGAGACAGAACTCGTTGTAGTTAAAAACATCCTCGTAAGGTAACTCAATGTCATCGCTGATGATCACCGGAGTACAATGACTAGCTATGGCATCAAAGTGGCGGTTCGAAGATGGAGTATCTCCAGCTATGTTAAGACAAAACTTCGACGATCTCATTCCTTCTCCAGCTTTAGTTATGCCGTGGTTTCTTACTCTACCAAAGGAGAAGTGGACGTGTTTTTCTTCTTTCAAAAGGTCATATAGTTCATGTCTCACGAATCCACCCTATAAGATTGTTACTCAAAGCAGTAATTTAGATTTGTAATGTTCATAGTGATTTTATATAAATAGAATTTTGTTGATTCTGGAACTGATTTAAATCTTAGTACACCAGTAAAAATATACTGAGAGTGAGAATGAAGACATAATCAGGAAAAAAAAAGACGAGCTTTATTACTAAACGACACTCTCTTGTCTTTAATTTTTTTAATTTGCTCCACTTTAATTCTATATTTACATAGCTGCCATTATTATTATTTTACATTTTAAGTTACTTTTTAAATCGATATACACAAGCTATACTTTAATTATTCTTAGACTTCTAAAAAATGAATAAACATGCAACGGTTTTGAAAAAGTAAACATGAATCCTATGATGCAAAGAAAAATAATATGGTAAAATCACCAAATTTGATTTGCATATTATAATGTAACTAAGTAGGCCTACAATACGTTGGGCCATGAAAAAGGCCCATAAGTAATAGTCTATTGGTTCTTAACAAAACAGAAATTAGAAGGCCCACAACTCTTGCAATACTTTCTAACAAACGAAGGAAAATAAAAACTTACAAATTCAGAATAGACATAAAATATGTGGGAGGCTACATACGCAAAAGGTTAATACTCTTAGACAACAACAAAAATCGTAAAAGGTAACATATAGTATATAAATATTAGTGATCCACATGGTAGCCAATGGGAAAATGTGTGGAGTGAGTGAGAAAAAGATCCATATGCTAAGTCTCAAATATATGTTTTCTTCTTTAAGTTCAGAATTCAAGAACTAACCAAACATGCGTCTCCTACTCAGTGGTTATAGTGGTCGGTGTTGTCGCTTAGTGGCTTTATTTTATTATTAATACGATTATTAGTATATATAGTAATAATATAGAATCTTCTTCACTCGTTATTATAACTTTGATTTTTTGGTTCAAAGATCAAATTTTTTAATTTTTAGTTCAGTTTTTCTAACTTGTTTATTTCTACCGATCTCTTGTAGCCAAACTAGTTCTACCGGTTCACATAAATAATTCCTTTTTTTTAAAGGTATAGTCTCCTTCACATCTACTCAATCCACTTTATTCTCCTCCTTCACATCTACCTACATATATGGTTAATTTTGTAACAACACACTAGACTCCGTTTCTTCTTTCTAGCATGGCTCCTCCTAAAAGTTTTACATTATTAAAAGATTTAAAACTCTTAAAATCAAAATGGAGAATTCAGGTAAAAACAATATTTTACGCATAAAGTGGATTAAACTCTAGTAAATATTTATAACTTGGTGAAATACATATTTATATAGTTATGTACTGAGCCCCCATATATAATTATAAAAATATCTTTTTTTTTGTCATCGGTCTAGACAGACTCATACTGATTCTACAAACCAAACTGCTAGCTCTGCATCCATGTGAACGACGAAAAAACGGTTGTTTTTTTGCACTGCGTGCAAGACTATCCGCCTGTAAATTCTCCGTCTGGGATACATGAACGATCTCTGAGTTGAGAAAACTTGTCTTCAAAATCTTTATGTCTTCCAGATAACTTTCAGATGCGGGTCATTCTTCTGGTTTTGAAACCATCTTCACCAATTGAGAACAATCCGTAGCAAACGTGACCGAAAACTGACGCAAATTCCGCATACACTCCATTGCCCATATCAGCGCTTCCATCTCCGAGTGAAGAGGTGAGAGACTTGCCCGAATGTTTTTTTGCCTCCATTAATCCCTTAAAACCCTCAAAAGTATTATACCAATCTTGTCCTGAATAAATCTCTCTATCTTTTCACGAACCATCTACGAAACACCAGCTTCTTGTGATTATTGGAAGGTGCCTGACCTCCCCTTCTTGAAATATCTTAACTATTTTTTTTTTGTCTAAGCATGATTTCAGTTATGTATCAGCTAAGACTAAGTGAATATTCAATACTTGTAACCTTTTACTTGATCTAATGGTCAAAATTTAGCTTTACAAAAAGTAATAGATTTGTCTTAAGCATCGGGGATTAAGATCTTGCTTCGACGTGTTAATTAAGGTTTATGTTTCGGAAAGCAGAAATCGACAAGAATACAAATTCTGGCGAACCCAGCTGTCTTATGCTCTTTCATTATTCTTATATCTATTCAAGGACTAAAATATTCCACTTTACTATGTAAAGAAATATTGACAAAAGAAAAAGAAATATTGAAATGCAAATTGTATACTATAAAATGGGATGAATAAGGTTTGATCTTAAAAGTAGTTGCTTAATTTTATTGAGCTGATCCTCAAATTAGCTAATGTGACACTTGTCCCAGTGCAGCTGTCAACCAGATAAACTCAAAGCGTAATCATATAGGTCACTTTTTCCTTCCACTGATATCATACAAGTCTCTTTTGATATTGCAGTACTTTGGGATCGATGTTTCTTTTTGTTTGAATTGACAAATACTCCCTCTAGAAAATATTTTTGTTTCAAAATATAAATAGTTTTTATATTTCTAAATAATTTTTACATTTATTGAATACAGTGTGACCAATCAAATTAAATATATTTATTTTTTATTAGTTAAATTATATCTAACCTATTTATTATAAAATACTTTTTAAAAACATAATAATTTTCTTAATCTTCGTGTTTTTATCCAAAACTACTTGTATTATGAAACGGATGGAGTATTAGTTGATTAATCATATCTTAATCGGCCACTTCCCTTAAGTAACTTCACATCATTAATACAGACTGCAACATATTGTAATAATATCGTTAACGACCCTAGTTCGTTACCTACTTACCGATAATACTAGATACAGCCTCACTTGGTCCTCAAATATATGACATAACTAGCTGCGATGGACTTAACTAAGACATTACTGATGCTGTGTGTCGACTTGTAGATACATACAAACTACAAAGAGTACAATGATCGACAACAAATACACTGTACTTAACCAATGGTATTATTTTAGTATATAGCTCAAGCTAAAGATCGTCTTAATAGTAGCAATCTTTTACTACATTAATTTTATACAATCGGAAAAGTGTTCTAACGCAATTAATAGACTTCGACTTTATTTTATTCTTCGTACTCCCAATAACATTCACTACTCTGCACACGAACTACCTCGGAGATCTCTAGACACAGATTTTATTGCAAAAATAGTTACATACTTTTAAACTAAATCACTAAACTGATACGAAACCTAAAATCTCTTCGTCTTACAAGAGATTTTTGACTTCACTTTTTCTTAATTATTACAAAATTAAGAAATACATAAGAAAATTTGATTGCACGATATGTCGACTGGGAAAGTAAAACAAAAACGGATGGATCGCAGCAATAAAGTCCAAGGTAGATTAATAAGGCATCTGTTGAAGAACCACACAGCCCAATAGTAAAGCCAGTTCATGTCTGTCTTGGAACCTGTTGATAACAAAACGAAAAACAAATAACAAACACTAACAAGAAAAACTTACAAAATATATATAAACGCTAACTAATTGATGAAAAGATAAGAAAGAGAGAGATGTGGATAGAAGAAACCCTAATGCCGAATATGATTTTAACACTCAAATTTTCAAAAGAATCATTTAGAGATAGAGAGAGAGAGTAGAACAACTATATCAAAAATAAGACAACAACATTAGATAAAAATAAAGTTCCGATTTCGAAAAGACTTGATTTAATTTCATAAACGATATAGTACGATACTTCATAAACAGTTGCAGACACATAATTAATCATTTAATTGTGGGAGCCCTTTAATTGTAGACTTTCATTTCTTTTTAAAAAATATTTTAACTTTCATATTTCTTTTTTATATAAATTAGTGAGCATAAACATGGACATCATAACATGAATGCTGACAAAAAAACTAGCATTTTATAAATAAGTTAATCAAACTAGTACGTAAGTGAAAGACATTTACCAAAATAGCAATTTATACGTTGTTATCACAAAGATATCAGTTCGAAAACATGAATATGAATTCTAATATTCAAAAATGCGAACAAAATCATGGAAAAAACTCGTATTTTTCTATTCAAATGTTGAAAACCTCGTCAAATCACAAAGCTTCAGTTACAGAAAGTCAACATTTTTACCTCCCTTCCCCTCCCAAAAAAAAAGCAAAGAAAGTCTTAACATATCATGTTCATTTACTCCACAAACCGACACTCATCAATTAAGCATTATATTCGGTTTCTCTTACGAAAGACTATAATATTATTAAGTTATGATGATTAAAATATATTATAGCAGACAATTTAGGACTTTACCCCAATTGGGTTCCATCTCATTTCCTATTTTCAACACCAAAGTGAGGATGGAAAGATGGAGATGGAGAGAGAAAGAACAAAACAAAAGTATAATATTATAAAATTAGCTCGAAAACAAACAATGTGATAAAGCTCTTCACGAGGAATTCGATCAGAAATAAAACAAAATATAATACAAAAATACATAGATGTGAGATTAAAATATTACCAGGAAATAAGCTTCACCATGTTGTAAGCTATGCATCAAAAAACCAAACTCATCAGTAGGAAGAGGAACACCTGAGGAATGCACCAAAACCAAATCTTCTCCAAACATTGCTTTCATGTCTATACCTCCACTCGTCACTTCTGTCGGAACTCCGTTTATAAAGACCGTTAACCCTAAATTTCAAAAATATCTCTAATAATATGTCCGAAAATTATATTATAAAATTACCTATCAAGAACAATAGTAGGCAATATTGGAAGAATAATTCATCTAATAGTCCAAGAAGTCGGTTCTTTGGTTAACATTTATAGTAAAAATAATGAGATCAAGAGAGAGTTTTGTTCTGAAATAAAAGAAAAGAAATTAACCTCAAAATTTTGCTTTTATATTATATATAAACCAATATATTAGAGGACTGGCTTTCAAGTACAAGATGTTAGGCACCATTGGAAATGTAATTAACACGGGCTATTATTAATTAATCCCCAAATAAATAAAATTTAGTTAGTTTGGTTGAAACCCACCAAGAATTGGAATTTTCCTAGTTTAATTCAACTTTTACGATTTTTATAATGTTATAAAGACTTTTTGGGGAAAGAAAGAGGGTTAAGAGGAAAAAGCACTTGAGTTTAAAAAGCAAAAAGAGGCATGCAAATAAACTGTTTTGTTTACCTTGTTGGTAGTGATCATAACTGGAGCTTTGATCAGATGGGCACATCATTGGTGAGAGATTTGAGCTATGATGTTGATAATGATGCTGACTAGCTTCATGGTAACCCATTTGACCAGACATTGCTAAGAGATTTTCCATGCCATTATTGATATGATTATCACATCCACCACCATAAGAAGAAGTTGAAGAGCTAGCTGGAGAAGAAGTTGAAGAGGAGCTTGAGCAAGGAGGAGAAGAAGAAAGACCAAGAAAAAATGAAGGAGTTTGAGATGATGACCCACCATATAAGTAATTAGAGGAAGTGCTACAACCTCCAAACCCCAAATCAGCCCCACTATATTGTGGTAAGCTGGTGTTTACCATCATGGTCTGGTCACAAGTATTGGTGGTTACGGCCGCAGCTGCAGCTGCAGCCTGGAGTTGCCGCTGCCTCCTTCGAGATCTTGACCGCCGGTTTTGAAACCAATAGAAGACATTTGCATCTCCCACCGCCCCAAACTTCTCGAGCATCTTTCGTATCCTTACCGTCTCTTCTTTGGGAGGGTTAACCATACCACTGTTGAAGATCGACTCAAGTATGAGTATTTGTTCCGGTTTAGGTGACCATCGTGACCGAACCGTTTCAGTCGAGGTGGAACCCGAAGCTGGGGAAGAAGGTGAGTGACTATGGCCGGTTGGGCTATGTTGTGTTTGTTCTTGGTCCATTACTTTCAAGAATATTGAAATTGTTTCGCTGGTTCTTTTTCTGTTGCTTATTGATAATAAAAGAGAAAAGTACTTTCTTTTTAGTTTGAGTTTGTGAGAGGTGATGTCTAGAGAGTAAACTCATAAATTTATAGGAGAGTGATTTCTTCATATAATATATTTGTCTTTGTTTATTGAGTTACATGTGGATTAATATCTTTATCTTTTAGCGGCTTCGTTAAAAAAAAATTTTGTCAACATATTAGGCTTCTTTAAATATACTCGAATTATTTAAGCATATATTATATATATTATTAAAACTGAAGCACATTTTGGTACTGTTTGAAAATTTAGATCGTAGATTAAATGAAACTTGTTTGGAAACAAAGATAGCAGATTAAATATTTTTTTATTTACATATTTAGTCACTGTATTTCTTTCTAATTTAAAAATTATGTCGTTTGGAAACTTGGATAGCAGATTAAATGAGAATTGTTTGGAAACACGGATAGCAGATTAAATATTTCTTTTTATTTACACATTTAGCCATTGCATTTCTTTCTTATTTACAAATCTGCCACTTCACTTAAAATCAAAAAAATAAATTAATTACAATGAATTGTTATTTATTTTTGCTGAAAATAAAAACACAAATTGTAATATATAATATATACTAATCTGCTACAATACAATTTTCAAGAAAATCAAATATCATAAAATTAATAATAATTCATAAAAACCTACTGTAAAAAATTAAATCATTTTTAAATAAATAAACAAAAAAAAATCAATAGGTTAATATATGAATATTACAGTTACATCAAATTGCATCAAGTTATAAATTATAAATATAATATTACGTACAGATAAAAAAATTATTATCAAACATCTATATTATAATATAATATATTCTACTTTAAATATATTTTACAAAATATAAAAATATAAATCGACATTTTATAAAATCAGTGGTTTATAAATTTACATTGAACATAAATTAAATCCAACATCTGCGCGGAAGCGTGGGGTCAAGATGTAGTCTTTTGTTATAAGCGCTAATTAAGTGGTACAGAATTATAACTTTATAAGTGTTAACGCCTACTCGGAGATACAAAAGCTGTGGGATTTGTTTGGCATTCGAGAATTCGGCAAATAAGCAAAATAATTTTTGACTATTATCCACCAGGGGTTAGTAATAGAACGTGCATCCAAAAAGTTTACAGTACTCCTTAATCCTTATCCGTTTTTATTTGCATGGGAAATTAAACTCATTATATGCACACCTTTTTTGTAACTGCATTATATGCAGAAATAGTACCTTTATTTGCTATCAATTAACCGTTTTAATCAGTTATATGTAATATATATGTTTTTTTTGTCAGTATATATATATATATATATATATATGTTAAATATAATCATATATTCACTAATATATTTAAATTTCCAAAGTTGCAAACAATATGATGAATATAGTTAGACTGGTTATGAGTGTCAGACTGGTTAGCCCGGTTCTATTCAGCCGGAGTCAGCTTCATTTGACATTTATTACTCGGTCGATGCTAACCTTTAGTGTGGTTTGATACTTTAATCACTACAACGAAAAATGCGTTTTTATAGCGGATGAATAACGCTATGTAACGATACGATAGTGGTTTTTGAAACGCTGTATCATCGTCCGTCATAATAGGTAAATGACATTACATAGCGGTTTTTAGCGTTGCTATTTTTTCTTCCGCTACAATAGCGCTTTTCAATATGCAATTAATTTTTTTTTAATAGCATGTCTTTAATGCTATTATTTATTTTATTAACAGCATTTTTGATTTGTTATTGTTAAAACTACTATAACAATTTGTTTCTGCTATATATTGTAAATTATATTTTGTTAATTATTTATTTTAGAATTATTTTTCAGTTAATAATTTAAAAATAAAAGCATAATTAAAATTTAAAATTAATTCAGATATTTAAAATTTCTTTATTAATATTGATCTGTAACAAAATTGGATTACAAGAATATAAAAAAAAATCTAATTAAATAATAAACCAAAAACTTTAACCTAATTACTAACTAAACCAAGCTTTAACCTAATTAGTACTAACTAAGCGCCACCCCAACACCACCACCTTCGTCGTTTCTTCATCTTCCAACCCTCACCCGTCGCACCACCACCTTCGTTGTTGTGTTCTTCCATGATCTTCATCGTCTTATCAAGCCATGAACTTTGTTGCCTTCTTCATCTTCCAGTCCTCACCCGCCGCACCACCATCTCTGCTCGCGACCATCTCTGTCTACCCCAACGCCGCCCCTGCTCTGTCTTCCCCGACGCCGCTGCTCGGTCTTCTCCGACGCCGTTGCTCTGTCTTCTCCCACCTTGCTCTGATTCTCCAAGCTTACGCTATTGCTCTAGTCTTTCTCTGAAACCTTCTTACAAACCAAAAAAAATTAATCAAGTAAACAACAAAGAGGGTAAAAGAGAAGAATGAATACCAGAACAGAGAGGAGGCGTCACTTCGTCACAGGACAGAGAGGAGGCATCACAGTTCAGAGAGAGAGAGAATATAGTAGATGGATGCTCCTCCTCTGTTGTTGTCTCACGACCTCCATTATCTGTAAGGAGAAGGATACTGAGCGACAGAGAGGATGGTGACAATGAGTCTGTGACTTAGAGAAACTGAAGATGCAGAGAGAAAGAAGATGAGTTTTGTGAGTCTAGACAGTTACAAAATTTTCGGATCTGAAAACAAAAGCGACAGAGAGAGAGAGAGAGGAGACGAAGTAGGAGTAATCTGGACCCTTCAAAAAGTTTAATCAATGGTTGTGATTACATAAAGCATGATCTCCGTCCTTGTATGTGATTGGCCAGTTTGTGTTGACCAATCAAATTTTTGTATTTGATTCCTATTTTTCTTAATAACATTGTTTTCTATTTTATTTTGTGTGTTTAGTATAAAAATATTTATGATATATAATTTTGAAAATAAAAATTATTTTAAGAAAAGGTTTAAAGTTTATGATTTTGTGATTTATATTTGGATATATGAAATATAGTTTAAAGTTTATGAACTAAAGGATTTAAGTTTGAAATTTAAAATTAAGGTTTAGAATTTGGATATATGAAATATAGTTTAAAGTTTATGAACTAGAGGATTTAAGTTTGGCATTTGAATTTTGTGGTTATATGATTAAAAACTGATTTGATAAAAAAAATTATATGATTTGATAACTTCAAAAATATTCAATTTTTTAGTTTTATATCTAAGATCTGAAGTTTAAGTTTTCATGTATTATAAAGTTTATAGTATTATAGTTTAAAGTTTGTGTTTAATGTTTAGGGTTTAGAGATTCAAAAGTCAAATAATGATTGTTGCCACTAGATCAAATTCAATCAATGGTCCTAAAAAAATAAAATTGTTCTTCTCATTTCACTTCAAAAATTGCATAAATTTAAAGAATTAAACATGATAATTAAAATTTAAAATATAATAGAATTTGAGGATCAAAAGTTTGGGGTATTGAGATTTGAGATTAATTTTTAAACTGTAATCTTAAATTAGTTTAAAGATTTTAAATAAAAGAATTATACTAAATGAAATTAGTTTAAGAGTTTAAAGGTTTGAGTATAGGGTTTGAGCCCAGGATTTGAGAGTTAAAAGTTTGGGGTATTGAGATTGACATTAAATTTATGAAACAGAAATAGTTTTTGACTATATACTTAACATCTGAGTTTAAAGTATGTGTTTAAAGTTTAGGGTTTAAAAATTCGTTTACGGTTTAGGGATTTAAAAAGATAAATATAGCATTTTTAATTATGTGCTATTAAATATATGTCTATTAAACATATGCTATTATAGACGTTTCACCTTAAGTGTTATGTAAAAATGTAAAATATAGTAAGAGGAAAAGTGAAACAAGTACGAGAGAGAAAATCAATTGTTTTTCCGCTTTAGATATGCATAGCGTTTCAAAACTAAAAGTGCTATGTATACTATGTCCGAAAAGTGTTTTGGAGGAATTAAAATCGGACCAACCTAACATAGCGTTTGTATTTTCGCAAACGCTATCTAAAAGTAAGAGATATGTCAATAATAGCACAATCGAAAAAAATGCTATCCCGATCTGCTATTAAAACGCATTTTTCTTGTAGTGAATGTTGGCTAAGTTCGTTCCAAAAAACCCCAGAGGTTTTAAGAACATGAACATGTGCTTAGCTAACAAAAATTATTTGCAATTTTACTTATAGGTGATTTTGCCACGCAAAAATGAATACCAGGCGACAGTCTACAGGATAAGTATAAATATTACTGTAGCAGTTCCGAAATATATTATACTGTCTAAAATGTAACTCTGAGAACATAAGAATTAAGAAGTAACATAGTAGCAGAGACAATAATCAAAGATCAAAATGAAATACAAACATAAACCGAGCCAAAAACTCATCCATGTCTAAAATGTATTATAGTTATATTAAGAAAAAGCTAATGTAAATTAATGGTACCGTCCACCGAAAAATAATTAAACGAGAAGTCGGCCGTTATGATTATCCCTCTTTCTGCTCTATAAAATATTCCATTTGTTCCAGATTCAATAGAACTTTTTTTGTTCTACATTTTTTTCTAGATTGTAAAAATACTTTTTATAAATAATATTAATAAATAATATTTAAAATATATTAAAATATTATAAGTTGGCAGATATATAATAAAAAGTTAATAAATTTAACATAAATAATAATTATATTTTCAAAAAGATACAGTAATATTTTTGTTTTTTGATAGAAATATTTCAGATATAGTAATATTTTCAATAATAATTATAAAAATGTAAAAAAATATAATTAGATAGAGTAATAATTTTGCTTTTTTGGATAGAAATATTTCGGTTAGGCTAATGATCAATTTCTAATGTTTTAAGGAGAAAAGTTCACACTATTCTGACATAATGGGGGTATGTATTCAATTACAGTTTGAATTGATATTGATTTTTAGATGATTTAAGTTGAAATAAAAATTTACTACAGATTTTATTAAACTATATTAAAATCTTATCTAAGATTATGAATTTGACTTTTTAATAAGAAATTCTGGTCAAACATTTTAAAATCTAATTTATTAATTTAGAGTCATATTTTTATTTACTATTAACAGGTCACAGTATAGTATGACCAACTATAAATTTGAATATTATTTTTTAGTTATAACAAAATCTGTTGAGAAATAATCTAAAAAAATATTACTAAAAAATTAATATTTTATAAAATAACACATTAATTAATTTAGTGATTAGTAGTATAATATTATTATAAATCAATGTTAATTAAAATTCTATTCTAAAACAAGAAATACAAAGTCTATACTATTTTTATAAATTTTATAATTATATTCTGTATTATATAAAATTAAATATGACAAAATTATATTATATAGGTAAATTAACAAATTTTATTTTTTAGATTGTTTCATTTAAATAAATGATCACTCATCACTAAAATTGGTTAAAATTCGTAACTATATAATATTTTTATACAAGAATAAATTTATTAACACAGATTAAAATTTTATATTTATAAATATATATTATTTTTTA
Organism: Brassica incana; assembly: GCA_945779075.1. Taxonomy (NCBI): domain Eukaryota; kingdom Viridiplantae; phylum Streptophyta; class Magnoliopsida; order Brassicales; family Brassicaceae; genus Brassica; species Brassica incana. Next base: position 780,633 of record CALZFW010000105.1, on the reverse strand, counting down.
TTTATTTTGAAACTCTCTACAATATATTATTTAAATTTTTTTATATATTATATAAACAATACAGTGTTTTTACTTATAAATCTCATAAAATAATAAAATGATATATGTTAAAGTATATTTTTTTAACACAATATGTAAATATAAATTATCCTAAACATATATATTTTCAATAATATAAATTGATAACTTTAAAAAAATGTATTATATGCAAAATATATAAATTAAAGAAAAAAATATATATATTTTGTAGAAGGTTTTCTATTTGATTATTTCAGATTGTTATTTTACTGTATCTAATTCAAAAATATATTCGTAAGTATTAAAAATTAATAACAAGGTAAAATGTATTAAACAAATCACAATATAATAATAATGCCGAATAAGAGATATAAACAATAATATTATAGAATTACACAATATATAACACTAAAATAGAAAGATATATTTGAAAAATTTGTAATAATATCAAATACATTTATAAAATAAAAAATATCAGCACGGACGTGCGGGTCAAAATCTAGTTAATATTTAAAATGCACAACTTCAAATATATTAATTAACAATGAGTTTTAAAATGATTTATCAAATAACACATCCCCTTTTATAATATTGAATTTAAAAACAAAATTTAATTATATATTTAAATGATAATATATTTTTCATTTTAAATTAGTAAAGATTACATCAAATTTTTAGGTGATACAACCATTATTCTACAGTGGTTTATAGTGCAGCGAAAATCATCTTTATTAAAGAAAACATGAGAACGTAATTATTAACCTGTCTAAATGATGTAATGTAACATGAGATAAATTTACATAGTAAAACTAAACACTGGCTATCTGATTCACCGAACACCCATATTACTGCAAGTGAACATAGATACTAAAAACACTCCGTTGAATCACCATTATTAAATTATAAGACTAAAATTACTTTCTTGTTTTATTGTTATTGTCGTTTAACTGTTTATTTCTAACAAAACTGATTATTTCGTAAAAAGCATGTTAAAATGATATCTATACTAAAATAAAAAGAGTACATCTAAATATTAATTTTATTGTTTGTACATATATATAAATAAGAGCTATCAAACCTTTTATAACTATATACTGCTCTCCTTCGGGAATGTTATGTTAAATTTTTAATTTCCAAAACAATGAGTATTGAGTACCTCGTAAGATTCAAATCTACTGCTTCTCAAGTAAAATTGGTTTCATCCTGTTACGAAAATTGGAATTTAACAAATTTAAAGTTATTAAAATAACTATGTAGATATTTCCACACATCCAATCAATTCCTTATCGTTCCCTATTTGTATTTTCTTCCGTGAAATACACTATTTTTGGCGTCATGCAACAGAGACGCCTAAAAGATTATTTTTGTCACTTCCACGAATGAAGTCAAAAATGTTTTTCTTTGCAACTAAGTTTCTAAAACTTATGAAACGAGGAAAATCTTTTTTTTTTAACTTCGGAAAACCTCTGTAGTTCCCTAAAAATATTTTGCATGAATACATTTACATTACAATAAGTTTTCACAAATATCAATTTATGGCAAAATTAATAAATAAAAATATGGATAAATCATTGACATATTGATAATTATTACTTAGTAAAATTTAATTATGATATAATATTAGTTTCTGGCTTAATTTGGATATAGTTCATAGAGCTCTGTTATATATAGATGTGTAATATATTAATGAACTAAATCATTCAATTTAATACTCTCAAAAAATAAATGCTTCGAGGGAAGAAGTGACAAGACTTAGGGCAGCCGCATTAATGAACCCCCGGTTGGGGTTCATCATGTGAATTTTTTATTATTTTTTTTTTTTTCGTTTGATTTTTTTTTGTTTTTTTTAAAAAAAAAAAAAAAATTGACCAATAGCGGGCCGCCACGTGGCGTGGGGCCCGCTGAACAGTAACGACCCGGGTTCACTCCAGCGAACCTGCACGAGCCGGGTTCATTAAAATCCGATTATTTTAATATTTTTTCTTCTCGAAAAACGTGTGAACTTCTGTCTTGAACCTCCAATGCGGATGGCCTTAGTTTGGCTTTTCCCCCCTTTAATGTACCCTTGTTAGTCGTTCAATAAAATGATTAATAAACTATTTAGTAACTGAAATATAATTTTCAAAAATAAATTAACTAACTTTGAAAATAATATCACCAATATCGCATTTTATATTAAATTTATAAATATCATATGATTGGTAAATTATTAGTCAAATCTTTGACATGGTATATATAAGTGCATACTGTTTTCTAAATAAGCATATAGAGTTAACAAAATAAAAATAAAACAGCAATTACGGAGGAAAAGCCAAACTGAAGGTCAAGAAACCGTGCAATTAGTTATTGCATATGACGTTAGGGAAACATGGCTTACAGTGGGCAGCCACTCGTTTCTATTTTGTAAGTTGAACAAAAATATGATTATAACTAATATTTTATCATCATATTTGTGTTGATTCCTATAAATTTGTATTTGACAGTTAAGATTTAACTGTGTTCTTCCTGTAAAGTTATATTTTATTATCATGTTTGTGTTGATGCCTATGAGACCATGAATTTTTTTTTTTTGGTAATATAAGAACTTTGATCAAGACTCCAACGACGAATTAAAAATATATTTTTGATCATAGTTGATCCAAGGTGTTGTAAAATAATAATGAAAATGCTGACAAATAAATATCGAGTCCAGATTTCTGATCAAGCGTATATTTTTTTTTTTTTGAACATATTTTTATGTAAATTTATTTTTTAATAACGGAATATTAATAAAGTCATTTTCTTCTTGGGACGGTCGTTGTCTTTTTTTTTGAAACAAAGGTACGACCATTGGGGATGATTGGTAAGTGCTGTAGCTTTATATTTTTGCTGTAGAATTTAATCTGTAGATTTATTTACTGTAGTTTTCCTTGCTGTAGATTTCTAAAGCACTAATTTTTTACTCTGAAAATAAAGCTCTCTACAGCCATATTTTGATTTTGCAGAAATTTTTTTGCCGTGAGTTTCTTAAAGAAAGCAAAGCTTGATTGGTTGACATATATAGCTGTAGACTAAATTTTGGCTATCCAGAGCATCTACAGCCCCAACCAATCATCCCCAATTGTCTATTGCATATTGGAGTTTACTAAGTATTTACCAAATCAAGTGAGTGTGTTATAAAATTAACTGCTCACAAATACTTTGATCTTTCCAGAATACTAACCATAGGTCATACCAGTAGCGACTTATGAGAGTAGAGCAACACATATGCATGCATGTTATTATATAATAAGATGTGAAATGAACAAATGCCATTAATATGCGAATTAGTGTATATTCAATGTACAATGATGTCTGATGGATCAAAAGTGTATATTTTTTTTTTGTTAGGGATTGAATGAATGTAACTTAAATGGACAATAAAATAGTCTGTACATAGGTGAGTGTGCGAATACGTATGCAAAAGGTAGAGTGTAGAAAGACACAGTCGGAGACAACTTGCTTTTTTCAGATGCCCTCTGTTTTTGCCTGTATATGTATAGCTGTGTTTGGTCTTCATGTTGTACCGTGTTTTTTTCTATACAACATAGATATTACGTAAAAATTAAAAAAAGTTCTTCTAATTTTTTTTTGTTTTAAGGGATGTGCATATTATCCAAAATTCCAGAGTGCTTGTTTGATCCATCCCAAATTTTCAGAATTATGGATAGGATTGTGGGTTTGGCTACCCGTATATATACTTAACTACGTGTTTTGAGGAAAAAAGACCTTTTTTAGAAAAGGACCTATTTATTATGTTTTATTAAATATATAACTTTACAAAATTATTAATAGTTCTGCTAATTAATTAATATGAAAACGTGAGGAAACTTACTTTAAAATGGAAGCTTGTGTAGCTGTATTTAGGAATGTATAACCTTTATATTATGATTTAAGACCTGTCAGGAAGTCGTAGAAAAAGGCATAGGCTGTAACTGGTAACTCATTTTAGGAATGAAAGGAATAAATGGAATTGGAATTAATGGAATAAAATGGAATGGAATATAGATAATTTGAGGAATTAATGGAATGATATATGTATTTATTTTTTAATTATATTTAAATTAATCCATTCCATGCATTCCTTTCATTCCTCTACCTTTTTTATTATGAATAGTTTTTAACGTGATTCACAATTTTTTTCAGTTATCCCACGGGAATTAATGGAATCAAATTTTTAATTTTTTCCACTTAACTGGTAACTTTTTTCTGGAATGCTCGTGAGTGACTAATTTCACATGATTCCATTCATAAAAAATGCAATCCAGTTACAGCCATAATCTTTTGTAAATGATTAAAAACTGGGGTACTTGAACATATACAATACCCAGTTATATCAAATCGATCTAATCAGTCAGAAACACTTCTAGATCTGCAGAATCTCCTCCCCCTAGTATAATTCTTTTTTTTTTCTCAAATTGAAATTTCATAAATATCCAAAAGGTTTCTACAAACCGATGCATCAGAATACACAACTTGCTCCACAAGCAATCCAAAAAATGAATTAGATTAACTAACAACCTACACATCAACACCTCCACAGAGGCGGATCCAAAAAATTAGCAAACCAATTAGTCACCAAATGCACTTCTTTCAGACGCATAGAACTGATCCAACCACCTCGGGTGACCAGCAGCAACATAGGACTGGGTAAGTCCTAGGCTTCTCACACTCTGGGCTATGAAAGATGCACATCTGATTGTGCTCCAAGAACCAATCCTTAACTCCCACGCTTCAAAAGCCTGCAATTCTCTCTTGATCTCTCCCGCTTCATATTGTAATGCAGGCCACAAAGTCGGCTTTTCAATTGCTTCGATCAAATCTCCAAAAGATGAAACAAACCTAACCTTCTTCTTCCTCAAACTCTTCATACTTTCCAACACCCACAACCACAACTGCAGTTTTGCCTCTCCCACTGATTTCACCTCTGAAAAGGCTCGCCTGCTATGCTCTAAGACTTTACCCTTCTCATCTTTTACAATCCAAGAGGCTCCCATACTCTCACCTCGGCTTGACCAGTCCATATCAAACTCACATTGAACCCAACCAACCTATATATTCTGCTCAAAACTTGGCCCTTCAGCACAAATCACATTCGCCTCTGTTAACTCCATTCCAATCTGAATTTGTTGAGCTAAAAACCAAGCATCTGCTTCTTCTTTTGCTTTCCTCACTATTTCCTCTGCCTCAAAAGATTTACCTTCAAAGATAAAGGTATTTCTATGCTTCCACAAATACCAAAGTAGCCAAGGTCAGCTACGCAAGGTATCAGGCCCACTCCTTCCATCATTTCTCAATCTTAAAAGGCATGAGATTGATATTTTTTGAAAATATATGAAAATATATGAATATATGAAAGTATAATTCAAATATATGAAAATATAAAAGTTTACTTGGAACGGAAATAACACAACTTGTATAAAATGAGCGACTTTTTTAACAAGTTTAAATGATATTTTTTGACGATATTAAAAGGATGATTATAGTTAACTAAGAAAATATTTTTGAAAAAAAACAAATACAGCTAGAACCACATACATCTTTAATTTATATGAAACTAAAATTATTTACCTTTTGATCTATTCATAAATATATATTGCTATATAAATAATACCTTTGGATCTGTGATATGTATAGTACTTTCAGCTACGAAATGGTATATGATCAATTTATATTTAGTTTAATCAGTTTTTGCATAGAAACCAATACATTTCTAAATGAAATCAAACTAATGGTGTCTGAAAAAGTACAACTTTTGAAAGGTTCCAAAAATACTAGTAGTCAAAAATCATCTAGTTTTGATATATTTCCATGCTCAAGTTTCTCCATTTAACACAGTATAAGTTCTTATCATATCAGTTTTGTCTAGCAAGATATTTCTATGTTCACCTACAAAACATAAACACTCGCGTGTAGAAAAAGAAGTAACATGATTAACGATGCTATCCAAGAGTGTGATTGGTTAAGTATAGAATAAAACAGAGAAAAAAAAGAAGTGGAAAACAGTGAAAAACAAAATGAGGAAAGAAGAGAGAAGTAGAGTAAATTTTATTACTCCAACAGAACATGGAGTAAAAATTAGTATATGATTCTCGCTATTTCAACAGTAAGAAGAGTAACTGTCAAAAGTGAACATTTCACTTAATTGGTGAAATATAAGTTAAACAGAGAGTAAATGTTATTCTCGCTAGGCATTTATCGCTATTGAGACAATACAGTCAAAGCCTAAATCTTATCAAGCGACCATAGAGAAAATGACATCATATATGCCAATAGTAACATATATATCGATAAAATTATAGTCTTCTGTTGTTATATAAATGCTATTTGGCATTTTCTATCAAGTTGATATTCTTAGTTTTTCTCACAATTTTTTTTATTTTATAAAAAGGTTATCTACAAGCTTATATTATTTGAATTTATTCGGATCCAGGGAGACACCGACCAGCATGTGGTCATGCTTTTAGGGCACAAGTTGGAGTCTCTTTTGTTTGTTTGTCAACATAATTACTTATCACAATACTTGTGTTTCACCCGCCTACATAAAATTCACTTTTTAGGTTCATGTCTACGCACAAGAAACCTTTGTTGCTAGAGTGAAAAAATTGTCTATAGATATATAATCTTGTTGAAACATGCAATTATTGCTTATCAGAATATTTAACCAGTTTATCTGTTTACATATTTGAAGCAAGCGTGTATTTAATATTTATCAAAAAATTTGCATTTAAGTTTTTTTTTTGTATTTAAGTTCTATTGTATATTTCCGAATAGATTGCTGCTGAATTACCTATACTATAGTTTCCATTTTTTTAACTCTGTCTATATTTTGGACATTACGATGAGCATCGAAACGAGACGTCACATGTGTCATATAGATTATGATATCTCGATGCTATGAGTATATGTTTTGGCTGCAACTGTATGTGGGACTCCTAAACGCACTTTCAGTCTGTGATTCTATTCCCATATGACAATATGTGCGCTACTACGTTAAATTCTAAATGTCTATTATGTTATTGAAAATCACCATAACATAAACTAGTATGTTATTGAAAATCAGTCCATTTAAGTTATCATCTATTATATAAATTGTTCGACGTCAAAAACAATCGATTGAGTTATATATTAGGGATAAGTTATCCAGAAGATATATATATAATATTCACTTTTGTAAGTGTACACATTTCTTTGATATTAATTTATCCACATAACACTATTTTTTGTATAAAACGATTTAAAACTTTAAATTAGATATGCCATAACAATATATAGTGTGCAGTGAAATTTTGGAAAGTTAGAAACGATAGAAATACTATTATATATATATATATATATATGCTTTTATTTATAGTGGGAAAAAGGTAAATGTTCTAGGTCATATGTAATCTGATCGGTAAAGTAACTTCAGTAGTAAACGATAGAAAAAAATATGTATAGAATTTCTCCAAAAAAAACATGTATATATATATATATATAGAGAGAGAGAGAGAGAGAGATATTGTAAATCATTAACTAGTTAATTAAGAATAGAATAGAGGTTAGGATTTGGACTAAAAAATGGACAAGGCTTCACAAAAATAGAGGAGGAACTTGGATTTGGACTTAGAAAAAAAAAACCTTGTACGATCTCTGTGGTCCTGAAATCTTAAATCTTGTAAGACTTCTAGACTAATTTTGTTCGTCTAAAAATCATAGATATGTGGTCCTGCTCTGTGACATGTACGGACTCTATATTTACATGATAAATAATGTGTCTTTGTGTAAGAGCTAAATGATGGATTTTTTTTTTCTAATCCAAAATGATGGATTCAGATGATAATTAATAACATTAGTTTTGGGGTTATAACCATTATCAGACTTATTTATTCTCCAGGTCCACAAGAAAATACTCTAGGTCGTATTATATGTGATCTGACCGTTGAAGTTAATATTAGACGATAATATGTATATGGGGGTTCATTTCTTAATATTCCTTCCATTTCAGAACTATAATTTCTTTTTTTTTAAAGTTATTACCACTTCTTTTTCAAGACTGTATACATCTTTGAATCCCTTATTTAAAAAGTAATTAGTGTATATATTATGAAAAAAAGTTCTTCGCGTCTAATAACATATCCGATGTAAAATTTTTTTTTTTTATAAAATAAAGTAACTTAAAATAGAATTAAGTTTATTATAACTCTACTCCTTTTTGAGATGGACAATGAAATGATAAACAAACAATAAAGTATTAGTTTATTTTTGGAGAAAGCTTATTTTACTCTATTATGGAATAGAAATTGAAGTGATGTTTGAGCATTTCTTATTTCAAATTTCATTTTTGAGTGACATATGAATTAGGGTGGGAGATATTGCTCTAGTACCTTATTTCCTTAATCCTAGATTCCTAGTATTCTAAAAAAACCCTCATTTTCTCCATAAATTACACACACACGCATATTGATATGCTTTACAAGCACAACTGAGCTAAACGCAAACAAATCAATTAACTTTAAATATACTTTTTATCTTGTTAAGAATATCGTAAATTACTATTAACGACGAAACAAATAATGATTTTTTAAAACTAATCATAATAAAAATATACATGATCATCCTTTATAGATTTTTGAAGAGGCTTGGTTTCTATATAGTATATACGTTGTATTATCGAAGACATAAGTTTTTACGAACGGAGATGACATATGGAGTTGAATTTTGTGGATTTGTCCAGTGAACTTGCAGAGCACTTGAGGAGATATTAAAACAAAAAAAACTCAGGAAAAGACAAAAACAAAGAGGAAAGGAACAAAAACTTTACAATATAAAACATCAATAATTTAATTAGATGCATGTATCCTGAAAAAAAACTACGATCACATCTCTCTCTTTAGAGAAGGGAAACAAACAATATCCCCTCGTATGTTTTTGATTTTTTATTCTTTACTTTTTGTATGTTAAATTCTATGTAAAGATAAATTTGGTTGAAGGATTTCGATAACCATAAGCATAGTTTCTCATGATAAATATCTTCTCACGTATATATAAACTGGACTAATAATTAGTGAGGGCTACATCCGCTTTCACAATGTAGTATGATTTTATTTATTTTCACAAAAGTACTTTTCGTATTTTTTAATGTAGTTTCAACGCACAAACAAATAATCAATTTTATCTTTCTTAGTTTAATTATTGACTAGAAAAAAAACAAATCTATATATGTATGAATTAAGGATATAATCTCAAACATGTTTTAAGAGACAATACCTATAATGAAGCAAAGGTTATATTTAGTCTACTATAGTATTTTTGATTAGTACTAAATCTATATGTTAGTTCTCTAACAAAACAAATATATATATATATATATATATATATATATATATATATATATAAACTTTAATTTAGAATAGTTTTTATCATAGCTCTCCTTTATTACTTTCATCGAATGATTTCATTCATAAAAAAAAACTGAGAAGATATTACCTTTGTGGACCATATAGTTTCCATTTGTGGAAGTAATATTACCTTTATAATTAAAAAAAACTAATATGCATAACTGAAACTCAAATATGATCTAAAAACGACACTTAAAATAAGCAAAGGTTTAAATTACCCGCTCTAATTTGTGCCTTGAAGAAATCATAGACTTATCTATATCTGGATGATTTGGAAAAGAGAAGAAGCTAAGATTCATCTACAATATTTCAACAAGAAATACTTCAAAAATATTCGTTCGTATGTCTTATCCACCAATAAGATCAAATTGATATACTTTAAACATATATAGGGTCTCTTGGAGTCGAGAAAACGTCGACTTAACTTTCCATTAACATGAACGGCATATGAGTTTGGTGCAAAACATTTAAACATACCAAAGACACGGCGCAAGTAATTTTGAAAAAAAAAAATTTGTACATCTTTATGATTTTAAAATAATTATATATGCCTTCAGCTGTTTCAAGTGACTCTGATTTGTCCCCCGCACTTGAATGCTTCGCCATCACAAAAAGAAAGAAAAGGCTAAACCTCTAATCTTTCCATTTTTATTTATTTAAACTAATTAAACTATGTAATGATCAGAGAATAGTGGGGCAGATTCATGCACTTATTATACATTTTTTGGGTAAAATGCACTTATTATACATGTTCAGATCGTTCGAAATTTTAATTACGTGCTAAAGCTAAATAAATCATCATTCGCCGGCACTATGTTTGGCCTTTGTTAAGACAAATGGCAATGTTGCTGCGAAAAGGACATGTGAACTAAACAAAGACAACATCTTTCCTAGTGTCACACACGAGCACAAAACATCACCATTTTAATAACTGCTATTATTGTGACTAGATTCTAAATAAACTCTAGTTAGTTATGCCCATTTTTTCCCACTTATACGCGCGTATAGGTGTCTTTTAAAGGGAATAATAGAGGTACTTTACTGCACTTTATTTTCTTTAATTATGGTACTGTCCAGTGCCCATAAAAGGAGAGTGTCGAGCTTCCTATTATATTATTTATAAACTGTTGTGCTGACGGCTTAGGTAAGACTTTTGGGCAACCATAAGACTTATTTGTCCGGTCGAACCTCTACTTATTATTAATTCTTTCTTTTAACAAGAACTTTATTGTTTATATACTATAACTCTATAAGTAGTACTTATTTACAAAAAAAGTAGCTACAAAGTTTAAACTACTCTAAACATATTATATAGTTATATGATTTTTTTAAGTTTTTACATAATTAAGAGCGGTAGATAGCATTATTGTTTAGAGGTTAGAGCTCATTATTCTTTGTTACTATTCTCTACATTGAACTATTGGAGTCCGAAGTGCGTTATAATAGTCTTATTTTTAGATTGCCAAATAGAATGTATATGCTTTGGTTTTTTCTTGTGTTGTGTGTTATTGATATGTACATTAAATACTTTCAACATAACTAATTTTCTATCAAGAATAAAATGCCATTTTTCAGATCCATATGAGATAGGATTTACAGATCCAATCGAGTATGTACCGAATCTACGTTTAGTTTTTTTTTTCCTTTAAATATGGTCATTTTGGTTCATAAATTTATTGCGTCCCATTTAATCAAACACCAATATACTTTAATAGTACGAGTTCATAGGTCATTTTGTAGCATGCTAAGGTCTAGTCTACACTGAAAAAATGAGAAAGTCTTAAATGTGTGAGTTCTAGCTAGGGAGACTATCTTCATATTGATTTCGGCTTCGTTCCATGTGTCATGTGTCATGTGTTCATGTAAGTTTTTGATTTATGTGATATACTAGGAAGATTGACTTGTAACGACGCCGGTTAATAAATGAAAAGCAGAGTAACGAGGCCCACTAAAGTTTGTGTACCGTAAATTAAGAAGTTCGGGGGCAGCGCTATATCATTTAATTGGCCCATAATTCGTATGCAAGCTACAACGCTAACATTTGAACAGTGTTTTTTTCTTTCTTTATTGTTCTTGAAGATCCGGATACCATACGAACCTGATCAGTGCCTAATGACACCGCCATCGAAGGTATCCCAGAAGGCCGCCAATTTCGCCCATAGTAATTGACGATGGTCACACGCGAGATTGATAATCTCACACTAGAGGAGAATCGATCCTTGGTCTAGACCAACACGACTACTTCTCTTCTAGTGTTGACCACTAAACCACCACAATGTGATTAGTATACAATGTTTTTAGAAACTAAAATGTAAAAAGTCTGAATGTGTTTCCAGTATAGATCACTGGATGGATTTATTTAGTAAATACATTTTCTATCTAATGAAGTCCATATTTAAATAAATATTCGATCGATATACATTAATCACATAAATAAATTGAAAATATTTTATTTAAAAAAAAAAATAGCAACTCAAATGCTTCAAGATTCACCCAAATTAAAACCAAAATAACATGGCCATAAAAGAAATAACAAACAAACAATCAAGATTGAGAGTATTAAACACACACAAGTCAAGTTAGTTGTTATTAAACGCCCAACAATTCGTTCTGATCTCACCGTCTTCGCCTGTAAAGACATCAACGGCTCCCATTTTCACCATCGCGATCGCAAACTGGCGTTTGAATAAGTCGTTGTCTGCTGCGTATTGAGCCACCACACTAGAAGTGGCTTCATCGGTTGCGAGGCGCTGGTCAAGTTGCAAAACTCCTCTCCTCACTCGGATTTGTCCGAAGAATGCATTATCGAAAGTCAATGGCGTTGACCGGTCAAGTCCTGTTGATGGGTTCTCTGAGGCCTCACATATGGTGGTTAAACTGTACGTATTAAAAAGTTATTATTAAGTGAATTTACGTTATTGCTGTTTATGGTCGATAAGGTGATAATGCATGGACCTATTTTGAATTAAATAAAACAAAAATATTAAATCATATATATAAATATCCGGTCTAACTTACTTTGCAACCAAATCGGAGTCCATGGACGGATCAGGCAGTCCGGTTCCATTAAAATTCACGAGGCGGTCCTGGAATAGATCACAAGATCCCACTCCAACCGTGTGTGCACCCAAAAGAGCCACCGCATCCAACGTGTTCATATCTTTGTCCCCAAAGAAGCTGAGAAACGCAGCCACGGAGGCGGTTGGTCCGATAAGGTTGAACACGCCATTCGCATTTGTTCTCAACCCATCACGTCGCCCAGTGGGAATGTTGTAGCTCGGACCTCCAGATAAGGCCACAGAGTCACGGGTGGCAAGAGCCATTATGTCGGCACATGAGACGTTGGAGGGACACTGAGCCTCAAGCTCGGCCTTGATCTCGTTGATCAGCTCAAACCCTCTCACGCTCAAGTTTGGACCGACGAATCTTTCTGAATCTGTTGAGTTTAAGAGGATAGAACCGTCGCAACCCTAGGACATGACATACAATTAATATGTTATAAACAAAACTAGTCAATCAGTCTAAAATTTACGATGGTTGTGTCAAATTTTGTGTACGTGCTTAAGAATATTTAAATTCCATGTTAAGCAGAAATCTATTGGGAAAAATGTGTCGTCTTGTTTTATGTTTTAACCATTCCACACTCGAGCTTAATTTAGTCTATATATCTAAGTTTTCCTTGTGGTTGATTTTGCAATTATAATAAATGGTTGATGAGACCATACCCCGACAAAACAGTCGTGAAAATGCATGCGAAGCAAAGCGGCTGTGATCGTGGGATCACTCTCGAACTCATCGCTCACAAGAGTTTGAATTATAGTTTCTGCATTAGGGCATGAATTGTTATAAAACCCGACTCTCGGTTGGGCAAACGTGATCGGAAAAATAAAGAAAACTAAAAGTAGAATAGAAAAGTTTGTAATCTTCATCTTGTTTGGTAAGGTCATTTGCTACAGAAATTAAGTGTTATTTGTTTTGGAATATGTATTATGAGATCAAACTTTAGTTGCTATATATATACCCCAAATTCGACCGTCGATATCTGACATGCCATACGTGTAAGAATTTCTTTTAACTAAAAGATGTTAATGTATAAACGCAAAGGGAAACATTCCGTTGCCTTGTGGAATATTTAATAAACACTATGTGCTGAAAATTGATGTAGCTTAGTCGACAATAATATTTATAGACAAAAGTAGATATCAGTAGACCTTTTATATTAGGTAAGATGTATGTTTCTACTTTCGACCAAGTAGAGTAACCTAATTCAAATTTTTGTCGTTTATATTTACTGTAAATATTTAAGTATAAACTATAAGTTTCAGAAATAGTAAGCTGAGATTTTGTTTTCCTTAATGATATATAGTTAGTTCAGTTGCTGCTATATATTTTACATATCCATAGGGCATTTAGATTCTTCAATTGTGAAGATATAAAAATTAAGAAAAAAAAATGTATTTTTTTTAGCTAGTAGCCTGAATGATATATTGAGAGTCTAAGAGTTTAAGACTATAATTGTTTTTCTCTATATATATAGTTCTATAACTTTATTTTTTTCTAGAAACTTTGGAATGGTTCAGAAAGTTTGTTTAACGGAAGTTTTGTACAGTCTATCTCTTAACATATGCTTGATATAACAAAAAGGGGGCAGAGATTGGATATTTAAATTATTTTCAAAATTCACATGTAATTGTTTAAACTTTAGGAAAGCTAAGTGTTATTAATAATATTTTTTAAAATAAGTTAAAAAAATGTTGATATGTAATATTTAATAAATCAAAAATTTAAATTATTGATAATACGAAATATAAAAATATTTTAGGGGTTTCCCAATTTTTTTATTAGAAATAATAAAACTGGTAGCTTTATATTTTATAAACAGTCCAGTAAATCCTTTTAAGCGTTCAGAGGATAAATAAATAATCCACTGTCCAATTGTTTATAGGCCAATATGGGTTAGTTTAATGAAATGACTCATTCTTACTTTCTTTAGTTTCCTCAAAAGACAGGTAAGTGACTTTGAAAATAAATGACAAATAGCTGTGGGAATATATGTATACAATACCTGAAAAAATCAACATTGAGGTTGGTGATATCATTTTTATGATGCTTTCAACATATGATATAAAATAAAATTAAAAGGTTAATTCTAAAATAATTTCATTTTTGTATGTGTATTCTTGCTCAAGTTGGTGGTCTACTCATTGAGACTTATTTCTTCTGTATGGCGATGGCTTGCACGTATAAACATTGCTGATCTGAAGCCCGCTCGTTTGATATAAAGGGCTTGGCCTAACTAAAATCTTTCTCCCGTCGCGACCCGAGCCCATTGGTCCAAAGAGTTCGGGTACATTCTTTTTAATCAAAAGAAACTTGAAGTTAAGTAACTTGAAAATGTACCGAAATTCAAAACTCAATTTTCGTGAAAAGCCCATACAAAAACAAACAAAAATAAAATTAGTTTTTTACAAAAATAAATACCGTTGGGAAAAACCGAAAAACATATCACACAGAAACCTAACGTGGACAACAGTATTATATAAATTCTATACTTTAAAAACATATACATGAAGAAAGTTACTTGCTGCTCTCTGCAGAAATGAACGTTGCTTTGTTTTCGTGTTTCTTGCACCAAGTAAGCAAACTAAAAGCAAAGCAAGTTGAGATATTTCATATTTTAATAATTGATAACAAGTACTGTGCCATACAATTTTTTATGCTGGTATTGGTACTATCATCAATAATTAATAATTATAAAAGTTAACGAGAAAAAAAGAATAGGCAATTTCATCTTTATGCCAAATCATCAAGATTCTCTGATGCTCTTGTTCCGGACATATTTGTTTAATTTTTTTTATAAAAAATCCCCATCTTCTAAAGTTATTTTCTTCAAATGAAAGCTTATCATATTAAGGTGAGATTAATCAGTGTTGATTATAGCTATATTTAAAATATTTGAAATATAAACGGGAAATGATTCAGACAAACGCAGTTTACTCACACTTAAAGAAAGATATCAAATTCTTAATTATTATATTCAGACCTAAATTTGTGTCATGTATTATGCATGTATAAAAGATTATATGTATGCTACATTACATAAGCGTCACAAGGATCTTGGTTCAAAATTTCACAAAGTACTATATTTTGATTAGATGTTCGGAATCCGCGTACAGATTCAGAAGGAAAGTATTCTGACAAGATTCGTAGTGACTTAAGTAAATTCCAAAACATCACTTAAAATTATAATTAAAAACAGTACTACTACTTATAGACATGAAAGATATGTAAATATGTCTTGCACGTGCGCGTATTTTGGAACAAGAACTAACGGCTTCTGATTTATCTGTACTATTCTATTTATAAATCAGTTCCCAGTGATATACACAAGTACACATCCGATATTAGACAGAAAACAAAATACAGACGCATTTTGTGTGAGGGAGAAAAAATCATGCAATTAACAGTTCAAGAACGTATAAGTGCAAGTTCTATGCAGTTTGTATTCATGGAAGATTCTTCTTTAGTTTCCAATTGCATGAATATTATCTTACCGGCCATGCAAGCATATATTCCATGTTCACATAATCAAGCAGCGTTTTCGTTAAGTTTTATACTTCACGTAAGGAACATGAATTTACTAAAATCATGTTTCATTGTCCATGTTTTATAATTCATAAATGTCAATAAAGATATCTGATTATTTTCATATTTGAAAATACAAAAAGCAAGCTCAGCTTATTATATTGGTTGAATCACGTAGAGGGCGGGTGACATATATCAACCATTTGAAGCCTGAATACTCCATGATTCTGCTTTTCCCATGAAACTGGTTTTAATATAATGTTAGATCTAATTTAATTTGGTTAGATTACATTGATTAATGCATAATGTTAGAGAGTTAAGCAATATCAGTTCATTAATTAAATTTGAACGTTATAAGTTTGTAACGCTGTAAACACGGTTTGACAACAAATCAATTTGTCATTTCGTTTATGTTCTAACGGGAACTCTCTGCATGTTGTAAGTTGTTAGATTTAAGCAATATCAGTTCATTAATTATCTTTTAACGTTATCAATGTGTCATTTGGTTCGTATTTTTCAAAGGGGGAGCTATTTAGTTGAAAAATGCACAAACCACATCACCTAAACCCCTGTTTTCAAAATTGTAGAAACCGTTATTTATTACTACAACAAATAAAAACACATGACTTTTATAAAGTAAAATCAGTATTTATTTTCTTTTTTCATCAATGAACGTGAGATTCCACTTACCAGCATCAAGCACGGTGTTCAGATTACCTGCACTAAACTTTTTTAATTTAAAAACAAATAACAATTTGACTCGTCCTCTTATGTTAAATCACGTGGCGTATTATCTTACGTGTCAATGCTGACGTGTCTTAACTTTACCTCTAACCCCTTTTTAAACCCTTCACTCTCGTCTTTCGAACACAAACAGTACTTAAAAAAACACAATCAGTTCTCTCTCTCTCTAGAAAAAAAACATTTCAAATTTTGTTTCTCTCTCTAAAAAGAAACTGAACAAAACCGATCAGTTCCAGATTGCTGCAAGACATAAACAAATGGCGGACACTGTCCTAAGGAAGCTGATCGTGGAGATCTGCAACGCGAGGAACCTAATGCCGAAAGACGGCCAAGGAACGGCGAGCGCCTACGCGATCGTCGACTTCGACGGCCAGCGGCGGCGGACGAAGACCAAGTTCCGAGATTTGAATCCCCAGTGGGACGAGAAGCTCGAGTTCTTCGTGCACGACGTGGCGACCATGGGGGAGGAGATTCTCGAGATCAATCTGTGCAACGACAAGAAGACGGGGAAGCGGAGCACGTTTCTCGGGAAGGTTAAGATCGCCGGAAACGCGTTCGCGGCGGCGGGGTCCGAGACTCTTGTTTATTACCCGCTCGAGAAGAGGAGCGTCTTCTCTCAGATCAAAGGTGAGATCGGTTTAAAAGCGTATTACGTTGACGAGAGTATTCCGGCGGCGGCGGCGGCGGCGACTGAGGAGAAGCCTGCAGAAGGTCAGGCTGCTCCGGCGGCGGAAGAGAAGGCGGGGGAGAAGGAGAAGGAGAAAACAGAGGAGGGGAAGAAAGAAGCAGAGGCGGCGAAAACAGAGGAGAAACCGAAGGAGGAAGCTAAACCGGAGGATAAACCGAAGGAGGAAGCTAAACCGGAGGAGAAGAAACCCGATGCAGTAGCTCCGCCGGCTAAAGAAGCTGAGAAAAAGCCTCCGGAAGCCGCCGCAGCAGCTCCTCCTCCTCCGGCTGTACCGCAGAAGACAGAGACGGTGAAGCAAAAAGAGATAGAAATTAAACCGGAGAATCTAAACCGGCAAGACTTAATCGGAGCGGATCTTGATCTCCCTTCTCTAACCAGAGATCAGAACCGTGGTGGCGGTTACGATCTCGTCGATCGAATGCCGTTTCTATACATCCGCGTAGCCAAGGCGAAGCGAGCGAGCAACGACGGGAGCAATCCGATCTACGCCAAGCTCGTGATCGGTACAACCGGTGTGAAAACCAGATGCCAAACCGGTAAAGATTGGGACCAAGTGTTTGCCTTCGAGAAAGAGAGCTTAAACTCGAGCTCCTTGGAAGTTTCGGTTTGGTCGGAAGAGAGAGTCGAGAAGGAAGACAAAACGGTTACAACAACGGAGAGTTGTCTTGGAACGGTGTCGTTTGATCTTCAAGAGGTTCCCAAGAGAGTGCCTCCGGATAGTCCTTTGGCTCCTCAATGGTACACTTTGGAGTCTGAGAAGTCTCCGGGGAATGACGTAATGCTCGCCGTTTGGCTCGGGACTCAAGCTGATGAAGCGTTTCAAGAGGCTTGGCAGTCGGACTCCGGCGGGTTGATACCGGAGACCCGGTCCAAGGTTTACTTATCTCCGAAGCTCTGGTATTTAAGGCTAACGGTTATACAAACCCAAGACTTGCAGCTAGGTTCGGGACCCGAACCTAAAGCGAAGAACCCCACCACTGAGCTGTATGTGAAAGCTCAGCTTGGACCTCAAGTCTTCAAAACGGCCAGGACTTCCATCGGACCGTCAGCTTCTTCGTCTGGATCTGGTAACCCGACATGGAACGAGGATCTAGTTTTCGTAGCTTCTGAGCCGTTTGAGCCGTTCTTGATAGTGACTGTGGAAGATATAACGAATGGTCAGTCCATTGGTCAGACCAAGATACACATGGGGAGCGTCGAGAGGAGAAATGATGACCGGACCGAACCGAAATCGAGGTGGTTTAATCTCGCTGGAGACGAGAATAAACCATACTCTGGGAGGATACATGTGAAGGTTTGCCTCGAAGGCGGGTATCATGTGTTGGATGAAGCAGCTCATGTGACGAGTGATGTTAGACCTTCCGCTAAACAGCTAGCGAAGCCACCTATTGGGTTATTGGAAGTGGGTGTCCGTGGAGCTACTAATTTACTTCCGGTGAAAACAAGAGACGGTACGCGTGGTACTACTGATGCTTATGTTGTTGCAAAGTATGGTCCGAAATGGGTTCGGACTCGTACCATCTTAGACCGGTTTAATCCCCGGTGGAACGAGCAGTACACATGGGATGTTTATGATCCGTGCACGGTCCTAACCATTGGAGTATTTGACAACGGACGATACAAACGCGACGAAGCTGGGAAGCAAGGTAGAGACTTAAGGGTTGGGAAAATCCGCATACGTCTCTCCACTCTCGACATGAACCGCGTCTACCTAAACTCCTACACCTTAACCGTAGTACTACCGAGTGGAGCCAAGAAGATGGGAGAGATAGAAATTGCGGTTCGGTTTTCTTGTCCGTCTTGGCTAAGCATTATTCAAGCTTATGTCACGCCAATGCTACCTAGGATGCACTACGTCCGTCCACTCGGCCCGGCTCAACAAGACATTCTCCGTCACACGGCTATGCGTATCGTGACTGCCCGGCTGGCCCGGTCCGAGCCGCCTTTGGGTCAAGAGGTGGTTCAGTACATGCTTGACACGGACAATCATGTGTGGAGCATGAGGAGAAGCAAAGCGAATTGGTTCCGTGTCATCACGTTCTTGTCACGTGCCGCTACTATAGCCCGTTGGGTTCACGGGATACGAACTTGGGTCCATCCACCAACCACTGTCCTCGTTCACTTGCTTCTCGTGGCCATCGTCTTGTGTCCGCATTTAGTTCTACCAACTGTTTTCATGTACGCGTTCTTGATCCTAGCCTTGAGGTTCCGTTGCCGTGGCAGATTCAAAGTCAGTAGCGTTGACACTCGTCTTTCCTGCGTTGACTCTGTTGCACCTGACGAGCTAGACGAGGAGTTTGATGGTTTTCCGGCGACTAGACCACCGGAGGTTGTTCGCATAAGGTATGACCGGTTAAGGGCATTAGCCGGTCGAGCACAAACTTTACTAGGTGATGTGGCGGCTCAAGGAGAGCGTGTTGAGGCGCTTTTCAACTGGAAGGACCCACGAGCTACATGTATATTCGTGGTGTTTTGTCTTTTTGCATCGTTCTTGTTCTACATTGTGCCCTTCAAGATCTTCGTTTTGGGGTTTGGTTTTTACTACATCCGACACCCGAGGTTCAGGGACGATATGCCTTCAGTTCCGGCAAACTTTTTCCGTCGACTTCCTTCAATGTCTGATCAGATCCTGTGATTCAGACAAAGGGTGGTCCAGTATTAATCTTGTCTTCTGTTGTTTTATCTATTTCTTGTCATGTAATCCTCTGAATATTTAATTATTATTATTTTTTATATACCTTCATTGTTTTTTAACTAAAGTTGTGGTGGTAGGTCCGTGAGTGGGACAATTAATTAAGATCTCATCACACCAATAGATGGAAATTTGACCGTTAGTGCTTTGTGGGCCAAATATTTAATTAGAACATTAAAAGACATTCGTATAAAGCTCAAGAAAATCTGATCGAGTCGTGGTTTAGGTGAAGAAGTTAGTGTGTATGACCGTTGTTGCATCGCAGGAGCGTTGCTCTTGGAAAAGGAAAACTTAAACCGTAGAATAATAAAGATAAATATTGCCCTTACAAGTTGTCCTACCAAAAAGCTAATGTAGAGAGCTGGTCGACCGGTCTCGCCGCCGGATTATGACCGTGAACCATAGCATTACCAATCTATCTCAATGATGCTTAGTTCCTTACTTCATGTCTGGACTTTTTTTAATTTTCGGATACCTATAAAATTACTCATTTCAACAAGTATTTCATTTTGATTTGAAGATCAGTCTTGTTTGGTTTAGTTTGACCTCTTTCACTTGCCTTTTCCCATATTGAACACCTCTAGTTTCAAACATTAATGTCTTGTAGAAAATCAAGACAAATTAAGTACTCCTAGTAAAAACACAACAACAAAAAAAACCTTAAATCTACTCATTCCCAAAGACACAATTATCAACAGCTATAGCTGAAATATATGCTTTCACAAAGATCAAAGATTGGTCAAACGCTTATAATATGGAGTATCACAACCTCGCCCATCCAAAATTCTATATAGTATATGGTTTGGAAATCCAAAACCAAAACCACCCCAACAGTATATCTAAAATTTTCATTATTATTTTAAGGAATCACTAAAGAATAAACACCGAAACAGACCAAGAAAGAATAAGGTCAAAGGTATCTCCATATAGAGTAGCATAGCTCACATTTCCTATCTACATTGTCTCTTGACAAAGTTTCTTCTCAACATAAGCCTCAAAAGCAAACTCTTCAACCTCCTAGCCCCCGAACCAGGACCAAGTTCGGGTTTTGACACACGGTTCCGTTTGTTTCTCAGAAGCTCTCGGTCTATCCTATTGAGAACCGGGTCATTGCCCTTGAACTTCCTTGCAAACGGCCTGTTACTCATTACCATCTTTCTGTAATCCCTTGTCCCTAGTGTCTTAGGATGCTGTTTTGGAGGATTGTCCCACGCTATGTAGTGAAGGTCGTGGTTCACGGTCGTGTTCCTGAACTCATCCGAGTTGCATATGAGTGTCTGAAAATAGCCTTCGGGAGATGAAACGAAGTTGGTGTAGTAGAGTAGGAGAGTTCTTGGTAAGTTGTCATAACCTATTATGCAATATTCTGAAAACGGTCTTGATAGGAATGTCCAAGCTGAACCTGAAATATTTTGCATGCTATATTATATATCATTTACATTTCTTTACTAAACAAAAATACATTTCACCAAAAAGTAAACTTCTACACTTTTATTATCCCGTTTAACAAAAAAATATATATATTAGGTTTTATGTCTTATTCAGCTCAAATCAAAATCCTTGGACGCAACAATCTTTTAATCTCAGTTTTTTTTAGATTAAACTTCTATACATCTTAAAAATAAAAAGTGAAAGAGGAAAGGAAACCTGTGAAGAGCTTAAAAGAAGTAGGGAGGCTTCGTTGTTTGATAACCCACCAAATCTCTGACTTGTTGAGGCTATAAAGTCCTGGATCTATTATTATTGGTTTCCCTCTTTTGTTCCTACACATTTCATTATAGTACTAATCTTAATCATATAATTTTCCTTACAGTTCCACTAAGAGCTAAGACTGCTTTGCAAATAGTTCAAATTATATTTATAAGCATGTTCACAATTTTTCTGTTTTTCTCATCAATGGTATAGTATTAATTTCAATGACAAAAACGTAGAAAAGAAAAGAAGTAAAACTTACATTTTCCATCCCAACCGGCTAGTGTGCTGAATGAAGTTGAGATCTCTAGGCAACTCAGAAAAAGCATATATCAGATCTGCATTTAATTAACAAATTAATAAATTACACAACAATTACATCACTCTCCCATATATAGACACACCATTATCAGCCTAATAATAACTTGAGTTGATAATCAATGTCTAAACCAATCCTAAGCCACACAAACCGATCTTAACCATTGCATTCTTATCATAAGTCCAAATCCAAACTAAGATGAAAATAGATAACCAAAGGTATACATCCATCTTAACCGGTTCATTTGTACATCATACAAATCTAGATCCAAATCTTGATCATTTTAAAAGCAAGAAATGATGAAAACATTGGATAGATTGTAAATATATTTGGTTAGTCAAAATTAAATAAAAGGGTACACTCACCGTACCGTCTTGTGTGACTAGAGGATAATCAGAAGCACTTAGATTAATGAACCAGTCCCACCGACAACATCTCAAGAGCAAAGCCATTGCGTGAAGCGTCGTCGCCAGCATCGTAGGTCCTCTGTAAGTAACAAGATTCGGTTTACCTACGATCATTACATTACCCTCGGGCTGAAAGAGAGGCTCTCCAGCCACGAACCTGGCCATCTCCAAATGCTCCTCCTCAGGGGCCTCGAGGTCTAGGTGGATCAAGTAGTGGTTTCTACGGTGGTAGAGAGATCTGAGGAGGCGTTTGAGTTTATCAACGTCCCCTTTGGAGGCAGAGATTAGGTAGGCGAAAGAGGGAAGTGTAGAGTTAAAGTCTTGGTTGGATTCAAGGGATGTAGTGGGGATCTTTGAAGAAGCGAAGAGAGTGGTGGTCGTGGGGATGATGTAAAAGAGTGAGAAGAGGAGAGAAGTTAGAGAGAAGGAGATCATCAATAGCTTCTTCATCGCCATTTTGTTCCTCTGTAAATTTTCTTGGAATCTCTTCTTTGGAGTCAAGAAGAGGAGAGAGAGAGAGTGTTGTGTGGTTTAATGCCGAACTAGTTTGTTGAATTACAAAGATGGGTTTCTATTTACTGATTCTTTCTGTTGATACCCCTATATTTAATAATTGTGAGAAAAGATATACAAGTTCCAAAAACAATGCTAGGGGAAATCAAAATTCATACTCGAATTGCTCATCATCATTTATGAGCTAAACTATTTTAAAATAGGCACCAACAGATATTAGGCATGGTACCAATAGTTTGAAAGATGATTTTCACCAAACTTGACAAAAACATTAACCATCTCCAACAAATGATATGTTTTCTCAAAAGAAAAAACTCCAATAAATAAACTACTTGTGTATTGGTCTTAAGAAAAAATGAATGTTGATAAAACACATATTTTGATTTTATCCAGACAAAGCAATAAAACATTATATAATTTTGTTACAACATGCTATATCTTAAACAGGAAAAGAAAAGTGTAAAAAATATTTTGAAAACAGACTTTTAAGTTAGAGTGATCTAGATTGAGAGTAAGAATTAAGAATACCTAAAAAAGGTTGTAAGATTGGATTCCTTGCTTTCAAATTAAGTCCTCTATCACTATAATGTCTTTAATACTGGATCTTTGAGTATAATTTTTAATTAAATCCTTTGGATTTGAAACACTTGCAAATATAGAAGATCACCAAAACTCTTGTTCCATGAATTTATAGGAAAAAAATCATTCAACCTTTACCAAAAAGATAGAAGTAAATCGTTTTAAAGTAACTATTTACCACCAAAAGTGGGAACAAACCAACGAGCATCCTTGAAAGATAGTGGCGACGAAGCAGTAAGATGATTAAACAATTGAACTTCATTCTTGGTGTGAATATTGACGACGCAAATCCCGTTATCATCCTCCCCGAGACTATAGTTGTTGCCTCTACCAAACCGATCATTATTATAATATACACAATTTTTAGAAACACCATCTTTGGCTGGAACCGTTATTTGTTGATCCAAAAGCAATGCTTCGTCCCCTAGAGACTTGATTATACTCCATTTTGATGATTTAGGATCCATCTTGTAGATGTTCAATGAGTGTCTCCGCTCTCTTGAAATAGCTAAAACTTGTCCAGACAAAGTTACAGCAAGATGGTCGAAATCAAATGAGTCATAACACTCCGGAGACGGGGTGAAACTTGCAAACTCCATAGGAGAATCACCGCCAGAGAAATCAAAAGAAGTGATGCTTCCGTCTTCAATAAGTACGTAAAGCTTGCTTTCAATAAACACCATATCGACGCAGCTTTGATTCGTTGATGATCGAAACACTCTCCATCCATCGTCTCCTTTCTTGTGATATGCAAGAGAGCGATCAAAAGCCCACACAACAAAATAATCTTTGTTTCTTTCATCTACCCACAAAACGGCGGCGCCAATTCCATAGCACGTTGATAACAATGTTACGTTATCTTTATAATGGAATGTTGTAACCGTGAAGCTAGAGTCAAAATTTCTCTTGAATTTGAACTTTTTACCCTCGGTTGATTCCATTGAGTCTAGGGACGGGAGATGAATCCTCTCTCGAGTGAGCATATTCAAAAGATAAAAACGGGTTTTACGGTCTAACATGAGGAACCAGCTATTGTAACTTGCCAAACAAGAAGTCCTAAGGATATCAGAACCGAGATCTCTTACTGTGTATGATTTGTTGTCAATAGGATCGAACAACTTACATGAATCGTCGATGCTTTCCAGAGGTAAGTGAAGTACGTCTGCAGGAAAGAGGACGAGCCATGGGTTTGCTTGTCTCATGCGGCATGATTTTGAAGCGGAATACCATACTGAAGAAACGCATCTGGCTCTATAAAAATCAACAAAGCTTAATCGTTCCATGACCATTATAACCAGGTCGAGGATAAGCATCGGGTCCATGGCGTATCGTTTTGTTGGAACCGATCATCTCTACTTTGGGGGTCATTATAATAGTTTTTTTCTTAAAGGGTAGTTGAGTTTTAGGGTTTTCACTTGTTTACTTTTCTAAGGGGTAATAGAAGGGGAAAATAAGAGAATAATTTCTTTTAAAATAACAGAAGAGTAAATAAAATTAACCCAAATGTATGTATATCTTAATCAAATTTTAATTAATTAGAAAATAAATTAGGGAATAGAAAACGGTGGGAGAGTGTGCTCGACTGCTCGGAAGATTTTTAGAGTGATGTTCTTAGCGGAAGTTAAGAAACTGTTTCTTAACTTTTAATTAAAAAAACTAAGAACCGGTTCTTAAATAAGGATTTTAAGAACCGGTTCTTAGATTTTTTAGTTAAAAATTAAGAAACAGTTTCTTAACTTCCGCTAAGAATTTCATCCTAAGAATCCGAGTTAATCATGCTCTTAATGGATTGCTAGGGTTAATGATGCTCTTAGATCACCCCGAGGTGGTATGCTTTCATCTGAGTTTCTTTCTAGAAAAAGTATTAAAATATGTAATAGCAGTAGAGAGATGAAACAAAACGATCATTGTCTTCAGAAACCACTAAACCAGATGTCTTCTTTCCATTCACACAATTCAACTTCATGACTTTTTTGGTTATTCAGTTTTATTGTTCTAAGATATTAATATATTTATGTTTAGAAACTCAAGTTAAGAAATTTGCCACTAATGATGCTCTTAGATATCTCTCACTAGAATGTCTTTTATATCACTAAAATGAATTAACCTTGTAATAGTATTCTTTTGATATCTCTAGACAAAATGAGCAACCCTAGAACACATAACATAATGAAACATACTTCTTTCTGATCACAACCATTTCCGGGAGTGTCTTTGACGAAATAGCATACCTTCTCAAACTTCATGGCATTGTCAAAATCGAACTAGCTCTTGTTAGTGTCAATGTTGTTACAAAAAGAAAAATAAATCCATTTCATTATGAATTTTAGCTTAATTACAACCCAATTAAGAGTCTCATTGTAAGATTTTCTTTAATTATTTTAATGTCTATTTGAACTCCATTTCCATGTAGAAAACATTTTAAGGAACTCTTATCTTTAGACATTTGATGGGGTGAATCAAAACTTATCAATAACATTTTACTATCCTTAAATTTCCGCTCATAATTATTTTAGGTTCGCAAAGTAGTGATAATATTTGCATATATAAAGTGTTATATTTAGAATGGTTAACATTTAGTTGTGATATGTGATGGGACCATAGTCATATTTACATACACATAGCAATTTCAAATTCATTTTTATCAAGTACTTGTGTGGAAGTGGATATGACAAGTTCGTTTTTTTCTGATGCTTATGTTTGGTGATTTTAAAGTCCATCATTAACTGATCAATATTTGTACACCATTTATTTGAAGATTTCATCATATCGAATTACTCACTAACTAACCAAAATCGTCATTTGCTTCTTATGCGTTCACATAGCACCATTCTCTTCATGGATGTGGCTTTAGAGGCTCGTAAGTTTGAGATTCTTTGCTCTCTACGGGCGGTCGAGACTCTGCGTAGAGTTTCTTGCTACAAAGATTCAACTATGAAAGAAGATTGCATACTTGCATTTGGTCACTTGTGCAGATATGATTACAATACTACTGCTTGCAAGATACGTTTCATCCAATAAGAAAATCTTAATTCTATGTGTGTCCATTTATAATGTTATTATTATTTTGTAGATTCAATAACTAATGATACGAAATAGATAACTTAGTTGTGGACACATTGGGCTTTTGTGTTGTTAACCTTGGATGACATCCACATGGACTACCATGAAAACAATGACCAGAAGTGATAGAGGTAAAATTCTCGATTAAAAGTATCATTTCATGTATAAATCATCTGATATTTAAATTTTAATTGGTGGAATTGTAGAAAGTTGCTGATGACATGGGAAATATTTCATTAAAGAAGATAGTTGAATAAATACAATGCAAAAGTATTTCTGTTGAAAAAAAAACTATATTTTTTGTCAGCTGCCCATCTATATTAGATCAAATGGTGGTCAGATGAACCGATTCTCCGAAGAACACCTCCGTTTAACCGGGTCTGATCTATATAGAAAAAATGTAGTCTCTAGTCCTAGCTTCTTTTGCTAACGCGTCCGCCCGACCATCGAAAAACAACTATTAAACAATATCATTTGAATAATTAGTATTTTTACATTTAGACTTTTTCATTTTGTTGCAGGAACTACTCGGAGTGTGTTTCTGCATGAACAACTTAAATCTAAAGCTCGAAAAGAGAAATGCAATACGGAACCAAAAAAATTAGTTGTTTCCACTGTAAAAGTCTCTTCAAGGATCTTATTTTGCTTCGAGTGATGGTCTAGAAGCTCATGGACGTTTCTAGACTTTCTCAACGTTGCTTTAATCAATGACAAGAGAAGGAACAAACTATTAAAGATGAAATTGACATTGTAAGAGATTTACATATCGAATAACTAAACAATGTACATGAATGTTGTATATATTGGCAAGTGTTTACTCTTGTGCCATCTCTTTAAACGCTGCAACAAAACTTGCGTTCCAACGCATTCAGCTTTGCTATTAAATAACCCATCTCAAACAAGGCGATCTGTTGTTTCCCCTGTACAAGTCGTTGGAACGTAGCCTGCATTGTTCAGTAAGCTGTGTGACCTTCCATAGAATAGATAGATCATGCTTCCAATAAGCAGCCATATCAAGACCCTGATCCATGTCCCAGCTCTGCCATTACAAATACCAACAACGTTTTAGATAGATCCAGTTTTGATTCATACATATTCATGATGGTCCATCAAACTCACTCACCCAATGTTGATGATCAAGTAGGTGTTGATCAAAATGCAGAGAACAGGTAGATATGGAATGAATGGACAGAGAAACCCTGAAACCGAATCAAATATATAAACTGTTAAGCAAGCAACACCACTGAGAACGTGAGGCACCAACCAAAGCTCAATGATGGCTTGAAGCAACTTATATTCAACTAGATTTCTCATTTTTTGTTCTGTATGAATAGGAAACAAAAGGCTTAAGACTCAAAACATTACCTCCTTGGTGTCCAAAGTTATGCCTTTCGTCATCCTCATCAATGCAACCAAGTGTAATCAAACTTCCAAGTAAGACGGCTGCACTGACACCACACATAGTGAACCGAGGGAAACTGCCATGGTCAAGAAGAAAAGGCGTTAAGATGATTTAAACCATACAAATATATTGAAAACACAGAGTTAGACAAGCAAGTAGCAGCGATATAGTTCAAACTATTCACCTAAACTAAATTAAATCTAATTGTTTAGAAACAAATAAAGACTCAACTAGGCGCATGGATCCACAGGAATAAGATACCAACCTTGGAAGACGCTCAGCAGAAGCTCCTGAAGCAAGGCCTAAGACACCTATGCACACAAGAGCTATACTCCATGCAGCAATTTTTCTCCTCTTACCAAAATACTTTTCATCTGTCCGAGGAAAAAAAGAAGAAGTAGGGATTAAAGGCAGTCAAGATTGAGCATAATATAGTACAATATCATCTTAATAACGTATACAAAGGTTAACTATGTGAATGATCACATTTTAGTACCTTGAGCTGTTTCATCACCAAGCAGAGGAGAATCAGAAGATTCTATAGCATCTTCAAGTGAATTTTCAGGTTGAGCTCTACTTTCATCAGTCCAAGTTTGAGAGGAGGAAGGTAGGGGAACTCCATCTGGTGGTACATATCTGAGAACCAACACACAGGCTGCTACGGCAGTGAATGCCATCAGAGTTCCTACACTAACCTGATGAATGAAAACCAATACGTGTTACAAAGCGAAGGATCTTTTATCACAATAGACGTAAGTTTCAGCCTGTCTCAACACTAATATTATTAGAATCCTTCTATGAGACAATGAGACATGTAGTGTAAGCAACGATCAGAGCTTACCATCTCAGACAACTGTGAAACATCCATGAAAAATGCCAGTGAAGCAGCCAGCACACCAATTACTATTGTGTTTTTCACCGGTACATGTGTTCGTGGGTTAATTTCTGCAAAGAACGCTGGCAACAATCCGTCCCTAGCCATTGCCATGAAGATTCTCGGCTGATCAAAGAAATCACAAAAGCACTATCAAAATTACATGAATCCTAGCATTGGTAAAGTTTGAACTTGGACTTCTTAGAGCAATAAGAATTGATTAGTACCTGAGCCAGAAGTGAACCCAACAAACTCGCACACAGAGCAGTTATAGCCCCCGTAGTTAAGATGTACCTGAAGCATATATGAAAGTAGTATTTATATTATATTCACTCTCATGACAATGGAGCTGTTTGAGACTCAAAAGATGGATCATGCTTACGCTGCCCACTGCATCCCACTGTCTCCAAATGCAGAGGAGATAGGAGTATCAGGATCCAGTGTATAGTAAGGGACCAATCCAACAATAACTACTGATAAAAGCATATACAAAATGCAGCATATCAGTAATGCAATCCCAATCCCCAACGGAAGATCCCTTTGAGGATTTTTAACCTGTTGTGGCAAAAGAGTTGACAATACTAAGAGTCTAAGACTAAACATCCTCTTTTATTAATAATAAGTTCTATACAGAATCTTAAAAGCAGTGTACCTCCTCAGCTGTGCTTGTTACGGTATCAAACCCAATGTATGAGAAGAATACAACAGCAGATCCAGCGAGAATCCCATTTAATCCAAAAGGAAAATAACTGTAAAGACAAGAATCAAAACGTTGACCTTTAAAATGATTCTGTGACACAAAACTTATCACAATGGAAGAAGATTAATAGGTTTAATTACCCATCAGGAAGATCATAGCCAACCCAGCCAGTCTTGAAAGCTAAATAACCACCAACTACTATGATGAAAACCAATGTGCAAACATTCACTGATGTTACAACTGCTTGTACTAATGAGCTCTGTCAATAAAAAATAACTGTTAAACTATCTAATAATCCTGAGATAAATTTTCATTTTCAAGGTTTTGAAATGTAAGTACCTCCTTTATCCCAAAGCATAGTAGTATTGTAACAATCATAATCAACAGTGCTGCACATGGATCAACCACAATACCAAGTCCAGGAATAGTTTGTCTAGCTAAGAACACAGGAAGTTTGTCTGACCCTCCAAAAAAAGATGCCTTAAAGAAAACAAAAACACCGCTCAGAATCAAATCCAAGTATACATATATAACTCTCAAAGGGAATTTACCAGATTTGGAGAAATGCCACGTGCAATGGCTGATCCACCAATCGTGTAATCCAACACCAGTGCCCAACCAACCAACCAAGCAATCCTATTGAAAGTCTCAATTTTTAAGACAGGACAACAAGTAAAAGTGTATCTATGGTCTCCTACATACCCTTCTCCAAGACATATGTAAGCATAATGATAAGCACTCCCAGCAGATGGACAACGAGAAGCAAGCTCAGCATAGCAACAAGCGGAGAGGGCAGCTGCTAAACCAGCGATGAAGAATGATACAGCAAGAGCAGGCCCTGTGTGTTGTCTAGCTACTGTTCCCACTAGAATATACACTCCTGCTCCAATTGTTGTTCCAACTCCTTCAAAATTTTCAACAAAATGATCAAATTCAACTAACAAAAATGATTTAAAAAAAAAAAGTTTGGATCTTTTTGTCTTATTACCAATAGCAACAAGGTCAACAACTGTTAGTTTCTTGGCGAGCTGATGACGATGATCTTCTCCATCGTGTTTTTTGATATGATGAGCAGAATCAACTCGTT
Source organism: Brassica incana (assembly GCA_945779075.1). Lineage (NCBI taxonomy): Eukaryota > Viridiplantae > Streptophyta > Magnoliopsida > Brassicales > Brassicaceae > Brassica > Brassica incana. The sequence continues at coordinate 749,872 of CALZFW010000105.1, read as the reverse complement.
TCCTTCTCACAACACTGTTCATATCAACCAGACAGCAACAAAACACTACAAAGATTTGATTTTTCGATTGATTCAGAGTGAAACCATCTGGTTTTAAATCTCAGGGAATACAAAAAGTGTGAACCTTTTCCCTCGGACAAGATCTCTAACTCAAGATGGGGTCTGTAATGTATGAGATGCTTAGAGAGGCGTGCACGATTCTAACTTTTATGAGATTGGAACCAAGATTCTCATTGGTAAGAGATATTCATTATTCTGTTAGATAGTGTATTTATGCAACACCGCTAAAGGCGACTCGTGATCTATGATTTTACTCCTAAGATATGGTGTATTATTCATCTACACCTCCAATTTAAAACATTTACTGGATTTTTTTCTTTAACAAATTGAATCTTAAAATTATATATCCTTATTCATTTTAATTAATACTATTTAAGATTAATACAACAGGAGTATATGAACTCTGATTGCTATATAATAGTATTATTTAAGATTATTATAATAATTATATAGCCAAATTAATTATATTTGGATCATGGTTTTATATGTTTACTATCATTTTAGTTTTATTTTCTTTAAGTTTATAGATAATCTATGTTAAATTGTGTTATTTAAAATAATATAACTCCTGAATTACCTTATATATAATTTATTGCCTTATTAATATTGTTAATAGAAAAAATGATACTCCTAATTTATGAGATATTATTATTATTTATCCGTTGATAAAAAATATATTATTATTTATCCACACCTCAATTTTAATACATTTACATGGTTCGTTTCTCTTAAATTGAATCTTCAAATTATATATCAGTATTATCATTTATTGATACTACTTAAATTAAAACAATAATAAAATTTTAATTTGGTTTGAAACAATAATGTCAAATATTTTAATTGACACTATTTAAGACTAATACAACAGTAGTATATTAACTCTGATTGCTATATATAAATATCAAAATTAATTATATCTGGATCATGGTTTTATATGTTTTCTATTATTTTAGTTCTATTTTATTTAAGTTTATATATAATCTATGTTAAATTGTGTTATTTAAAATAATATAACTCTTGGATTACATTATATATAATTTATTGCATTATTAATATTGTTAATAGAAAAAAGGCTACTCCTGACTTATGAGATATTATTATTTATATAACAATTAAATGCTAATCTTGATTTGTGAGATATTATTATTATTATTATTATTATTATTATTATTATTATTATTATTCATCTGTTGATAAAAAAAAGATAATATTACTTATCCACACCTCAATTTTAATACATTTACATGGTTCTCATCTCTCAAACTGAATCTTAAAATTATATATCAGTATTATCATTAATTGATACTACTTAAATTAAAACAATAATAAAATTTTAATTTGGTTTAAAACAATAATGTCAAATATTGTTGTGTTATCTAAGATTAATACAATAATAGAGCCAAGTTAATGATGTTTTAAATCATGGTTTTCTATCTTTTCTTTTATCATTTTAGGTTTTTTCTATGTTTACATATAATTTTATCCTTATTGTGATATTTAAGATAGTATAACTCTTCGATTATATTGTATAATTTGTTGCATTATTAATACTGTTATTAAAATCATTAATACTGTCATTAAAATATTTATTTTTATTTTTCTTAATATTATTATTATTATAGATGATATAGTTAACTAATAGTCTCATACAACTAAGTATATTTGAAATGTAATTTAATATATTTACAAAATTCTTTAGAGTGTTTGGAAATGTTTGAAGCAAAAATTAAATTTTAACCTACATTAGGAATCAAAGTGTTCATGTCGGCCAGATTCACAGATTATGGAGATGTTACGAGACTTACCAAGGTAAGTGATACAATGTCATCTTTGTGTATGACGATGGCCAACATAATCCTAAATTTTTTTGATTATCTTAGAAATGAGAGTTCCATCCGTCTTTATAAATTGACCTAAGACTGATGATTAATGTTTCAAATAAAAATAGAAGTTATTTGACAATTCTATTTTTTAATATATTTTCTATATTTATTTCAAAAACAATTTTTTTTAGATAAAATACAATCACTTATAAATGCTTTTACTTCCCACTATCTCAGACATATTATGAACATATATTTAACCATAATTTTTCTCTTCCAACCACTAACAACAACGATTCTGTTGAAAAAGTTTGGGGTTGTTTGATAGATCATTGTGTCAATCTCATAAATATATGAAGGTTGTTTGGAACGTTTCAATGTAAGTATTTTTTACAACTCTCTTATACTCATTGTGTCAATCTCATAAATATATCGAGGTTTTTAACTATTGCTCTACTCTTTGATCTCTAATCCATGTTATACAATTTTCTTTGTATATGAATCTCTTTGTATGTTTACTTCCATTTCATTCTTAGATTTTTTTTAATGAGAGAAGTCAACAGTAGGAGAAGGAAATTTTGGTTTAATTTGAGTAGAATTTTATGGATAAGAAGTAACGCAAAGAGAAAAAGAAATCTAAAACATTATATTATTTGATGTTGGCGATCATATATGAATAGTTAATATTGAAGAAACATGTAACGTACAAAAGTTGAACAGATTGTAGTCATTGTTGTTTGGTGTTCGAAGATTTGTGTTGAAAATGTGAAATGAAATTAAAAATGAGTGATCAGATGTACTGGTTCACACAATTTCTAGGAGCCGACGACTACTTAAGAAGGATCTGATTCCACTGCTCAAAGAAGAGAAAATCAAATTCAGGTATGCAGTCTCCAAGAAGAAGAGAACGGTTGATTCCAAACTCAAGAAACTTACAACCAAGGATGATGATCCAAAGGTCAATAGAAGTCCTGATACCATAGTAATGATTAGCTCGGATGGAGGTTATGAAGATGTCATGAAATTAACCAAGGAACATGGGTACAATGTGATGCTCATCTTGAAGAATTTGAGTAGTCTGTTTTTTTGTTAATCTATTTGTCTATCCATCTATCCTTAGTAGCTACATGACCGTTTTTCCTCGTTGAGTTTAATCTACACTGGTTTGGAATGTTTACCAAAATAAGGAAATTAAGTGGAGTTATTGGTTCTAGTGATTTAATGGATTTAGAAATTCTTTTGATTTTTAGAAATCTTTGACAAATCTTTTGATTTAAAAATCAAACAAATAGATTTCAGAATCAATGACATAGATTTCAAAATCAAAATAGGTGGATTATTATAAAATAAACAAATGGATTTGCAATTAAAGTTCTAGTTATAGCTTCTTCAAATATATATTCCGACAGAAAATTAATAGCACCAATAAGTAATATGACATCTAATTAATCATCTTTATGCGATGGATATATTTCTTTTTTCTTCTGAAATTTTTTGTTGTCCAATAAACTTTGGTTTCATGTTTGATAATGTATAAATTTGACAAAAAAAGCTTAAGAACCTATCAAAACAAGCATGAACACATTGCTAAGTTTGACAAAATACAATTTTTTTGTTTCATTTGATAGTGTTTTTTCTTGATATGTGATTGTTTCTATTGTTTGAATCACAATAATGTGATAAGTAATTCACTATGTTTATATGAAAGACACGTTTCGTTTCCACCTCTATTGAAACTAGTTATATTGGTTTATATGGAGATTTCGATAGAAAACTAGTGCTTTCTCTTTTGTTATCGAAATCTACTACTTTCTCTTTTGTGGCAGCCACCTTTTTACCTGTTGCTGGAATCTCAAGAGAATAACAAGAGAATAATACGGTTAATATCAACTGATGCTCGTATCAATATTTGCTTCTTTGTATTTAACTCTTAAAATTGTTTATATATCCACTCAAATCCAAATCTAAATTAAATCTTTAAACAAATCCATGTTATTAAATAACACATAATTCTAAAATTTGTTTTAAAATCATAAAACCAATATCAAATGATTTGAAATTGGATTTTAAAATGATAGAAGCAATAACACTAAATTTGATTTAGATTTTCAAATCCATTAAAATATACAAACGATAACACCCTCTTTATTACTCTTTTATTTGCTCAATCTTCTGCCATGGGGTCGTCGTCATCATCACCATTCTCGTTGTTATTATCATCATCGTTGTTTCTACCGCTTGCATTAGCGTTCACAACTTGAACCCAAACACTCTGGCTTCTCTCTGCTCCATTGACCTCTCCCCAAGCATGTTGCTGTTGTTGTTGCCTAACGCTCCTCTCGTTTGTGTCAGCTCCACCGTCTGAGAACTGCCCCCACACGCTTCTCGTCTTCCCTCCTCCCCCTCCTCCTCCGCTTAACTCCTCTTCACATCCAGCAACTGTTTTGAGAAGCTCAGACTGGAGTGATGGGCAGTGTTCTCTCAGATAATCAAACCCATCTGATCTCATAACAGCTGTAATAACATCAAACATCAAAGTTTAGTACTCAGTTATGAGAGACATAAGGGCAATAAGATCATTTCATTACCAATGAGATTTTCCGCTGCGAATTTCAGACAAACTGATTTCAAGGCAGAAGCATTGTAACGGTCAGCAAGTGCTAGTATATTAGCAACGGAGTCTACTGATATATCCTTGCAGAGCATTGACTCGCACATTAAGCTAAGTCTAGGCAACTTGTACTTATCAGCAGCTCCTAACAGCTTTGCAGCTAATGTATCTGATGCTGATGGACCAACGGAAGAGCCAGAAGATGATACTGTCTCCGCATCTTCGATGAGAGCATCTTTGTATATGTAATGAAGCAAAGCCTTCAACACAAGAAAAACATCAAGAATCAGACAGGCGCTTACAGTAACTTCAAAAGGTTTAAGACAAAGTTATACCTTGAAAACCTTTGGTTCCATGTCTGTAACTTCGATATCACGCTCTTCTGCTTCTCCAATAACATCGAGAAACTCGCTTTCGAAGACGGGAGACCGAGCAGCTAACACAAGCCTGTGAGCACGGAACTTTTCACCGGAGACGTTGAAGGTTATATCTGAACCGTCCTCGTTCTCAAGAAGCATTCCGAAGTGAGATCCAATGTCAGAAGCAGGGACGTGGATGGAGTGTAAGCGTGGGCAGTCTATTTCGGAGACCACAACTCCCACGGTGCAGTTGATCTTCAGACAGTCGTCCTTGAGATAATCAGATGCTTCTAGTAGAGTTCTTCTAAAAAAGCGTTTGTATCCCCTGTAAAGAAATGGTGAAGTACATAGATGAATGAGTGAAATTAAGCAAGCGGAGAATAAGACCCTATGGTGTATTATTACAAAACTGAATGATGTCTTTTCATTACCAAACAGTTAACTAACTATGTATGGGTTCTTTCATAGTCCAAAACTACGTAAAGGCATCACCTTTAAGACTAGACAAAGGTTTATCTAAGAGTGAATGATTCCTCCGAAATTAAACAAGCAGAGAACAAGACAGTACGGTGGATTATGACAAACTCAATGATTCCTTCTCATTACCAAACAGTTAACTATGTTTTGGGTTCTTTCAGAGTCCAAAATCAGAGCCAAAGGCGTCACCTTTAAGACCAGACAAAGGTTGATATAACAGGGAACGATTCCTCTAATTAAACAAGCAGAGAACAAGATACTATGTTGGACTACTACAAAACTGAATGATTCCTTTTCATTACCAAACAGTTAACTAACTACGTTTGGGTTCTTTCAGAGTCCAAAATCAAAGCCAAAGGCATCACCTTAAAGACCACACAAAGGTTGATCTAAGAGGGAATGATTCGAAATTAAACAAGCAGAGAACAAGACACTATGGTGGATGATATCCAAAACTAAACGGTTCCTTTTCATTACCAAACAGTTAACTAACTATGTTTCTGGTCTTTCAGAGTCCAAAATCAAAAGCCAAAGGCATCACATTTAAGACCAGACAAAGGTTGATCCAAGAAGAAAATGATTAACTAACTATGTTTCTGGTCTTTCAGAGTCCAAAATCAAAAGCCAAAGGCATCACATTTAAGACCAGACAAAGGTTGATCCAAGAGGAAAATGATTCCTCTAAATGTAAACAAGCAGAGAGGAGCAACACACTATGTTGGATGATGTACAAAGCTGAAAGATTCCGTTTCATTACCAAACAGCTAACTACGTTTGGTTCTTTAAGACCAGACAAAGGTTGATCCAAAAGAGACTGATTCCTCTGAAACTAAATAAACAGATAACAAAGACACTATGGTGAATGATATACAAAACTGAATAATTCCTTTTCACTACCAAACAGTTAACTACGTTTGGTTCTTTCAGAGTCCAAAATCAAAGCCAAAGGCATCACCTTTAAGACCAGACAAAGTTTGATCTAAGACTAAGAGGGAATGATTCCTCTAAATGTAAACAAGCAGAGAACAAGACACTATGTTGGATTATTACAAAACTGAATGATTCCTTTTCATTACCAGACAGTTAGTTAAGTATAGTTGGGTTCTTTCAGAATCCAGAATCAAAGCCAAAGACATCACCTTTAAGACCAGAAAAAAGGTTAATCTAATAGGGAATGATTGCAGATAACAAGACACTATGGTAAAATGATATACAAAACTGAATAATTCCTTCTCATTACCAAACAGTTAAACTACGCTTGGTTCTTTCAATTCCAAAATCAAAGCCAAGACAAAGTTTGATTCACTCAGCGATGTAAGAAAAATACTAAATTTTCAATCCCAACTTTCAATCACCAAACCCTAACAACAAAAAATAGCTAAACACAAAAATCACCAAGAGACGAAGAAGACGAACCACATGCTACCACGATACTTAAGAGTATAAGGCCCACTCTCAAGAGCACGATCAAAATGACTATGAACCTTATGCTTCCCTTTCCCACTCTGATCCAGCAACGACAGCTCGAACAACGCCCTCACATCGGTCCCATCGCTAGCCAACGCAATAAAAACAGAGACGTACGCCGAGTTATCCTCGGGATTCTTGCCGTCGGGGTAGAAGTAGATGGCCCACTCGTACCCGCCGACGGTGAACGTGTCGCTCGCGATGTGTTTCCCGATCCCGATTCCTTTGGCTAGAGAGTAGCCTTTGATCGTGAAGCTGTGGGATCCGTTTATGGTTTGCGTGACGGAGAGGGAAGTCGTCGTCGGTGGTGACGGCATCCTCGGGAACTCTCGTTTGGTCCTTTGTGAATTTTTTTCTGATAAGTTTTTCTGAGAAAGTAATTTTTTTTTTTTGATTTTTAAATGTCTAGACGAACGGTCCGATACGGTCCAATGGAGTCTCCCAGTTTAACCGACACTTAACCACATATGTTCGATTTGACCAAAAAAAAAGTTCTTTTTTTTTTTTTTGCTAAAATTGGTTTCGTAAATATTTAACTTAAAAACCAAAACATAATTTTTGTAAATGTTTTTTTTATTAATTTGGGATATATCTCAAACCTTTGAAGGAGTCCGACTAATATTCAATTAAAAATACATTTTAAGGATAGACCATTTTCCGAATAAGCAAATGGACTCCAAGCTTAATTTTTTGTAACAAATAGATCAAACTTGAAATATATTGGCATTCAAGTATGTCTTTTTACCACCCAACCACAAAAATTACGAAAAAAATATAATTTTAAAAAAAAATTGTAATGAAACTATGATAATCATATAACAAAAAAAACTACAATATAATTCTTTTCCATGGAAACAAAATTAAAATATGTACTTCTTCTTGAATTAAGATAACATGTTATTTGATCAAACATTACTTCAATTAAATGTTTCTGATAAGTTAAGAAATATAAATTGATATATGTTTTTTTTTTGGTATTTTAATGAACCAACAAAAAAAAATTGGAAAAAATTCAATTCATTATTCTGGCTACTAATCAGTTACCCGATGTGGTAGTTTGAACGGTGAAACTCTCTCTCTCTAAATTTATCTAGCCTACACAAATTAATTTATCCCTAATTTCTCAATTTTCCATTTCATGCCGATAACGATATCTCAAGAATGAGTGGTGTGATTTACATTGAGTCTAGTGGATATATGAGTCTGTAGAAAAGATGTACATGAATGTGTGGGAGGATATTGTTAGTGCTTAGCACTCTCAGTAGGCACGAAGGAGGCAATGAATGCGGATTTGGTTGTGGGTGCGGGTTAGGTTATCCAGACGGGATCACTCAAAATTAGAGTTCTACTAGTCTGAAAATCATAAAAAGAATGAGAAGAAAGGTTGACACTTCTAAGCTGATCAACTCATCAAGAAAGACCTATTCATCTGCTAATATGCTGATAACATTTCAATATTTTGATTCATTCCGAATTAACATTCTGAATGTGATTGTCTACCCGCCCATTAGACACAATTCTGAATTTACCTGCAGATCAGACGCGGCGTTGAAGAAAGAGCTCAATAGTGGAAGCGTGGCGTGGAGTTTCTACAACTCCTCTGGTGAGAGAATCAACTCTCATAGCGAACCTGTTGCGTTGTGATCTCGTCTCTTGTGGCGGAGGGACTAGCAATACGCTCGGCGATGGAGCATGCAATTGCTCTGCAGCTTGGATCAGTGATCTTCGAATCAGACTCTTCTACAGTTGGTGGCAGCTATTGTGGGCGATTCAAGCTTCTCGGAGATTCATGGAATCCTCTCTGATATTCGCCTTCTATCTACCTCTTTTGTTTCAATTTCGTTTCGTTTTATCTATCGAGAAAACCTTAAGTTTGAAGACTCTATGGCTAAACAAGCTCTCAGTCGTTTTGTAGTGAACCCGGTTTAACCAAACCATCTAATGAAATTTCTTGTGTTACAAAAAAAAAAAATGAGGCTATCGTAAAGAAAACATTATTAGTTAGAAGTATGATGTTTTAAATTTCATAAATACATATATAAATAAAATTTTGGTAAAATAAGGAAGTGAAACGAAAGGGAATAATGTTGTGAAGAAAGGAGCACGACAGACATGAAGGTTGGTTAGCTTCCAAAGAACTCCACACGAAACGGTCAACACGATTCTTGTGCCTCTCCTCCCTCAGACATAAACTTACACATATACGTACTTACACATCACACATACGTACGTACGTATCCATACGTATACGATACTTAATCAGATGATACGACTACACAATTTGTTATAACTAATCATTGTAATCGGACATTTTACAAGTCTTTTGATCATACAGATAGCCTCCAGCAGTCTACCATCAACTATGAACGAAACCTAACCATAACTGGAACATGAGAATTGAAAGTAAATGTCATCAGGTCTAGATATCATTTTATATACACAAACGAAGTGCTGTAAACTCATGAGTATATGATATCAGATGCTAATTTAAATTGCATCGACAGGCTTAAACTCCAAGTTGTTGTACGATTGCCTTTTTAAAAAACAAATTTTGTGTACTTCATGTATTTTCAGTGAAATATAAGTATAATTTTTTTTACTCTTTTCCTAGCAATTGAGTATACTTTTGGGTTAGATTTACTAAGTTTAACCTAAACTAACCATCCAAGTTATAATTAATTAACTTCATTTAATAGTACCCTGCCATGCATCTCATGTTAACAACTTCCAAAAGTTTTCTCTTTTTGGAAACGTTTATTAGTGCTCATCTTTTATGATTAAAAGATATTAAAAATAGGGATTCCTTGTATGATTTCAGACGTTTATATTTAACGTACGCATTTCAGTAAGACGTTTGTCAGACTAGTGCTAATTAAGATATGTCATAAGCATAACTACTAGTATCCAGAACTTTAAAATTTAAGAGACGACATATGAAAATAAGTATACAGTAATGAATACTAGCTAGTAGCAACACACACAAACACTCTTTGCACGTGCATCTACCATCACACCTTCTTCCCATTTATACTCTCTTTCTTGCACCTAACCATACGTTTGGTATAAAAAGAATTCGCATTATAAAAAAATTTAATTGCATACATTGCTATTATTATATTATGCTAATATTGATGATATTCCAATAACAAGAATATTACTTATATTTAATTTTAAAATAACAACAAGGAAAAAAAAGAAACGATTACCCCATTCACCTCGCGACCTCCTTCATGAAACAAACGTGGCCTCCTCCGTTTTTCTACTTATATACCCACATTTATACTTCTACATAAACACTCATATATAAATAACGTACATTTATAGATATTATTAGTTCACAAGTACCTCTCATCAACTAAAGCTAATTAATTAATGCTGATTTGGTTATGGCTGATCAGCAGCGATCTGGCCACAACACCTCAGATTCTCGCCGGAAATCAGCAGCCGGGAGACGAACCTCACAACACAATACGACGTCATCATTATCTTCCGGTGGAGGAGCCATGGCGGCAGCTGCAACGACGGGGACAGGAACGGTCTCGCCTTGTGGGGCTTGCAAGTTCTTGAGAAGGAAGTGTGTGAGTGGATGCATTTTCGCTCCACATTTCGGGTCGGACCAAGGAGCGGCTAGGTTCGCGGCGGTCCATAAGGTATTTGGAGCCAGCAACGTGTCGAAACTGTTGCATCATATTCCGGTGAACCGTCGTCATGACGCTGTAGTTACGATTTCATATGAGGCTCAAGCTAGGCTCTCTGATCCTGTGTATGGCTGCGTCTCAACTATCCTTGCTCTCCAACAACAGGTGAATTTCATACGATAGAAGATAAAAATGTCTAGTATATTAGCTTTTAAATGAACAAACATGATATTATTCAATGAGACTTCGAATTTTGTTACCTAGTATAGTTTGTAACGGTTAAAGTTGGCGATGTGCGTATATTTGAAAGTTTCAGATAAACAAAAATATAAAAGCTAATAATAAAGATAACACAGAACATTTACAAAAAAAAAAAAAAAGATAACATAGAAGCTTTTTTTTTTTTGAAACTAACATTAGAAGCTTTGATATATTACAACACAAGAAAAGGTAAAATTTTCAGTACTTTTTTTGGGTCTAATTAAAAACTTTCAGTACTTTTGATTCCCCTTAATTTGTTGGTAGGTTATTTTTATTTCTTTGACATCATATACATGTTTTCCGACCTATAAAAGCATATACGTTAATTCTAACTTTTGACAAACAAAATTTAACATATTTTTATTCATCTTTCCTCAATAAATAAAAGTAAACTTATAACCATGAAAATATTAGGTGGCCTCGCTACAGGCGGAGTTATCACTGGTGCAATCACAACTAATAAACAGTAGAGTCGCAATGGCCAACGTTATGCAACAACAACAAAATCATCACCAACAACATCAACAACTAGTCGTTATGCAACAACCTGAATACTCCAACAACTCATCCGCCTCCACCACTCTTGCCGGAGCCGCCATGAATAGTTTCACCGCGACGGCAGAAGCAGCAGCAGCCGTTAGCTATGACGTCATGGCCCCGGCTAATTTAGAGCATCCGTTGCAGCATGTGCCACGGCATCAACAAGGTAGCGGAAATCAGCATGAGGACGAGGAAGAGAGTGGTACTGAGTTTTCGGTGGCTGTGGGCTCGACGGCGTTGGCTGCGGAGGTTATATATCCGGCGGAGGGTTTTCACCGGATATGAATATATATCACTGGGACTGTCTTTAAGTTATATATATATATATCTCCCTTTAATGTTGAAAAAGATAATAATATATAGTATCTACATACGTACGTATACGGTATACCAAATATATGAAGACTTGATGTGAAATATTTGAATGAGATATATAACTAGATTATTGTTTTAGAGGCTAACAAATTATTATTTTTTATTTATAAAAGGCTAAATTAATTCACTATAAAAGGAGTTTTTTTGGTTAAAGAAAACGAATTTATAGAGGTTAGAAAGTAGTTAATTAGGTTAAAGAAAACGAACGTGAAAATTTAAGAAGAATTACATGTGTAAAAACTAATGTGGTTTTATTCTGAGAGAATTTAATTTAAAATTCTCTCTTTAACTTATGTGTTTATATGTAGTATAGGGGTTGCATTTGTACCATCAATTTTACTTTAAATAAAAACAAAAGGTAATCTTCCATATATATTTTGCAATGCTCACTTTTGTAATACAGTTTTGGATTGGTTTTAAAAGCATGCATTGCTACACAACTTGTACATCTTCTATTAGTGCAACCAATCAAAACCGTTATATTTGCTAAAATGATTTATGAGTGCTTCTTTCATAGTGATTAATCGACTTGTAGGAGGTATTAATTAAACGATATTGATTCGTAGCTCTCATACTTAAAATCGGAGACGAGAAAGCAATAAAGAAAACGTGGATGATTACGTGATTAGTTGGATTGCAGTTGTAATTGGTTGGATTGTAGCTGTATAAACTTTGCTGTAAGATTTTATGATATAACTTATAAATGATTTGGTTGTAGATGTAAATTTATTGATGTAAGTTTTTTTTACAGAGATTTTTACATAGTTATGTTGGTTGTAGGCTTGTAGCTGTAAGTTCTTAGATGTAGATATTTTAAAATAACACATATGAAATATGTGATGTATATATATTTAATTATTTTCTATTAATAAAAATAATGTATATTAATAAGCAAAATAAAATTATCAAAGTTATACTATTATTTAATGTAATATATAAATGATATTTAAGTTTTTGAAATTTTAATTTTTATAAAATTATCCAAAGGTTATTTAAAGTTATCTATAAATTTCTAAAATTATAGCAAAAGTTAATATCTAAATAGTAATAAATTATACCTATATTATCACATCTATTTGATACTGTACATTATTTTTTTCATTTTACATATGCTACAACCTAAATAATAAAGATGTAGGATTGTTTTGCCTAATTTACATAAGAAAAAATTATTTTAATAGCTTTAGAAATAAAGCTAAGTCATGATTCACAAAAACTAGTAAAATTTTGATATATGCTTTAAATTTAAAAACTAAATCTAAATCATTGGTAAGATTTGATGATTTAAATCATATTGAGATGAATTTCAAAGCAATAAAAACCGAGATATTTGCTAAAGGATTTATGAGTGCTTCTTTCCTAGTGATTAATCGACACGAAGGAGGTAATAAGAAAAATCCGAGACGAGGAAGCAATAAAAAAAGAGGTAATAAGAAATCCTAAATGGTATTAAGCTTATTGAGAAGTCTTAGATTTTGAATGATGACCAAGAAATGAAGATGAACATTTAATTTTTTATTATTTCTAAAAACTATCACCACCACGAGAAATAGTTTTTCCTTCACATTTTTTATAGGAATAAAATAAAATCATTCTTTGATAAATTTGAAAAGAAATAAACATTCATTTTCTTTCCTGCTATTTTATTCTTCTAAGTTTTTTTTTTTTCCTATTTGTTTTTCCCAGAAACGTTACCAGGCTTATACTATAGTAAAATTATAAAAAACCCTAAATAGTACGTGAAGGTATCGAGACCTCGCCTCGCTTTTATCTCTACCTTTCTGTCCGCGTTTCAGACCCGAGGTAGGTAATTTTCAGTCTCTTTCTTTGCTTCATGTGTCTTGAACTATTCCAATTGATTGTGTTAGGTTTAAAAAGAGATGACTAAGAACGTGAAGAAGGCGACGCCAGAGTTCGCGACATCTCAAACGATCGTGTGGTGGGACATGGACAGCTGTCCGCTCTCCAATGGTTATGACCCAAGTCGGGTCGGTCCGAGAATAGACACGGAGTTGAAGAATCTAGGCTACAAACGGTCGGCTCACCATCATTGGCATTGGTAACTTGGAAGGAGTCCCTCTTGACTTCCTGAAAGCCCTCTCTTCCGGTGGAGTCGTTATTAAACAGCTTTCACTAGGTAATAAATCAAATCTTTCTCTTTAAATATATATATATATATATATATATATTTAAAAAAAATAAATAATAAATAAATTTCAGAGCACCAAATTTTTAAGGTTTAGATTATCAACTGGCATGTAGGATCCCACGTGAATGAGGATGTGCTTGATGCTTTCTATTCGAATGTACCTCCGTTGTCAATGATGATCATAACTGCCGCCCATGCCGAAGTATTGGGAGACGTCGTTTGCGAGTTTTATAATCGTGGCTCCTGTTACAATCTTCTTCTGGCTTATCCAGCCGTTACCGAACATGCAGACCCAGAGCCTTCATCCCTACTAGTCGACAACTTTGGTGGACAGTTGGTCTGGGATAGGCTTGGCTTACTCAAAGGTGGTTTCTCTTTCTATGTATCTCTATCTCTATCTATCTACACCTCCAAATGAGCTAAGCTGTTGTTGTTTGCCCCCTACAGATCAAGGGTCTCCCAACGATGATACGAGAAGGCAGGAGACAGGCTGTGAATTGCATTATTGCTGATTATGCGAATTTTCTTCCCCCGGATTTGATGATTTCGCCATGCATCTCACAACTGGCCCACATGAACATAAGGTAAAGGCATCCTTTACCTCCTCTAATTTTTTTTTTTTTGCCAAGGATTTGAAATTCATATAAATATGAGAAGAGTTTGTAAAACTTTACAAAAATAATTAGAGTAGATGGGATGCACTTTGGCAAAAAGGATAAAAACAAAGTGTAAACCATAAATAGAAGACTTCCTAATCATGCCTTAGCCAAGATAGCATAAGGTTTTTGAAAGTCTTCTTGATGTGCTGTTTCCCCAAGATTGTGTCTCTGATATTACGATCAATGAGCCTGTAAGTCGTTGGAGGAGCAGTCGAGATACCGTCATGTAGACGCTTGTTCCGTTCTCCCCAGATACTATAGATAGTTGCGTGAGCAACAATTCTTTTGAGCATCAGTGGAGCTGTGGAATCCCTTAGAGATAACCACTCAATAAAAGATGTCCAAGTGATGAAGCAAGAGTGGGAATATCCTAACCTTCTCAGAACCAAGACCCAAATCTGCTTACTAACTTCACAGCGCAAAAGCAAATGATCTCAAGTCTCTGGAGTTGAGTCGCATAGACAGCAGTTAGATGAGATGCCAAGGCCCCAACTTGTTAGTCGTACTCGAGTTGGCATTCTATCATTCTGTGCGATCCACATCAAGAAAGCATGACGAGGTGTTGCTGATCTGAACCAGACACTGCTTGACCAAGTGACTGCAGGAGCTCTATCTCTAATTGCCCCCCAAGTTCGCGATGCAGAGTATCGCGGTAGATTCTAAATTTTATATCAGTACAATTTTTCATCCTCTTAATCTCTCGTTTTCCTTTTGATTCTCTTCTCCTCATCAAGATGCATGAGTATCCTTAGTTACCTTGCGGAGAAGCGTCTTCTTGAAGTAGAAAATTTTAAGGCCCTTGAGCTTGACGAGGCAAGTTTTTTTTTTCTTCTTCTTCTTCTTCTTAATACAAGTGTTTTTTTTTTCCACATAGATCTCTGACTCCCAATGTTGTGAAATGTACAGTCTTATCTTGAAAAAGTGGAGGCAAAAAGGCAAGAGTTTACAGAGTTTGCCAATTATTTTAAACGTGATTCCGATACTCCCAAGCCTAAGAGCATCATTATTGGGAGGTTCTTAGGAAATGGTTCGTAGCAGAATATAAGAACCAGTCTCTTAATTTTTAATTAAAAAAGCTAAGAACCGTAGAGACGTTTCTTAGCTTTTTTAATTAAAAGTTAAGAGACAGGTTCTTATATTCGGCTAAGAATCCCACCTTAAGAATCCTCCAATAATCATGCTCTAAGAAGAAGACACATATATAGGTTGAAGAATCCTAAGTTGCAATCAAAGGAAAGTTTTTTTCTTCACCAAACATTATATCCTTTCTTAATCAAACCTGATTTCTCATTGTATGATTGATCGCAGGGAAAAAAATTCAAGGTCGCCCTTCTTTGTAAGTCTTCCTCCTCTCTAAAAAAGAAGTCTACTGCCAAGCCCAAGAAGCTATCAAAGGCAAGTTTTTCTACCAAATCTACTGATTTCTCTCATTAACAACTAGTGACTAACAAAGACATTTTACATCTCTCATTTCCTTTGGTTTTGCAGTTGGAGATTGAAGAAGAAGCTGAGTTTTCCCTTCCAAAGAATGCTCCTACCATGTCCTCTTAGACATATGCCTTTGCTTTATCTTAATGAAATAATATAGTCGTCTCTTGTGGTTGTTTTTAACTTTACGCTAGCTATTACTTTTATCAACTCCTTGTTAAATTTCATCCATATAACTGCTTTGTCTACATGCTCGATTAGTGTTCTTGTCGTCTGGTGATTACTATACGGTATTCATAAAATAATTAGGGTTGAAACATTAGGGTTTTAAATCTTTGCTTGCTTGATAAAATTTTAGGCCGTTCACAAATTGGGCTTTTTCCCGACATAATGTTTTAAATTAAAGAAAAATGGTCCAAAAAATTGAATTATGTTAAAAAGCAGACCCAACGATTTGGTGATGCCCCTTTGCATACACACAATTTGATCCAATTGGTAAATTTTTGCTTTCATCTTTATTAGTTTGTTCACTTGCCATGAGAGCGTCGGTTTTGGGGTAGTTTTCAATAGATTGTTGAGACAACCACCAAGCACCTCCTCCTTGAACCAAACGACACATACTGAACCGGACTGGTAGAATAGAGCCATATTAACTTTAAGCGACACGCCTTGCTCCAAATGAATAGGTCTTTTATTGCTAACCCGCCTTCCCTCTTTGGCTTAGTGATTACTTAATTCCCACGAGACTCTAGCATTGTGGTGCTCTTCCACATCTCTCTTCCAAAGGAACACCCCACAGGGAGAGTTGATTATTTAAATAGGTTGCATGGATATTTATTTAAATTTCATGATATACCTTATATGGAGTAGGGAACGGTGCATAAGACGACCTATAGTATTGTGACCAATCTTCGTTACTGATTGCGTTTGAGTTAAAACGTCCGTTTCTAAATCGCGGTTGGAATGTGTTTTGAACTTGATGCGTACTTGAACTGATCTCTAGATCCGAACAAGCGTCAAAACTAGAATTGCCACTCACACAGTGCCGGTCCAACGGTTTGTACCACCCAAAACCAAATTTAAAATTTATGCCCTTATATATATTTTATCAAATACCAATCTTTTTCCCCCATAAACAACTATTCAGCTTTCATTATTTTGATTTACTTACTTTTCTACAGTCAAAAAGGAGGTTGAAGAAGCCTAAGATGCAATCAATGGCAAGTTTTTTCTTAACCAAACATAATTTTTTTCTTAATCAAACCTGATTTCTCATAAACAACTATATAATTGCAGGGAACAAAATTCAAGTTTGCCCTTCTTTGTAAGTATTCCTCTCTAAAGAAAAAGGCTACTGCCAAGCCTAAGAAACTATCAAAGGCAAGTTTTTCTAACGAATCTGATTTCTCATAAACAACTATGACTAAGACATTTACATCTCTCATTTTGGTTTGCAGTCAAAAAGGTTGGACATTGCAGAAGAATCTGAGTGTTCTGTTCCAAAGCATGCTACTACCATGTCCTAGACAGGCCTATTTTATCTTAATGAAATAGAGTTATCTTGTTGTTCTCTAAAGGCCATTACTGACTCTGCATAATAGTTCGATTATTTAGTTTTTTCATTAGTCATCAAATGGTTCACTAATTTACCCAAAAATGTTCTATATCGTATGCTGATTATCGGCTACTATAGATGCTCAAACAGTTTTGATCATTCCCTTCAAATTCTTGAAAAAACTATGATTGATTAATACGATAGAAATGTAGATAGAAGTTACTTTATTACATAGGGTAGTGAAGACACAACGGACCAAACAAAAACTCTTGTATCTCTCTCTACCTCTCAAGTTCTCCATATCCTGCAATTTATAGCCAGACAACCACCATAGTATTCTCAGATCAAGAAACTCGTTTAATCTCAAATCTTTTACAACCAAATATTATATTCCCTGAATCAGTTTGATCATAAAAGGCGGTGCAATATCGACTTAAAACTAACTGAGACTTGGGGAGATTCAAGTGTTGTTATGTTTAAACGAGAGGGACGAATAGAGGAAGCTGCAGGTGAAGGCGAGCCGTGAACCAACCCTCTTTAACTTGAAAAGAAGATAGCTTATAAGAAAGTTAATTAGGTTAAATTAGAAAACGAACGTGAAAATTTAAGAAGAATGACGTGTGTTAAAAACTGGTGAAAAATTAAGAAGAATGACATGTTAAAACTGATAAGTTGTTACTGTGGGAGTAAATTTATCAGTTTATATGTACTGTGTAGTATAGGGATTGCATTTTCACCATCATTCTTAATATATAGAATCAAAATGTAATATTCCATATATATTTTTTGCAAGGCTCATTTTAGTAATACAATTTTGGATTGATTTAAAAAGCATGCATTGCTACAACTTGTACAATCTTCTATTAACTAATCAAAGCCGATCGAGATTTTTTTTTTGTCGCTAACTTTTAGAGCCGATCGAGATGTTTGCTAAAGGATTTATGGAGTTCTCCTGTCATGGTGATTAATCGTCACATAGGAGCGATTAATACGATATAGATGTTTGCTAAAGGATTTATGGAATTCCCCTTTTTTTTAGAGGCTTGTTTGATATTGTGCAACGCTATTTTAAATCGCGTAAGGGTAATGATTCTCCGGTGTCAATAATGCTCATAACCACCGACTCTTATCTGCTGGATTCAATCACTCGCAGAATTTACAAGGGTGTCCTCAGTGGATACAATCTTCTTCTGGCATATCCACCAAGTAATGAACCTGAAGACCCACACCCTTCATGCTTCATCTCCGTTGGTGGAGAGTGGATCTGGAATAGGGAAAGTATATACTGAAAGATTCAGGGGAGCAGGAGACAAGAAGACCGGTGGACACAGGCTGTGAAGTGTTTTCTTGCGCATCATGCTTTAACGTTCCTCCTTTACGCAGCTTTGAAGATTTCATTGTGCACCTTGAGAGTAGCGACGAGCATAAAAAGATGGTAAGCATCCTCGCCTCCACCTCCTCTAAATAATTTATCATTTGTTATTTTCTAACCTCTCATTTTTTAATTATTTCCCCCACGTTTAGGCTGGATTGAGTAATGCTGCTATAGAGACGAGGATTAGGGTTGATGCACAAAAATTTGAGTCTCTCAAGCAATCAGAGGCAAGTTTTTCTTTTATTAAAAGAGAGTTTTAGGATCGTGATACAACTAGCTATGAATCCTGATGTTTTGTGAATATATCAGATTTATATTAGTTTAGTCGAGGCAAAAAAGCTGGAGTTTGAAAGGGCTCATAAATTCTTCACTGAGCCTGGGAAGGCATTGATGAACGAGGCAAGTTGACAAAAAGAGAAAACCTGATTTCTCTCAAAACAACTATGACACCGCTCTCATTTTGCTTTTTGTTGCAGGCAAACAATTTGGAGCTGATGAAGAAGAAGAAGATTAGTCTTCCCTTCCAAACAATTCGGAGCTTCAAGGAGAGTAGATAGCCCACGGTGGTGGTCTTTTCTAAAGGCCATGTGGTATGGTGAATGGTTTGGTCTGTCACCTACTTATAGCCGGGATTTGTTGCATCAATTAATACTACTTGAGTTCTTATCACCTACTTAGCTTGTGTTTATTTTCAAGATTTTGTTTCAAGTTTTTAATTGACTAATGTTTCAATATAATCATTTTTTTAATCTTATCACAAAATACACAAATATGCAATAACAATATCAGCCACCATATATGTTTGTTTAATTGTTTCATTACTATTTGAATCAAATCAAGGATACAAACCAAGTAAGATGCAAAAGATATATTAAAGCAATCAAGAATCCCATTCGAAACAAGTAAGACTGCCTCCAGGTCCTCCGTCACGTTTAAGACGACAAGGGCCGGGCTCATAAATGACCCAAATGCATTCTCTGCAGACTCCAATCTTACTTCTTGGGCTGTCATCTCTATCAACCCTGAAAATAGCAAATGTTGCTCTATGTCCAGGCCAGTTGAAGGTGCAAGTATACCTTGTCGTTTTGAGGAAGTTGACATGAAATTTAAAATCAAAACTTTGTAGGAATGCAACCGCTCTTATCCCAAAATCTTTGTCTTTGCTTCTGCAATGCAGGATCAGTGTTACTCCTGTGTTAATTCTGTTAGTAATCACAACGTGTTTAGGTGCAAACGGTAAAAAACCATCGACGGATGAATGGTTTCCAAAAGATGACGTTTTGAGGATAAGTAGAAATGAGAATAGCACAAAAATGAGATGGCTGTTTGTTAAGGAAGACATGGTTACACGTTAAAAGGGTTTGTGAAATTTGTTTGTTTTGAAAGTAGTATTTATATAGACAGATTACAATTTAGTTGGTTGTACTTGTTGCATCTACATAGTTACAAGTAAAACTGTAGAATGTAAACATGCATGCCCATTAGTACTTTTTTTTAATTATTGCACCTCTATTTTTTTTACTTGAAGTTTTAGACTTGCGCTTACAAATCAAGAAATTATTTAATTTTGTAAGATTTTACTAGATAAAAACTTCATAAGTTATACAAATAACCATATTTCAACTAATAAAAAGTAATTTGGAAGATATAAATAGTCATATAACATGTACAATTCATAAATTTTGCATTAAAATTTGAAACAAAAAATTTCTTTAAAACATATTTTATTTTAAAAATAAGGGAGTAGCATATAAAACATATAAATAATGTTCTTTAGTTAGTCAGTATTGAAAGAAAAAAATGGTAAGAGATCTCTCAAGTCGTATTTTCTACTTTAGAAAAATGTCTTTAAAGTCTTTCTTGTCATTTGATATATTTTAGTTGAGATTTTAAAAGGATATGAAAAACTAAAATATGAAATCTGGTTATATATAGAGACATAATTACAAGTAAATATTTAGAGTCAAAAATGTCCATTAGTAATTAGAACTACTAGCATACCAAATAATAAAAAATAAAAATATACTGTATACATGTATTTAGTGTTCTTTAGTCAATTTTTATTGGTTGCTATTTTTTTGTCAACAAATCTATCTGTTTCTTTTCAGTTTTCACTAAATAGTTATAAATTATATTTTAAACTTTTTTATCAATATCAAATATTTTTATAACAGAATTTGTTGATATACTCTCTTTTAGTAGATATTAATTTAATTAAAGTATAATATCTTCTTGATGGATTATGTCTTTGAGATATTGTAAAACAATTAGAAATCCAATGACAAAAGAAAGATATACATATTTAATAACAATATCACCTACCATATCTGTTTATTTATTAGTGTTTGAATCAAATCAAGGATACAAACCAAGAAAGATGCAATAGATACAATTAAGAATCCCAGTCGAAACAAGTAAGACTGTCATCACGCTTATCACGACAAGGGCCGGGCTCATATATGACCCAAGTGCATTATCTACAAACTCCAAGCTTACTTCTTGGGTTGTCATCTCTATCGACCGTAAAAATAGCAAATGTTGCTCTATGTCCAGGCCAGTTGAAAATGCAAGTATACCTTGTCGTTTTACGGAGGTTGACATGAAATCTAAAATCAAAACTTTGTAGGAATCCAACCGCTCTGATACCAAAATCTTGCTCTTTGTTTGTGCAATGCAGGATCAGTGTTACTCCTGCGTTAATTATGTTAGTAATCACGACATGTTTAGGTGCAAACGGTAAAAATCCATCCATCTGATGGATGAATGGTTTCCAGAAGATGACGACTTTTTGAGGATAAGTAGAAATGAGAGTAACACAAAATGAAATGGCTGTTTGTTGAGTGTTTGTGAGAAATTTGTTTGTTTTGAAATTTGTATTTATAAACAGATTACAAACTTGTAAATTGTAACATGTTGTATGGACTTAACTACAAGTAAATGTTTTGAATCTAAAAACGCATATCCGTTAGTACTTTGTTTAATTACTAACATACTAAATAAAACATACTCTATCCATTTCTTTTTACTTGACGTTCTAGAATTTTGCACATATATGAAAAATTAATTTTGTATATTTTATAAACAAAAACATCATTAACTATACAATTAATTATATTTTAACCAATAAAAATAAACTGCATAATATCAAAAGTCATATAGCATGCAAGGTTCATATATTCTGCATTGAAATTTGAAAGCATCAACTAATTTGAAACAACACAATTCTCTAAATGTAACCTACGTGTATAAGATTCGCATTGATGTATGTTCGCTTAATCAACAAAAAGTTTAGGGTGTTTTGTGATGTTAAAAAAAAAAAATCCACCGTCTTACTTAAGAGGAATGCATTAGAATATATTTTCATGTTTTTTAGTGTTTAAGTGTTACACTCCCAGAAGAAAAATATCAAATGTTATTGACGAGAAAGTTCTTGGTATTGTTCAGTCATAGAGATAATTGTATTCTTTGTAACGATTAGAGAGCTATTTCATAAATCTTAGAACTTCTTTATAATGATTTAAAAAGAAATCCACAAAATCTGTATTGAGTATAGTTCTCATAAATAGTTGTTAACTTCGATATCTCATCAAGAGAAATATAATCTCTTATCACAAGAGAAAAGCTACAAATATGTAATAATAATATCACCTACCAGACCTGTTTATTTTATTATTATTATGAATCAAATCAAAATACAAAAAAATGCAATATATATTTTAAAGCGATACAGAATCCCAGTTGAAACAAGTCATACCGGTTTTATCACGTTTATCACGACAAGGGCCACCAACAAAAATGATCCAAATGCATTCTCTACAAACACCAAGCTTACTTTTTGGGTTGTCATCTCTACCGACCGTAAAAATAGCAAAGGTTGCGTTATGCTCAGGCCAGTTGAAAGTGCAAGTATATCTTGTTGTTTTAAAGAGGTTGACATGAAAACTGAAATCAAAGCTACCTTCGAATTGGACTGCTCTTATCCCCAAATCTATCTCTTTGTTTCTGCAATGGAAGACCAGTGTTGCTCTAGTGTTAATTCTGTTAATAATAACGACATGTTTAGGTGCAAATGGTAATAGTCCATCGATGGACGAATGGTTTCCAAAAGATGACGACGTTTGAAGGATAAGTAGAAATGAGAATAGCATCCATTTCATTTTCGAACTCGAAGAAAAGATGAATATATGACATAAATCCTCTTTTTTGTTTAGAAATTAGTATTTATAAACATAATTACAAATTTTAAGTTTTTGTATCGACGTAGTTAAAGAAAATGTTTAGAATCTAAACATGCATACGTCCATTAGTTCTTCGTTTAATTACAAGCATCCTAATAAAACATATAACTAGCTAGTGTTCTTTAATTAGTTATTACTTATTACTGAAAGCAAAAATGAGAATCTCTCTCAAATCGTCTTTTATATTTAGAAAAACTGTCTTTAAACTCTTTCTTGTCATTAAATGGAGTTTACTTGAAATTTTTAAAATGATGTGGCAAATTAACAATATGAAATGATTTGGTCATATATATACACGTAGTTACAATTAAATATTTAGAGTCTAAAAATGTCCATTATTAACTAGTTAATTACTAGCTTAGCAAATAATATATATATAAATATATACTAAGTATTATTTATTTAATTATTACTTGTTACTACTTTTTTTGGTGTATAAATCTCTTTGTTTTTTCATTAAATAGTTCTAAATTATATTTAAATATTTTTATTAAAATTGAATATATTGTTGGGAATTTTTTTCAAATAACCATTTTAATTTTTTATCACAAAATAGTCGTCAAAAAATAAAATGACCAAAATAGTATTTTTTTATTTTGAAATTTTAATATTTTTTTTAAATTGAAATCTCGTCTCCAAAACTCTATTAACTCTAAACTCTAAACCCTAAATTCTATACTATAAATCTTAAATTCTATATCTTAAATCCAACTTCATCCCTTGACTCTAAACCTTAATATACAGTGAAACCTCTATAAATTAATAACGTTAGGACTACACCAAAACAATATTTTTTTATTAATTTATAGAGGTTATTAATTTATCAAAATACTAATTGAACCAAAAACTTAATTTGAGACTATAAAATTATATTATTTTATATAGATTTTTAGTGTATATTAATTTATAAAGTATTAATTTAAAGAAGTTATACTGTATATATCAATTTATTTTAGAGGTATAAATGTATATTTACATTTTTAATGAAACATTTTAGTCATTTTGATTTTTAGAAGCTATACTTGTAACAAAATTTTTTTTTAAATATTGTTAGGAATTTCTCAATATTGTTTTCTAGCAAAATTTGTTGATATGACCTCTTCTAGTGGATGATAATTTAATCACACAAACTGGCATAATAGATTTTATTCTTGGTGAATTACGTCTTTAAGATCATATGAAAAAAAACAGAAATCCAATGACAACAATGAAAACAATTTTTTTTCTTTTAGGATAAAAGTATAATATCTCTATAGTTTAAGGATCTGTATGTAAATACTCAAAAACTGTGGGGGCTGATTGTTAGATTCTTTTTACCTTCACCTTTACCTTTGTTTCACTCCAGAAGAATCTTATTACCCTAAAAGACTCGTTGAGTCCACTCTGTCTCTGTCTTATTCGCTTGAGCTCGATCCACGCTCTTACACCCGCCGTTTACACTTCCGATCAGTAAGACATGAGGTACGTGTTTAAGACTTTAAACCCGAAGATGAAACTGATTCAGTTTGGTTGGTGTATAATCCACAAAAAAAAGTTTCGTGTGATTTGTGATCTAAGATTATAAAGTCATCATCTTTTAGTTAGTTTACTAGTGGGTTTTGCAATAGAAGATCACTTTCATGTATGTATAGTGGTTAAAGAGTTAAGTTCCCAGAGGAAAAGCTCGAATCTTGTGATCGTTCAGTTATAGAGAAATTGTATTATGCTTTGTGACGAGTAGAAGGTTATTTCACAAATCTTAAAACTTACAAAGGAATCATCTTTCACTTGATTGATACAATCCTTTTCAAAGTTTGCATTTTGATGTGCTTCAATGTTTCTTGAAACTCATCATGGAGAATTTGTAAGTTTTTTTTTTTTTCTTCTTTTTGGTGATGGTTTAAGATGGATTTCTTGTGTAATTAGGTGGCAACACAGTATAGTTATGAGGTTGTTTTGTCATGTGTGCAGTCATAACCCGGAGGTTCTTTGGGCTCAGCGTTCTGATAAGGTTTACCTGACCGTCGCCTTGCCTGATGCAAAGGACATTTCAGTCAAATGTGAGCCTCAGGGCCTGTTCACTTTCTCTGCTCTTGGCGCCCAAGGCAAGCTCTTTGAGTTCAGCTTGGAGCTATATGGGAAGGTTGTGCCAGTAAGTGTGCCATCTCTCTCCCCTTTGAGTGATGAGAACTAGCACATACTTTTTTTTACAAGTTTCCTATGTTATGTATGATGCAGGAGTATAGGAAGAACGTTGGGCTAAGGAACATCATATTTTCGATTCAGAAAGAAGAGAGAAGCTGGTGGCCACGAATCTTGAAATCAGAAGAGAAGCCTGCACCTTACATCAAAGTGGACTGGAACAAATGGTGCGATGAGGATGAGGAAGTCAACTGTAAGTCTTTACAAACTTATTCTGAATACAAGAGATCTTAGTTTTGTCTAGTCTCCTTGGTGATTAGCTGTTTCTAACTGTAGACACTCTTTTTTTTTTTCTTCCTTTGCTTATTTTCAGCTGAGACAGCCTCTGATGATGAGAGTGCAGTAAGCTCTTTATTATAATTTTTTGTTTGTTTGTTACTATTGTTTTTTAGCTAAGCCATTCTGATTGATTATTCTACCTCTTTATTTTCATAGTTTGTTGATGAAGATTGTGAAAGCAGCGATGATGATGGATTGCTCTGTAAGTTTCAAGAACCTTTGATCTCCTTACCTTCAAGTAGACTCTTACTGACATCAATATACTCTTTAGCATTTGGTTATGAACTTATGATTGATTTTTACATAAAATTTTGTATTTGATCTCAGATCTTCCGGATCTGGAAAAGGCAAGAAACAACTAGCTAACCATCAACAACCAACAACCAGCCAACTCTGTTTCTGAAGCTGAAGAAAAAAGGCAAAAGGATTAAGAAGTGAAGCATAGTGGTTTAGGATGATTTGTTTTGTTTTGTACTCTTCAGTAAACCAAACACTTATTAGTTCCTGTAGTTTACTCAGGTTTACCTCTGATTTACGTTTTTAAGGGTAGACACCTTTAGGCTGAATGTTGCGAGTCTTGTGACACTTTATCGAATGCTTAAGGCTAATAGCTTTTCTTAAAATATACTTTTATCAAATGTTTGTAGCTTTCAATCACAGGTGGATTCACTTTTATCAGGCAAGGAATTATAAAATAGAATTAGTCAAACTACAAATAATTAACATATTAAATTATTAAAAAAATATATAAATAATATATAACATTTTTGTGTAGAATTCAGTTGAAAACTAAAGTTCAACATCAAAATATTAAATTTGGTATAATTTCAACACAAAAATTAGTGTTATGATTGGAATTGTTGATATAGAGAATATGAGTAACTTCATCTGCATCTCTATCTTATTATTTAATCATAGTTATTTTCAAGAATTTGATGGAAATGATCAAAACTTGTATAGCATCTTTATTAGACGATACCATTTTTGGGTAAATTTGTGAACCATTTGATGATTAATGAACAACAACCTAATAGAACATATTATGTAGTTTCTATATCTGATCTCCATGCATATCTGGATAAAATTCAACAAGAAGTTGATAAGAGTATTAATTAACTTAAAATAAAACAAGATTTGAAAATAAAAATTAGCTGTATAATTAGTAGAACAAACCATTCACCATACCATTTACTTTCCTTGAATCTTCAATTTTTTTGCATGCAATGTTATTAAGCCCATATGATGGCTAAGCACTAATGCTAATGTGCGATTTTACCACTCACTTTTGAATTTCATTTCACACTTCCAACACAAATCTTAACATCAAACAACAATGACTATAATTTGATCAATTTCTGTACATTCGACGTTAATTTCTTCAAACTTTAACCATTCATATATGATCGCCAACATCACATTATCAAGTTTCATAATTTGAAACATTAATCATAAGCTTATGTCAATTTATAAAAGCAGATGGAACTCACATTCCTAAGATAATGAAGCTCTAGGCTTATGTTGAGCATGATCGTACACGATTATTATGTTGTACCCCTTTGCCTTGGTTAATCTCGTACCATTTCCATATCCTTTGCCGATGTTATTATCACCGTTGTTACTGATCTTTTATGAATTCTTTCATTCGCCTGTACACGATCATTTGCATTTTTGATTGAGAAAATCCTTAGAAACATAATGAAAAGTATAATTGATATGCCTTGATATTTTTCATAATGTCAAAAATGGATGGTTAGTCATCCATGACGTCCATTATATTTTGTTTACAACCTCTTATGTCCCAACATAACTACTACTTATACCCATAATATGATAAATTATATTCTTATACATATATAAAAAGAGTAAAGATTTGATGGATGACAATAAAATCATTTGATAATTATTAAACTTTAATGTCTACTTGGCTCTATATCCTCTAAACAATATTTGTGAAATATTATTTTCAAAATTGCTTACGTCTTCACCATATTCATTTTAAAGAAAAAATGATGATCTTGATTGATAAATATGTACATGGCTTCCATCTTATTATGACATGTATAATTTTGGTGATGAAAATTTTGATTTAACATTAATTTAGGTGAAAATTTTAGCAAATTTAAGTGAAATTTTAGCAAATTTGGGTGAAAATTTTAGCAAGTTTTATAGATATATATATTTTTAAATTTGTAAGTGTATCTTGAATTGACTTGAATTCATTTTATATAATTTTTTTGAAATAAAGTAATGAATATTCTATATCACTCTTAAAACTTCATATTTTGGTAAATTTTGAAATATGTTAATAACTAATAATTC
This sequence comes from Brassica incana, assembly GCA_945779075.1. Classification (NCBI taxonomy): domain Eukaryota; kingdom Viridiplantae; phylum Streptophyta; class Magnoliopsida; order Brassicales; family Brassicaceae; genus Brassica; species Brassica incana. Next base: position 722,078 of record CALZFW010000105.1, on the reverse strand, counting down.
ATATACCACCATTAAATTAAATCAGCCTGTTCATTAGGTTAATTAACAAAATGGCTTTTACGAGTTAACACATTTTAACTAAAAACAAACAAAACCCCAATATTTATTATAATTTATATATTTAAATGTATATACATATTTGAAATAAATTCATAAAATAAAATATATTTGTAATAAAATTGTAAATCATAAAAATATTAGATAAATTTGTGAAGTTGAACTAGCATTAGTATTTGATTTAAGAGGATTAGATCAATTAAGATCAATTTAAACTGATTTAGAAAATTTTAACCGATCTAAAATGGTTTAAACCAATATGAATAGTATAAATCGGATTTAAAAGTTTCGGCTATGACTTATTGTCGCTGAAGCGCTAGCTAAACCGATTTTTTAGAACATTGAGTAGAATACATTTTTGAATTTTTGTTTGATATAGAAGGGGATGGATCATGAAGTTATATAATTTCATTAGATCACTGCAAAATTATGAATTTTGTTAATAAATACTTTAATGTTATCTTAGGCCAGGATGTAAACAGAGGTTTGCACAGGTTGGGACAGCTCTGAAGCTTTGAAGCCAAAGGTTAGTTTCACTACCAATTATATTGAAGCGGTGCTATGTTGGATGTGAAGATAGTTAGGGGTTTCACCAAAGAATCAGATACTGTCTCACTCTCGCGAAAGAAACCTGAATCACCAAGAAGCAAGAAACTTGCACCGAAAGTAAACAAGAAGAAGAATAGAAAGGGAGGGCTTTCCATGTTTTAAACTTGCACCTACACCTGTTGTTGTTCCTACACCTCCCTGGGGTGGTGCTAAGATTTCAAAGGGTTTCTCTTCTCTTTGGGATATTGAAGACGAACAAAGCAAGACTCAACCTCATGAACATGTTAGGACTACTAAACATTAGTTAGGGGATGTGTCTTCTTACAAAGCAGAAGTTAAGATGCTGCTTAGTTCTTTCTTGACATCGAAGAAGCCGATTCCTTTGGAATCAGCAAACTGATGTGGAAAGCGAAACTCCTCCTTGGGCTTCTTCTGAAACTCCTCCTCAATCTTCTCAACCTTCTCTCAGAGATATTCAGATGCAGAAGGTTACGTTGTTCCTCTGTTTGGGCAAGAGTCTCAAAAGAAACAGCAAGATTGTTCTTTTACCTCTATTTGAAGCTCTTGTTTGTTCTGTTTAGGGGTTTAATGTAGGTGAAGAAGCAACAGTCTTTATACCACAGTCCAAAGACAAAAACATCAGGCTTCACTGTTACATCAGATTCACCTGGAACTAACCGCTGGTTTAAGCCAGAGATCGATGCTATATCATCAATCCGCTCTCTATCCAGGTCGAAGGAAAAGCCATGAAGGATTTTTGCCGCTTCTACAGCCCTGACGAGTGATGACTGAATGATGTCTCATTCTCAAAAGTGCTGTAGTTGTACAGATGATGCCTCCAGTGTACATTGGCTTTCCCTTTAAAGGTTTACCATTTTTCTAAGTTTTTAGCAGTAAAAGTAATGCTCATGTTCATGTACATCACTGGTGTACCTGAAGCGCTTTATTATTAGTCTTCACAAGCCAATTTAGATGTACTTCTCTTGAAATAACAATAAAAATGAACATGTCAATATTGTCAAGTAGTTTACATGAGCAACATAGCTAATTGAGAGATGTTGTAACTAACTAATATGTAGTGAGATGTCTCCTAGCTCCTTGCAACCATCCACAGAGCAATTCACCTCTTTGCTGGGTTTTAGATTGGAAAGTCTCTTCTTGAGTTTCCAAAACGGATGTTCAAATGCAGCAGTGGGCATACTCATGATGGAAAGAAAGGCACACCTAAGGAGCCAAAACATGGACAAAACCAAGACACTGATTCCATCCCAGATTAGTTTGGCCAATTTGCTCCCCTGCATATGTCGATTTTGACAAGATAGTAAGGACTAATCCCGGAAGGCATGCATTTCAGAGGACATGAATCCAAGTGTAGAAAATAGAAATGACTAAATTTAATGAAGTAGCTAACACTCATGTAATGTTCAAATTTTTTTGAGGCGACTGTTAGATGCTATGAGATTATTGATTAGGCGGGGGTCTACACCGATTTTTTTGAGTGCTTAGACTATTTCTTTCATAAATTGGTTTAGAAAAATCGTTTCATTTATGTCTTATTTGCTGACTAGGCGCTTAAACCGATTTTTAAAACACTGCTCATATATACTCTGACTAACCTTATCCACCATATCTCTGCAGAATATAATACACTGGTGATCATGCATTCCGCTTAGGGCTTTCTCATTTGTGAGGCTGACTTTGGTTGTGCCTAACACAGCTCCAGTGCCCTGAAAAATAGCCAAAAGAACAAACTCTATGCATCACCTGACTGAAACCACAATGAGTGAGGTGATATATATAAAAGGACTTACAATATTATCAGCAACAACATGGTACATGTAGCAAGCACCCATCAAGAACCGGCATCTCATAGACAAGTGAATAGAATGTTTATGAACAATCTCTCTGCCCATCTGTCTTAGCAAACGGTGCATTATAATAAGCTTGTCACTCAGTATACTAATGAGAGCTCTTCCAACAAGAACACTAAGTCCATATTCGATATCTAAACCACTGTTTCCAAGAAACTGTGTGACACAATCAACTCTTTTGCCTTCAAACAAACACGCAATGTGGAGAAATATAGCTTTGTCTTTATCATCTAAGCCATTGTAACCAACTATTAGAACTTGTTCAATGTCCCTGTTGAGACTGGTTTTGATCCTAGGTAGTTGATCAGTCCACATGCTCACGCTCTCCCCGCACAATGCTTTGCCAAGAACACATAGGCCTAATGGAAGATGACTAGTTAGCTCTGTTACTTCAACTGCAAGGTTCAAATAACCCTCTGGGGATGCATTTTTTGTAAAAGCAGACTGAGAGAAAATCTTTAGAGCTTCATCTTTAGATGGGAATTTAACTTCATATATATGCTTGATCTTATGTGCTTCCAAGAGATGTTTATTGTCTGTCGTCACGATGATCCTACTTCCTTTACCAAACCAGGGAGGTCCATTCGCCAAAGCTTGTAGTTGCTCTAGCTTATCAACATTGTCAAGAACAACAAGGACTTTCTGGTACTTCAACCTTTGTTGAGCTGTACCTAAATGGTGTATCTCCATATCCTTATGGTCTAAAATCTTGGAAAGAAACTCTCTTTGCAACCTCAACTTTAAAGTATAGGTGTCAGAGTCACCACCACTTCTGTAACTTCTCTTGACATTATCCATAAAGAGACTGCGCTGGAAGTTTCTTGAAATCTGATTGTATATGGCTCTTGCAATTGTTGTTTTGCCGATCCCCAAGGGCCCCCAAATCCCAACCACCCTTGTTTCATCTGATTCTAGGCATAACAGTGAAGTCATCTTGGCTAGGTGAGCTTCAATTCCAACTAAATAATCAAAGTCCCTTGATGGTGTGAAGTTCAACTCGTTAGAAACATCTTTGGCAATCTTTGAGATCATATCTGCTTCATTGTCCCTGAGAAGAGAGAATCTTTGGCTCCTCCATCAAAATGTTGCACAATGAATCATATTATAAGCAAGTATCAATCAATATATATATTCCAATGTTCTAACAATCGTTCACAACCGAAACAATTTTCTTAAAATCCATTATGCATTCAAATGGTTTAAACCGTTTTAAAATGATTAAAATCAATCTAAATCGATCTAAATTTGTATAAATATTTAAATAAATACTAATACTACTTCGAATCCAAAAATTAAGCTAATACTTTTTGTATATCTATTTTTATAATTTATCAAAACAATTTAATAATTAAACTCAAAAATTAAAATATCTAATATAACTGTAAAATATATAAAAATAATCAATAATTAATGAACGTCTACGAAACATTTCCTATACTTGGAATAATCCGCCTAATAGCTAATCCACTATAAAATGCCTACTTACGGCCTATCAATTTCTTGAACATTATATATATTGTTATGGGATAATGATAACATAATGTTTCAAGGAGAGGACCAAACCACTTATGTGAATCTTCTCCGAGTATGCTTGCAACATTGGTCAAAGCTTGCTTCCATCTCTGCTTCTGATGTTCTGTAATTCTCTCACAAGTCTTTCTAAATGCCATTCCAAATTCCCCGCTCTGTTTTCTTACATGAGACGGATCAATGTCATAGAAAACTGTCATTACGGTTTTACCAGAAGCTTTCCTAGACTCCAAGATCTCATCTAACTCCCCCAAAGTCCAGCTTGAGGAAGCGTAGTTCGTAGAGAGGATGATGAGGCAGATTCTTGATTCTCTTATAGCTTGTTTAAGCTCAGGACTGATGTATTTGCCTCTCTTGATCTGACTATCTTTGAAAGTATTAATTCCCTTGCGGTCAAATTCATTAAGCAAGTGGCTGAGAAAAGTTTGACGGACGTCTGGACCTCTGAAGCTTGGGAACACATCGTATCCCCTCTGAGGAGAGGCCAAAGAAGAAGAAGAAGAAACATCCATTAGAGAGAATAAAGAGAGACTTCTGTTTGTTTTTTTTGTTTCAAAATTAAGAGAGGGACATGTCACAAGTCACAGTTATCTGCATTTACTTATGTTCATCAAAGGTCAAACACATGTTTAGGATTGAACAGATCTCAGGACAATCTCTTGGAACGTGTTGGCATGTCTTGGAATATAATATAAGATTGCTTGGAAGATTCCTTTCTGACTAGAGTATTAACCATTGGATAACATAAGTAAACGCAGACAGCTCTAACTAGAGTTAACAAACTCGAATGATTACTCATATCACATTTACACGAATAAAAAAAAACCAACCCAATGAGGCCATAACATTACAGATGTTGAAATAATGATGCATTGGTACGTTATTCCGGTTAAACATTCTGTTCCTAACCAAAAATATCACAAATCACATGAGCTTATTACACAATACTATTCTTCTTTCAGAACCTAAATGTGGCTGCAGCTCTTTTGGTTAGCAGTCACGTGCAGACGTGAAGTACATTCATATGGAAAAGCTATTCAAACTTCTAATTCATCACTGAAATCTATGTGACCGAGTTAGCTTCCATAAACATGTGATTTTAGGTTTCCTTGTGTAGCAAGAAAGCTTTGAATACAGACATTGTTTGTGTGTTTGATATAATTCTTCATGTAAAAGATATAGTCCAAAATAAGATTATTTGAGTAGTGATCTGTCATCAACATGATTCACCAAATTTTTTTTGTTGTTACAAAAAAAAACTAAATCAAAAATCAAATGAGATCTTAACCGTTCACCCTAACCTTAGTGCTCTGTTTGATACGGTAAAGAAGGGCCATCTCTCATCTCCTCTTTGTATTATCTTTTCTTATTAAATTCTATGATTAAAAAGGGGAAAAAACAAAAAGAAAGAGAACAAGAGAGATCTGGGTTTATCTGATAAAACCAGGTTTGCTTTTCCTTCTTGTTCTATTTTCTTAAACTTTATTTATGCATATTTAGGTTAGATTTTTCTGCATGGGATCTGGATTTTGGTTGATTGTTCAACAAGTTTCTTTTCATCCTATCTTATAGATCTTCTTCTTCTTCTCTAACCAAGTTCTCCGACAATGAACGACCTCTTAAAGGTTTGTCTTTATCTTTCCCTTCCAACTTTTCTTTGGACCATTTTTGTTCTAACTTCTACGCCAAGCAACGTTTCCGTGTAATTAAAATTAGAAACTACGTAGGGCTTATTGCTTGGGTTACAAGTTTGTATTATATAACGTTTCTTTAGCTCGACATTTTCCCCCGGGACAAAGGCTTGGGTTATACCATATTATAAGATGATGTGACAAACGCTTTTTATTGGACAGGGCTCGTCAGAGTTCTCGAGAGATCGATCAAACAGAAGCGATATTGAGTCAGCACATGGACCAGGTAACTCTGGAGATCTCGGCCTCGCTGGTTTCTTCAAAAAGGTAATACGTTTCATCCCTCTGTAACTCTTCTCAATAAGTGTCAAATGTGTATATTGAGATCATATTATATGAACTGTTTAGGTCGGAGAAATCGATAATCAATATGAGAAGCTTGACAAGCATCTCAAGAAGCTTCAGGCAGCACACGAGGAGACTAAAGCCGTCACCAAGGGTCCTGCAATGAAATGTAACTCAAAATGACTTCGAATTTTAAATCTTACAAACACATTGAAATATGTCTCTTGTTGTTTAGCAATCAAGCAGAGGATGGAGAGAGATGTTGATGAAGTGGGACGAATCTCTCGTTTCATCAAAGGAAAGATTGAAGAACTTGATAGAGAGGTTAGGCCGCTTAGAGATGAATACATTGTTGCTTCTCTTTATATGTTCTGAATTGATTTACACAGAATTTGGAGAACCGGAGTAAACCGGGATGTGGGAAAGGAACTGGAGTAGACAGAACAAGAACAGCCACAACTATGTGAGTTTTTGTTTCCTGAATCTATTGCTATGTTTCAAGATTCTGGTCCCTTACTTAATATGTTTTTATCCGCAGCGCGATAAAGAAGAAGTTCAAGGACAAGATATCTGAATTCCAAGTAAGTTTTGAGAAGTGGTTCTTCAAAATCCTCCAAGAAAGTTAGTCCTAAGCTTTTAAAGTTTGTTCACTGCAGACTCTAAGACAAAACATTCACCAAGAATACAGAGAAGTTGTGGAGAGGCGTGTGTTTACAGGTTTTTGAATTTGAGAATCTATCTGTAGACTCAACTGTTTTTCATTGTTGATCTTCTGATAGCTATTGTTTGTGTTGTTTTGATTGTTGACAATGGTAGTGACTGGACAACGAGCTGATGAAGAGGTAAGAACTTAATAGTTTTTTTCTCAATTTAGATCTATTGAAGTATCGGCTAATGATAATCTCTTTGGGGTGTGTAGATGGTTGATAGATTGATTGAAACCGGAGACAGTGAGCAGATTTTCCAGAAAGCTATAATGGAGCAAGGACGAGGCCAGGTTGGTATCTATGTTTAGGCAATAGCATGACTACCTAAGCAACAAGACAACAGCTGCGTGTGTCTCAAGTTAGGTTATTTTCTGGCTTCGCAGATAATGGATACACTAGCTGAGATTCAGGAACGTCATGACGCTGTCAGAGATTTAGAGAAGAAACTCCTTGACCTCCAACAGGTAAACCTTGCTCTGCTTTACCAAAATTGTCGGAATGATTCACCTTCTGTTTTTGGTTGGTAGGTGTTTCTTGATATGGCCGTGCTAGTGGATGCACAGGGAGAGATGCTAGACAACATAGAGAATATGGTTAACAGTCTCTCTTCATTATCTTTTGATGAAACACTGAGTTCAGATTTCTTCAACCCTTTCTTACTCTGTTTCTGCTATAACAGGTCTCAAGCGCTGTGGATCATGTTCAATCCGGGAACAACCAACTAACAAAGGCACTAAAGAAACAGAAAAGTTCAAGGAAATGGATGTGCATTGCCATCCTCATCCTTCTTATCATCATCATCATTACCGTTGTCTCTGTTATCAAACCATGGACACAGAAACATGGTGCGCATGGTGGTGCTTAGAGTTCTCTTCTCGCTGCCCTGCTTCTGAAGCTTTTGTATACAACAGTTTAACATATACATACATGTATCAACCCATCAAAAAACATCCTTCCATTGTCACTAACAAAATGATGTATTCTTTTGATTGGATCAATGAAAGATCTTAACTAATGAATATGAATGTGGAGCAAAACAGGAGACAGCAAGTGAATATTAAAACTCTGTTGAAATTTACTTTTATCTTTCATATCTGTAGTGTGTCAAACTCAAAACAAATCCAGAAAAAAAACTATTGGAGAAAAAGAGACGAAAGAATCTGAATAAACCTTTTATCAGATTTACAATGAATGTGGAAAAAAAAACAAAGATACCTCCAGCTTCACATTTGCTTCATGGGAAGACCTTAGAGAAGGATGACGCATAACGGTCGTCCTTTGCTGCGTCAGTCATCCTTCGCTGCATAAGGGCGCTTGGAGGCAATACCAATATCTTTGACGTATAAAGAGTATGCAACTAAGGAACTACTACCAAAAGAATAAAACTAAAAAAGCTTATTCTCAGTAACTATAGAAAACAAGAAAAAAAACCTCCGTTTGTTTGCTTCTTCGCCTTATCTGAAGAATCAAATGACACCTGACGGCAGAATCTGCATCCTTGTCACAGTACTAGTCATTGGGATCCCATTCTTCATCCTGGTCAAAAGCTGAAGCCACTTTACTCTTGGCAAATTCTTCTTCAGTTTCTGACTGTTCAGTGAGAAGGTCATGTTCATAATCAGGCTGATCACCATCATCACTTTTACTCTTTTCCACCCCAGCTGATTTTATCCATTTAGGGCATTCATCCTCGCCTCCATAGAGAAATCTGCCATCATCACTTCGTAACTGTCTGGATTCTTCAAGGGGAGATGTTCTGCATGAGCATTCAGGAAGTGGATGCGAAAGAAACAACCTCGGTTTCGATAGCATAGACTGCCTGATTAGCCCACTTTCACCCAAACTTGAGTTAAGATGTTCCCTCACACGAACTGTCCAGTTACGGTTGGGATGGTACATGTCCTCACGTGTAATGTTGAACAGTTCTTGAATAACTTTCCTGTTTGAGAAAAAAATCAACAACCAGCCATTAACTAAGTAGTGAGCTAAAGCCAACAAGATCATTTTGAATCATTAGCTGTCGAGTAATAAACTTTCTTACCTGTCCAGTCTATATGTTCGTGAAGAGGGTCTTTCATAGAGCCTCTGACCCATCACCAAACTTGAAAAATCTGGCAACCCACTTCCATCATTGTCGAAACCAGGGAGAAACACATCAGCTTCTACAGATATAACAAAGTCAAGTGCATCCCACAACAACCTATGCGCTTGATTCCTGAGATCCATAGGCGACGGGGTTGGTTCTGTATCGTTCTCTGTAAGCCAACCATACCACCCTTCTTTTTCGTGCTGGTAGATAGGTCTGTCTGGAGGAGGAGGGAGAGGTCTAGGCCGAGGACCTGCCTTGTTCCACTCTTCTTTGAGCTGCTTATCGCTTTTTCTACGAGGCATTTCGTATGTATTTTCTGGAAGAGTTGTCTCGGGACCAACCAATTCTGATAATTCTTCTGTGCTGCATAAAGAAGTCCGATCCACTAGATTAGGGAACACGGCGCGCAGAGGGATCAAAACACGATGGCCGCCAAACATTTCTGAACCAGCTAAGTATATAATCGCTTTTTGGGAATAGCCCAATGCTTTCAAAAGAATCCCAACCTGCGACATTTCAATCCCAATAAACTCTTAGCATCACAATAGCCAATGGTTTCAAGAAACACCATGAAGGCGCACATAGAGGGTATAAAGATATAAAAATGAGTCCGTATTAAGCATTTGTAGCATAATCTGAGAGAAGTCCAGGTTCTACCTCTTCTGGCATGAGAGGACATAAGCCATTGTCCCTGCGTAAGTGCGAGTCTACAATAAGTTCTTCTGAAATAAACTTCTGCCTGATCATCTGAGCCCGCCGATACTGAATGAGTTCACTGTGAAGATCCTTTAAAAACAGAAGAAACCAACTCCACCGTTTAAAACTACTTCCCATGTAACTCAAGACAGGAAAAAAAAAAGTATTTGATATAAGCACTTTGTTCTATCAACGAATACAGATGGAGAAGGTTGAAAAATTTTACCTGGAAAAGCTCAGCACAACCATGATATGCCAATTTGTCCCTCACTAAGCCAGGATGATAAGCTAGGAAGGGTTGACCTGATTTACGCAACCTGCAAAGATAAAATACGTAGCTAAATTATATCAGGGACGGTAAATAGAGAGTCGATGGAGAAATCATGACGATAAGTATAGTCAAGCTAAATTAGAAAAGGGAAAACCCTGAGGTCCCTGACACTTATTTATTATTGTTCTCAGCTAGGTACTACATGGTTAAAGAAACAAAAGCTTATCATGTAATGTTATTTCCCTCCCTCCATAATCAAGAGCCATAACTATATCCTGTTTTAGTCCCTTTCGCCAATTATTTTTTCTAACTTTAAGTACCACAAGTACCTGTCAACCATCTTCTTGCCTAGCACCTGGATTTCTGAACGAAGCTGGAGGGCATGGAAGGCAACTCTACACCTAAGTCTTTGAAGTTCAGGCATTGAAGCAGGCAAAGTTGACTGAAAACAAGACAGATTCGTTTAATCAATATAATAACTTCTTACATTCAAACAACCAAACTATGCTATGACGAGTGATGGTAGTTTGCAAGCAGAGAGATATATACTCAAAGATCTCTACAGTTTTAGAAAGTTACTGCATACAAGCAAAGCCACGCATTACCTGCAAGCATCCCCCATCAGAGACGACCAATCCAATAACACCAGCTTTCTTTAACTTTGGCAATACATCCTCGAGGTAAAACTTTGTTGATGCAGAGTTTTTGGGCTTAAAAAGAGGGAACTCATTCCTTTTTCTTGCGGCTTTCAAGTTCTCAGGGAGTGTCTTCGCAATTATAACATCGTTTTTGAGAAAGGATATAAACTGCTCTTCATCATAAAGATAGGAGAAACTCTTGAACTTGTTGCTACACAACATGTAAAAGAAATACACTAGAGTAAACACAAGTCTGATACCAATCCAAAAAGAACATAGAGTTAGAGGGTACTACCTAATGCCTTTTGAGCGAAGACTTTCTTGAAGCTCTGGAATGATAAGAGTAGCATTTAGAAGCCTGGATATGGTGACAAGATCACATATCTAGAAAATTTGACAAAGATGTCATCAACATGAACAACAACAAAAAGTATGAATTTCAAAACTATAAAGTCAAGTGATACGATACATACAGAAGATCTGATCTTGTCAAATCCACCAAATATCTTCGCATAAATGTAGCCGTTGTTTGTTGAACTGGGCGCTGCAAAGAGAAAACATCAAGAAAAATAAACAAAAATCCAAATATTCCAAAGAAATAAAAAAAATCATAAAAGACCCCAAGAGGCTTCTCATGTTCAAACAAGTATCCAACACAACATACAACATCCATAGTGGCTTTCTCAATACTATGATTCAATATGGAAAAGAAAAAAAACACAGCTGCACTTTAGAGAAAGCAATAAATAATGCAGAACAGAACACATATCACAAACAAACAAACAAACAAGCAACCCGTGCAAGCAGTACCAGGATAACTGTTTCTTGGATTGGCATAAGGCTGCAAGGACTCCAACGATCTGACAGGCCGCCATAAGTGCTTATTTCTAAAATCCTGCAACAACAACAGTGAACACAAAACAACAGCTAAAAACAACATTCTCCAAAACTGAAACCAAAATCAATTCTTTTTTTTTATACTAACCTGTGAACCTAACAAAGAATCAAAATCTTGCCAAAGAGTGCCTCTCGCATAAGACGCCAGCTGTACAGATGAAGACTTTGTAATCGAGAGATGAACAACGAGAGATCCCACTGATAAAATGAGCACCAAGAGTGCAATCCACTTTATCCTCGATCTGAACACCATCTCCTACTACAAATCCACCTCCTTTCTCCAACTAAACAACCCTAAATCCAAAAATTAAAAATTCAAAAACATCAAATTTGGAATCACACCGACAACAACAACGAACGAACGAGCTTCTTCTTCTTCTTTAATTCTTTTTTGTAATTTCATACCCAATAGGCGAGAGATCCAGGATCAATCGAGGAAGATTATAACAGCAGCAACGGTTAGGATCTGATCAAGAAGTGGAGATATCTCCGCATCGAAGGTTCCAGGGGGAAGCAAACAAGCAACCCGTGCTAAGGAGTCAGAAGAAGAAGTAGTTGAATTCAATTTCGAGTCAGATCCACAGAGAGACAGCTCACTGACACATTCCCAGAATTCGAAGAACGTAAATTTAATATTTTCTCCTGCTAGAGACAGAGTGAGAGAGAGAGAGTTTTTATATATGAGCTCACACTGTAACTACTAACCGGTTTAGATTTCGGTTTACGATTTTCGGTTTAAGATACATACCAATAATACCCAATCATATCATCGGGTTAATAATTGTCTCGGTTCTGTACGGTTAGTTTGACCCAAACTTTGTCCTCCTACTAAACTGTAAACAGCAAAACCGGCATCCAAACCCAAATTGTTTTGCCGGTTCAAACCCATTGGTTCAGCTCTGAGCCCGGTTTGGGTATTTATTTGATCATGATTGATTCTGTAGATAAACATGAAAAAATCTTTTGGATTTTGCAGTATATATAACTGTTATTAAACATATCTGAGAAATCTTTTTTGTTTGATTCCATCGTTCATTACGCAAAACTGGCATTAACATTGAGATTTCTATCTTCACGCCGGCTCTAATACATGGCAACATAAACAATTGTCATGAAGTCTATTAGTTAGTGAAATTATAACAAAAAGGTCTATGATTAACTAAACCTAATTTAAATACAACAAGAAAGAGAAAATTGTTTTGCACCATTCTCAATTTTCCATTAACAAAATCTAATTTACACACAAAAACTTATTTTATAGAGAAATGCACTAAATAAAATTTAAGAAAAATCGTATAAAAGGGTCTTTATTATATATTTAGGCTAAGGTCATTAATTTTTTTTAAGACGGCGCTATCATATCTTTCATATAAGAAATGCGAAAAAAAATGTCATAGGATACAATGTTTTAAAAATGTTCTTCAGATGATGATCATCATTTTTGGATCTGGGAAGTTACTGTGAGGAAGGTTTGTTCTGGACGAGGGATAGTCAAACCACCATGGAATGATTAAAACCGAGTTCTTCTTCAGCTTTACTTAGAAGAGCTTGAAACAAAGGCTGGTTCAAGTAAAGAGACTGGCACAATGTATCTCTGCTTCTTCTTGTCCTCACAAACGTACACCGCAAAAACCCTTTTGGTGCTGAAGTTGGTTTACTGCTTCCTGCTACAGAGACACCAAGAATCTTCTTTGCTGCCAAGAAGCCTCTCACCAAAGCCATTTTCTTGTTGATGGTATTGATTCTGCTTTGGGTCTGTATATATAGGACATACAAGAATAGTGTTTCACATGCTTATGTTTTCTCAGATGCTATAAGCTTGGAGAACAATGATATAAGATATTGGCATATATGCTCTTGTTTCTTAGTGTTTCACAATGAGTCGTTTGTCCTCTTCTATGATTGAACTTGAGTTATCATTACAAAATCTTTGTACTAGAGGCAAAACATATGTGGGGACATGCTAGTTAAGTTGTTTTCAACCATATTCAGAAATAGGATCCATGACAATGCTATATAGGAAAGTTATATGGCTAACGTCTTTGTCTCTTTGTGGTACTGATATGAACAAGAATGGACACAATCATTATAGATCAATAGAGGATCCCAATTTGCACTGTTGGAGACAAAGTCATACGGTTGATTTTATGAGAGACAAAGTGCAGAAATAAAGTGTTTTTGTCTTCACTATAAAACAGAGTAATTAAGAAAAGGCATACAAGTAGTAAAAAAAATGTCATTAGTTAGCAAAAATGTTTATGTTTATTATCTTTGACTATGTGGAGAATCAATTGGGTTAAACGGTGGTAGTGTTACATTTCAGAGAGAGCAAGAGATACATAAAAGAAGATTAATTGTTCAATCTTTGTTCTTAGGACAGACTCAGTTTCAAGGTTGGATGCAATGAAGAAATTACTTTTAAAATAGTAACAGATAATTCAATCTATTCGTTGAATAAATGTATCAGCAAATATTGATTTGGTCTCTTACTGACGTACACTGCAAGAAACCTTTTTGGTACTGAAGTTGGTTTACTAGTTCCTACTAAAGAGTCACCAAGAATCTTCTTTGCAATAAAGAGACCTCTTGCCAAAACCATCTCCGTTGTTTCTAGCTTGGTCGTCGTCCATGCCCCTGCTCAGCTCGCCGTCACCCCCGTGTCTGTTACCCTTCTCGCCACTGCTCAACTTACTGAGGCGAATGGATGTGTTAAATCTGTGTGTACCTTCACCGAATCTATTCATATGGCGCCTACGACGTCTATACAGAGCACACATGCTCGGCTCAGTTCTCCTCAGTCGCCGGTATCAGTCACCATCTCCAACCGCATTTCACCAACCCTCGCTAACTGCCTCCTTGGTCTTTATGCCGACAAGCTTTCATCTAACATTGAGACAGCTCCATCCTGGCATGTTCTCAACGGAGCTGTACTCCATCATCTGCAAGATCTGGACCACTATGGCCTTGTCTCCTTCCTCAGCCAGGAACTGAATCCGCCAAAGGTCCGTTCTTTCCTCCACGGTTGGAACTGCCGGACCCTCCAGACTGCGCCTCCAGTGGGTTTTCAGAGCCCCCCTCGCGGTTGATCAAAGACTCGGAACCCAGCTCAAACGATCAATATCTATAGCTTGACGGCTTCCATGAAACAGCAAACCAGACTCGGTTCAGGAAAAGCTCGAGTGTTCCAGCATGGTAATGTTGGTGTCCAAAGCTGCGTTTTGAACAATGTCCTCGCTTTACCATGGATTCTAGTTAACGTTATCTATAATAGTTGGTCTGAGGTCTTTGAGAAGTCAATCGTTTATATGGGATTGGAGACAACTTTAGCCTCAGTACAGGGTTCACCTAGTCCAAAGTCGTGATGTTATGCTTAACTTAAGAACACTATTTATTCAGCCATCACAGGTCAGTAGAGTTTGCAGTAACTCTAATTTTGTCACTTGCGCTATTCGGTTTCAAGGTCCATCCAGTCTGTTCATCAGCGACAAATCCAGGACTGGTATACTCTCCGTTTCTATTGAGATTCACCTAGTCTCTTCTGAGAGCTTCGTCGGAGCTAGAGCTGCTCTAGCTCGTTCCGCCTCCTTCCAAGCTTTGCGTGTTGGTTTATTCAACGTTGATTCCGACTATTTCATGCTCGTGGTAGTAACCTATTTAGGGGTGCATCTGATGATTTCCCACGGTTCTCCGGTTGTCGAGCAAGTATCTCTCGTTAAGTTTGTTATGTCTTGTCTTGTTGTTTTGTTGGTGTTCATCAAACTGTCGAGTTTCCCTCTAGTTTTTATCTTGTTACCGTTGAGCATAGCTCCGGATGTAATAACTTAAAACCCTTTTAGATTTAATATAATCGTTTGTTTGACAAAAAAAAAAAAAAAGCTCTTGAAGATGTATGAGACCAAAGGAAGGATTCAACTTCTGGATTGTTGATTATGTGCTTTCTAACCTGGGGCTGTATATATAGATCGAATGAATGAGCTGTGTGAGAATGGGACGTACATGAAAAAAAGTTTTCAAACGGTTTTGTCTTTCCAGGATCGTGTGTCAGAGATTTCTTGTTCTGTTGGTGAACACAAATGTTTGTTTTCACTACGAAACTTAAGTGGGGACCTCAATTAGTTGTTCACCAACAGAACAAGAAATCTCTGACACATGATCATGTTGTTGTACATTGAACAACAAGACCACATGTAATTTAAAGCCATATATAGAAGAAGCTTGGAATTGTACTCTGAGGTGATACTTTAAATATAAGTGAGAGAGCCTTTGCTGAGGTTCTATGGAGATAAGAGATAACAATAGAATGCAAGTGGTCAAAGTGAATCAATTTTTACCTTTCCAGACATGGGATTTGGTCTTCTATATTTTCAACAAATTTGGTAAAAAATCTCAATCCAGCCTTACCGAATTTGAAAATATAATCATGATTTATTTTGACCTTTGACCAAACAACAAAGAGAAGTCTTTTTTTTTTTTGTTCCACACTATACAAATAGTTCAACAATAGCTAAAACAATCTTGGATTAACATCATCTTCATAATCATCTAGTAATAATATTCCCGGAAAGTAAAATAATGAAAACATCATCAGTGAAGTTTGCTTTTGTTTTGTTCTTAGCCATTACATCGGGTAAAAATCATTGTTTTCATATGTATTAATTACTATATATTGATAATAATATATATATATATATATAAATATTGGTATGGGTTGGTCATTGGTGTTCGTAGTGATGAGTATTGTAGCAGTTCCAGATATTGAAGCAGAGCAGTTAGCACCGGAAGAAGCTCCTTACGTTTTGTTGCATCGTGAAGGTTCTTCACCAAAAGAATCTCCACAAAAGTTTACATTTAGATGCGACACACCTAGGTGTCAAATAATTTGTACGATTCGATGTTTTTGTATATGCTAAGCTTCATCTCTTCGTTAATAATATGTATTCACTAAAATAAAATAAAAGACTTGATTGTTGCATACACTGAACAGAATCCCTAGCATGTTATCGTCATTATTAGACTAAAAGTGTATTAATTTCACGTATATACAATATACAAATAAAATATATCATCGACTTGTGTGTTGTTGACCAATGAAATATATTGAGCCAAGTTGGGCCGAAATAAGGCTTTTGATATAGGCCCGTATGCTGATTAAAACGCAACACTGTGAGAGAGAGAGACAGAGGTGGGTCCCACTAGATTATGTTTTGTCTTAATATGAAAAATTAATAAAAACTTGGGGAAAAAGACAAAAGGCAAAATAAAAAATCCGCGATTTGCCCCAATTCGCGAGACGTTAGGTTTTGTTCTTCACCAATTCATCATCTTTTATAAATCATTCTGTTCAATTCTACCTCGAATCACCGCCATGGATCTTCGTGTTCCGTTTCTCCTCCTCATAGCTGTCTCATGCTTTCCCTCTAGCTTCGCTTCATCGTCGCCGTCCGTTTGCAATCACGAATCCGAGCTGTTCCGGTTCGATATACACTCCAAATGCCCTCCTTCTATGTATCCAACGCCTCCTATCGAGGTCAGGCTCTCTCTCTCTCTCCTTTATGGTTTTGTTTGAATGCGTGTGTGCCAATTCAACCTTTAAGCTTTTATTTCGGATTAGTAATTGAATTACGAACAATTAGAGCTCTTATGTTTCTCTTTTTTTCTTATTAAAATTGTATTATTAGTGTAAAATTCAAATTATTGGTCCAATACTTTTGAAATTTACTTTTAAGACATATGATTAATTATGTTTTAAACATACCTCTGTCTAGTGTCTGTAGAGATGATTTAAAAAAAAAAAGGTGTCTTAGGCTCTCTCAAGAGGATAAAATTGGATATTAAGCTTTATTTGTAGCTGAAGTAGTGTTTAAATTTGCAATATGCAGGTAGATGGAGACTCACTTGACAGGCTAATGGCTTTCAACCATGATGGGAATGCTTATATGTCAGTGCTATTTTACGCTTCCTGGTGCCCCTTCTCACGTGCTCTGCGCCCTAAGTTTGATATGTTGAGTTCCATGTTCCCTCAGATACACCACCTGGCTCTGGACCATTCTCAAGCACTACCATCGTAAGAAGCCTACTTATTACACTTTCTTGAAAGTATAGATAGTCTATTCCCATGTTACTTAGTATATAGCTAGGAAGTGGATTAAATATCTGACATAAAAAAAAATTGAAATAATATCTTACATTCATTTGCAAATGTTCAGTTGATTTATATAATAGGTTAATTAATTCATCATTACCTTCTCTCCTTTGTGTAATTGTCTCATTAGTGGGTTCCTCCTCCATGTGGTTTGCCACCTTTTCCTTTGGCTTACTAACTGATTTCAATAATGATTTGTTGCAGTGTCTTTTCAAGGTATGGTATCCATAGCCTACCTTCAATCCTGATGGTAAATCAAACTTCAAAAGCGCGGTACCACGGTCGAAAGGGTCTTACATCCCTGATTGAGTTTTATGAGGAATCAACAGGTGATTGGCTATAGCACATTTCAGTTTGTAAATTTCAATGAATAATAAATGATTATTTTTTTGAATTTTTCAGGTCTCAAACCTGTTCAGTATGTGTCTGAACCGAAACCAACAACCAGCTTAGACGCTACAGATGGTAGCCTCATCACATGGTTGCGCAAAGGGACATCTATTAGTGAAATATTCAAACGAGATCCATTCCTGGTGCTGTCTCTGGTGTTTGTCTGTTTACAAGTGGCAATCCTCGTCTTCCCCATGGCAGAACAGCGTTTGAAAGCGTTGTGGGCTTCTTACGTTCCCAATCTGAACCTGGAAAGGTTTGGAGAGGTGAGCCAAGTGTTCAGGCGTGCTCTTCACATGGTGGACGTGAGGAGGCTGTGGTTGAAACTAACACTCGTCAAGACAAGGAGCTTCCATGAAAGGGCAAAGAACGCTCAAGCATGGGCTTCATCGCTAGCATCTGTCTCCCTAGGCCAAACTTCATCAAACCAGTCCTGAGAAACATCCTTGTAGTAGTATATTGTCAGCACTGGGAAGAGATAAGCATCAAGTGAGTTCTGGAACTCTGAGTTTGTTAGTTTGTCTGCAGGAAATCATGTAAATCCAGGGACATCTTTGCTTCTGTTTGTGAATATCTTTCACTCTTTTTTTTGGTTTTATAAAAAGTTGAGATGTCTGTTTTTGACCTCATTTCTTTTACTGAATAATTCGACTGAGTTGATTAAAATATTCGCTATTAAAAGAGAAGTACCATTTTTATCTACCATAAAAAAGTCATACCAGCCTTATTAGGTCCATTTCATTAATTACATTTATTTAATTATTTATATTAATCTATTCAATATATAAAGATATTAATAATAAATCAATTTTAACTGTAAATTTAAATTTTATTTTTAGTTATAATAAAATGTTGAGAAAAAATCTAACAAAATCTTTTTAAAAATTTAAAATATTTTATATAAATTAATACCATTGATTAATTTCGTAATTAATAATATATGCTATTATACATTAATTTAAATAAAATTTTATTATAAAACAAAACAAAATAAAAATGTATGCTATTTTTCATATTTTATAATTATATTCTATATCTTCTTTATTAAAAGAAATACCATAAAAATTCATACTAGGTCTATTTCATCAGTTACATCTATTTGACTATTTAAGTTAATCTATTTGATATATAACATTTCTAAAAAATCTTATAAATTATATAGGTATTAATAAATAAATTTTAACTGTAAATTTAAATTTTATTTTTACTTATAACAAAATATGTTGAAAAAAATTAACAAAATCTTAATAAAATTTTAAAATATTTTTAAATTAATGCAGCGATTGATTTCATAATTACTAATATAGTATTATTATAATGTATTTACTTATAAAATCCCACAATATACTAAAATAAATAACATAGAAATATAAATTATGCTAAGAAAATATCAGTTTTATAGTATAACTAAATAAAATTTTAAAATGTATTGTATTCAGTCTGTAAAAATTAGAAAAAATGAAGGAGATTCTCAATTTTTTTATTTCATACTATGAATTTATTTTACTAAACTCGAAAATATATTAATATATAATAACAATTAATAATAAAGTAAAATATATAAAACAAATCATTATACATTAATAATATCGAATAAGAAACATAACCAATAACAGATTTACATAATATATAACATTAAAATGTAAATATTTTTTAAAGTTTTGCGATGGTATTATATATTTATAAAATGAAAATCTATTCGCATGGATGTGCGGGTGAAAAATCTAGTTTGTCTTAATATTCAGGGCAACTTTTGTATTGTAATGTTTTTGTATTACCTTTTGAGTGTGTGATCCAGCTCCATTGCTGTGGAATAACTTGCAGAGCCTCAAAAAATTAAACTAAAAGGTAAGAATAATAATTACTTTGGTTCCTTCAAGGACAGTACAGAAGGTAATATAATGGAATATGGGTAGTGTGTTCACATCATACTATGTAATTCTCCATTCTTTTATTACTAGTGACATTTAGTACTAAGGATTCTTAGTAATCCAACTAAAGCCTTTAATGCAAACATGATATCATCAATACAAACTAAACCTTATCTAAACTAGTTATCGTTTTAGCCAAGTATTAAGAAATACATATGTAACAGACACGAATTTTTATTCCATTTTGTCTGAATAAACTACTAATATTAACAACATTAAAACAACTGTTAATCCAAAAAAAACTCCAAACTTGTTATTAGAAAATCATAAATGAATCAGTTTGAATATATCTCGCGGTCGGTTATAAAATACAAAATAGCTAAGAAGACTTGATCATGAACTAAAAGATCTTGTCAAAGAAGGCAATCAATAGTTCTTGAAACGGGTCCCAAGAGGACCACTTCTTCTTTTGACATCACTTCATTGCGTTAGATAAGCTCTACCTCACTTTCAAAATGAATAAATTCAAAAATAAATTCATTTACACGTCTTGTATATGTATGTCAACTTCAAATATTATCAGTCCATTGTCTACAAACTGATATTTTTTCTTCCCAAATTTAAGAGAGCTTATTAATAATACCGTCGTACGCGTTTCAAATTAGCCTTTCCCAAGCATCTTGTTTGTATCATAAACAATCCAAGAAGAAAAGGTAAAAAAGTTAAAAAAGTCTCAAATCTTAAGTCATTTTTTTTTATTAAAAGCATTTCTCAATAATTATTAATCCAAACATTCTTTGAATCTTCTATCTTCTCTTCTATAATATGATCTTGATACCACTTCACATGGGAGAGAGAAAGAGCAACAGGAGAGAGAGAAGACCTAAACCCACTTGGCTCCAATAATTCAAAAGAAATAAAATCTTCTCTTTCTCAAATTCTGACCGAAGCTCCAATGAGATCGGCTCAAGAAGAGATGGATCTTGAGGAATGGGAGTTACTCCCCAGTCCCAGGAACAGCTTCAAGGTTCTTGATCACGACGAGGATCATCATGGAGACATGGTGATGGATTACTTCCTCTGCCCATCCATTCAAGAACCTCTCCAGAAACTAGAGTCTCCTCCAAGATCCGGAGTAGACCCCACAAAGCTCATCCAAGTTCCCATAGCTTGGGAGCCCGTGTTGGATCACGAGAGCAAGAAGATACCCAATGACCCGGATCTTGATCCGGATCCAACACAAACCCTTTTGGCGGACTCTGTTCTGTCACCAACGGTATCCTTCAAGAGTACGAAGGAAACCGAATTTGCCGACATGAAAATTGACCCATCAGCGAGGATCACAAGTCCTGTGAAGCCCTCTGATTCTGAAGGGAGTGAAGACTTGCCAGACAAGAAAGAAAATGATGATGTGACGAGTGATCATAGTGGTGAGAAGGCTAATCTGTGGAAGATTGGTCTGAATGGGATCGGAGCAATATGCTCTTTTGGTGTTGCAGCAGCTGCAGCTACCGTATGTGTCTTATTCCTCGGACACAACAACATCAAAGTTTGTAAGAACAAGAACGACAAGCTTAGGTTTCAGATTTACTCCGATGATAATAAGGTAACTTGTCATGAACATTGCAATCTTTATTTTTTGTAGTTTATTCAAGAACATGTGATTAAATGATTGGTAACTTTTGATTAAACCATAGAAAAAGTTTTTTAATATATTTAATACAAACCAAAAGATAACTAGATAAGGTCAAGTTTACGTGTTTAAGTGAACATTCTCTATAGACTATATATAGTTTTAGCTTGTGCCAACGTCAAACTTTCAAGGAGAATATTTCTTGGTTTAATGTTTAATAATTTTTAAAAACTTATTTATTGGTGAGCGTAGGGGATGAGGGAAGTTGTGAATCATGCAACAAAGGTCAATGAAACAATCTTTGCCATGAAAGGTGTTCCTGTCGTAAGAGCTCAAATATCTTTTGGAGGTTACTATAATGGACTTTGAATCTCAGCCATCCATAATCATCTATGGAATCATGGGGTCAGCTCGGGTCTAATTTAAATCACTCACCAGCTTCTTCATAAGTTCAATAGTTTTTTTTTTTTTGTGAAAAGCATAAGTTCAATCGTTAATAGCGTGCATGCATGATTATTGTCTATAAATTTTGTAAATAAACTTATTTTGTTAAAATCAAATTTGTGAGTAGATCATTGTAAAATCTCACGTAAATTTTATTTGTCGTTGACGAACTCAAATATCTTTCTGTATGTGTGTTTCTTTGTCGTTTTTTTTCCTTTATCCCAAATGAAATCTCATTACAAGATGAGAAAGTTCGCTATTTTATGATCAGGTAACTGGTTTGTTAGACGGGTTAAAACTTATTTTCTTACGTTCTGAAATTTTAGGACGTACGATCGTTCTCAGGGAGCCCCCAACTATTCTCCCTTGTTAGGTCCATTACCAAATATTTTTAAACAAATTGGTTCAAATATATCTTATTCCATGTCACCCAACTTTCAGATTCATGCCTATTTAATATGTGGTGGTTTAGCTTATACTATGTGGAGTTTTTATTTGTTTTTTGGAATTGTCTTTTGCTGGTTTGACCTAGCCATTTGTTATATAACTTGTTAAGCTCCTGATGATCAAGTTAGATCCATCATTAGACTATATATGTACTTGTTGCGGGAAGATATTTGCAATAAAAGACCAGACAAATTGATCAATGGGGACTTTCTTGCTGAAGGATATCAGCCTAGCAATGTTTTAAAATCCACAAAGAAAATGATAAAAAGTTCTAAGAAAATAGGAGAAAGACAAAGTTGATGTCAAAACTCAAGTGAGAGGCAATAGTTTGAGGTAGTCTTCCGCCTGATAACAAACTCAATTTGAATCTCTTGTTTTGCTTCCAAACTCAGCTTGGTCCATATAAAAGCGCTAGTCTTTCCCGACTCTTTACGTAAGAGGAAAATGGTCACTTTTTTAGGTGCATGTATTCTTTCTTTGCATTCAGCACACCCACTACTGAGATTAGCTTCACCAGTGAGAAACGACAACAAACTAGCAAAACCCAACTTTCTCCCGCGGAAGAGGAGGAACGGTAACAACAGTATTTTTTCCAAGCCTCTCGTCGAAAACTCGACGATAGCTCGACGGAAGCCTCTCAGGATACTTGGGAGAATGTTTAAATATGTAAGACACAAACTGGCCAGAGCACTCTTTACAAAGCTGTACATACTCAACATCTTGTTGTTTCCAGAGAGAACACCATTTTTTCGACAAAACGCTGGTAGCCGCAGCCTCTTTTGTTGGAAGCAATGACAAAATCTTCATCAATAGGTCATCGGGCAATTCACTGAGATTTTTCATATTCCTTTTGATTTTTCGCATACTGAAGATCACACACACAGAAACATCAAGCAAGGTTTGATCAGAAAACAAAAGTTTAGTTAGATCCTCGTGATGAAAATAAAACCAGAAAAAAAGACCCCAAGTAATCAAATCAGGTTTAGTACCAAAGCTTCTTGAACTCTTCTAATTCACAGAGACTATTGTTATTAACAAAATCAAAGCAAGTTTAGTGCCAAACCTTCCTTCTGTGTGACGACCAAGTAAACCCGAATTCACAGAGACTTGGTTTATATTGTTTTCCTGTTTGGTGAGGTATCAAACATAGATCTTTTGATTGATTAATGATATGGTTTTCCTTTTTCGACATGGGGGAGAATGGAACAGTTCATTTAGTGATTCCAACTTAACATTTTTTTTTAAACAAATTGGAACATATTTCCTTTTTATATGTATTGTCATAATCTTTGAGAAGCACAACTATGGGTTTTATTGTTTCTCGATTCATCTATGAGACTGATTCTTGTTTTAGCTTGTGCTAACGTATCCAACTTTACTGATAACTATTTTGTTATTATTTATTTGGTGAATGTAGAGGATGAAGGAAGTTGTTAATAATGCAACAAGCCAACAAAGGTCAATGGATCAATCTTTTCAATGAAAGGTGTTCCTTGAGAGATGTCAATTGAAGTATCAAAGTGGACAATATCGTACTAATCGGATAATATAAAGTTGGACATGGGCTCACACAATTCCAACAATTGGTATCAGAGCGATTAGACGAAAATCTGCAACAAGACCAAAATACATTTCGAGTAGGAATGGAACCCTTCAAAGTGGAATGGGAAGTTCGGCAGAAATTAGTCAGAAGATCCTGGAATTTCAGTTGTGGGAATAGCATCCTCAAAGCAACTCAAAGTAACCTTGCGATTGGGTGCCATATGTCAAAGACGCGACAAGATAAGTTCCAAGGAATTTCGTTAAAAAGGAAAGCACACAAGATGAGTGTGGTCCTTGATTTGAAGGAGAGAATGAGA
Organism: Brassica incana; assembly: GCA_945779075.1. Classification (NCBI taxonomy): domain Eukaryota; kingdom Viridiplantae; phylum Streptophyta; class Magnoliopsida; order Brassicales; family Brassicaceae; genus Brassica; species Brassica incana. The sequence continues at coordinate 698,011 of CALZFW010000105.1, read as the reverse complement.
TATGTTAAGTCAAGTTCCACATTGGAAGTTTAGACAAGAATTGTTTAATATATAAAGAGATGTCCAACTCTAATATATAAAGAGATGTCCACTTCTTGTCAGCTCTGATACCAATTGTTGGAATTGTGTGAGCCTATGTCCAACTATATATTATCCGATTAGTACAATATTGTCCATTTTGGACTTTAGAGTTGGACACATCTTTATATATTAGACATTTTTTGTCTAAACTTTCAATGTGAATTTGAATTGACATCTTTGAATTGTGTGAGCCCCTGTCAAGCTCAAATATCTTTTGGAGGTTACTTAATGGACTTTGAATCTCAACCGTCCATAATTCTCTAGAGTCAAGGGGTCAGCTCGAGTCTACAGCACCCACCAGATTCTTCATAAGTTCAATAGTTTATAGCGTGCATGCATGATTATTGTCTATAAATTTTGTAAACTAACCTATTTTGTTAAATTCAGATTTATTAATAGATCATTGTAAAATTTCACGTAATTTTTATCGTTGTAGACTTAGTCAAATATCTTTTTTGTGTTTATTGTTGTTGATGATTTTATATTCTAATTCAGGTCTTTTTTTTTTCAAAATGAAATCTCATTACTAGATGAGAGAGTTGGCTATTCTTTGGTCATGCATAACTGGTTTGCTAGACGGGTTAAAACTTCTTTTCTAACGTTTTGAAATTTTGGACGATGGTTCTCAAGGAGCCTCCAAGTATACTTTTCCTTGTAAGATCCAATACCAAATAGGGGTTTTTGCCAAAACTAATCCACAACTTGATTTTAACCCCAAACCTATACCCAAACTTGAATCAAATGCAAAACTAACCTAAAAGCCTAGTGAAATTACAGCTCAGCCCCTTGGGACCAAACAAAAAAACAGAAGTCATTTTTACGAATATAGCCCTAGTAAATCGTTTGAGTCGTCTGAGATGTTGGAAGTCGTCTGGACGACTGAAGTGTAAGTCGTCTGGTACCGGTTTATTTTAAAAATAATTTATAAATCTTGTAAAAAAATATTTTGATGCGTGAAAAATAAAAATCAAGTAATTATAAACAGTTTTAAGTGATATAAATTAAGATATGATAAAATTGATTTGTTTTGAAAATAGATGAGTGGAAGTAGTGAATCATGAAATACTTTGGTTTAGGAGTTTGGCAAACATATGTTGTAGTATTGTATGTATTGTTAGGGTTAGATTTTGGAAAACTAAAATGTTTTTTTCAAAAATTAGTTTTCACCTATATGTGTTTATTTATGTGTATAGTAAACACTTTTCAAGTTTGATTTGATTTTATGAAGTCTTTAATTAGATAATTAAGTTTAGGGGTTATATTTAGGGTGTGGACGACTTATATTTCAGTCGTCTGTTGAATAATTTACTCGGGCGACGTATATTTTAGTCGTCCACATCGTACCGAACCTTTAATTTTACCAATGTACGTTTTAACCTAACCGGATCATTTTACTCGGACGACTTACATTTCAGTCGTCTGGTGAAGAAATTAAAACAGACGACTTACATGTAAGTCGTCCAAATATTCCCGCCTAAAATTTTTTAAAAAAATTATTTTCCAGCTTAAATAATTTAAACCAGACGACTTACTTGTAAGTCGTCTGGAAAGTCTTCTATTTTAGTTTCCCGCTAAAAATATTTAATTTCCCGCTAAAAATATTAAACTCTTCTGGACGACTTACATTTAAGTCGTCTATTTTAATTTCTTCACCAGACGACTGAAATGTAAGTCGTCCAGGAAGTCGTCTGAGTCAAAAATATTTAACTTAATTGGATTTTTTGTCTCCCTATATAAAGAAAAATTTACACATTCTCTCTCCTCCTCTCAAATGGCTGCAACAAAAATGTAATGTTCATCATTCTAAAACTCTCCAACCTCTCTCTAATCTCTTTGACTTGAAAACACCAAACTTTATATGAATTTTTCAGTTTTGTCTCATGTATTTCTTACTAATCTATCTCTTTTGCAGCTTTTTAATCAAATGGTACTCATCTTCCACTAATTTAAAGGTAAATCTATTAATTTTAGATATGTATTTTTGTGTATTTTATAAATGTAGATTTATCTAATATTCCACTCATTTTCTCTATTTTTAAGTCATTTGAACGTTTTTGGATATGCAGGTTTTTCAGATCTGGATTTGATATGCAGGTTTTTCAGATCTGGAAGACTTCTTGGACGACTTACTTGTTAGTCGTCTGGAAGTCGTCTGGAAGTCGTCTGGACTTCTTGGAAGTCTTCTGACAAAGTCGTCTGGACTTCCAGGAAGTCGTCTGGACTTCGAGGAAGTCGTCTGGACTTCATGGAAGTCTTCTGACGAAGTCTCCCTTTCATAATAGATCTGAGCGTTTTGGTAAGTTCTTATGTCTGATTTTTCTTCATTTGGTAACTTCTTGTTGTATAAAGTTCTTACTTTTTTCTCAAACTAAAACTCTCCAAACCCACTCTAATCTCTTTGACTTGAAAACACCAAACTTTATATGAATTTTCCAGTTTTGTCTCATGTCTTTCTTACTAATCTATCTTTTTTGCAGGTTTTTAATTAGATGGTACTCATCTTCCACTAATTTAAAGGTAGATCTATTATTTTTAGATATGTATTTTTGTGTGTTCTGTAAAAGTAGATTTATCTAATCTTTCACTCATTTTTTCTGTTTTTAAGCCATTTGAACGTTTTTGGATATGCAGGTTTTTCAGATTTGGATTTAATATGCAGGTTTTTCAGATCTGGAAGACTTCTGGGACGACTTACCTTTTAGTCGTCTGGAAGTCGTCTGGACTTCTTGGAAGTCTTCTGACAAAGTCGTCTGGACTTCCTGTAAAGTCGTCTGGACTTCCTGTAAAGTCGTCTCGACTTCCTGTAAAGTCGTCTGGACTTCTTGTAAAGTCGTCTGGACTTCCTGTAAAGTCGTCTGGAAGTCGTCTGAACTTCCTAAAAGTCTTCTGACAAAGTCGTCTGAACTTCCTGGAAGTCGTCTGGACTTCTTAGAAGTCGTCTGGACTTCTTAAAAGTCTTGTGGTCTTGTCTACTCAAGTGGAATCCAAGCTTGTCTTTGTAGAGGAATGATCTATAATAGTTTTGTTTGTTGTCTGTTTTGTGAATTGCATGTCTACTCTTTTAGTTGTGAATTTTTTGTAAAATCAGTAATAATGTTTTCCAAGATGTATTAAATGTGCTAACAATGTGTTTACACATTTACAAATCAATGAAATAATAGACTTCAGTAGCCTTTTTCTTATCTTTGGATCTCTCATATGCAATAATAAACTCCAATGGCTTTTTTCTCATCTTAATAAACAAGAATGTTGGTAGCTTTATATTGATACAACATTTTAAGAAGCATTTTAACGGTTCTTCTAACTCATAATAATAGTCATCATTATTGTCTATAACAATAATACTTAAGAGATGGAAACAAACAATAGTAACTAGTCAAAGCATATCATATTTTATTATAAGTTTGCGTTGAAAAACTTAGTCAAATTTAGTAAAACTAAGGGAGAGAACATATTTTGTAAATATGAGTTTTACATATCTTGAAGTTACTTATCACTCTTAAAAATACAAGTTATTCAAAAACTAAGCTAGAAGACTTAAAAACTAGCGGAGAAGACGCGGACGACTTCAATCTAAGTTGTCCAGACGACTAAACTATATGTCGTCTGGTCAACGCAGAGGTTATTTTTGCAATTGACTTTGAAATCTGTTATTTCGGACGACTGAAAAATAAGTCGTCTACTATTGTTTGGCTAAAAAAAAACTCCAAAAAAGCTAGACGACTTACATTTCAGTCGTCATAGGTTAGTTTTGCATTTGACTGGATTATTTCAGAAGTTTGACTTTTCTGGACGACTTACATTTCAGTCGTCTAGTAAAAATTAAAATAATAATATTTTTTTAAAAGTAGACGACTTACAGTTAAGTCGTCATAGGTTAGTTTTGCAATTGAAAAAAAAAACTTCAAGATTTAATTATATACAGACGACTTATAATTCAGTCGTCCACGAGACGACTGAAATGTAAGTCGTCCAGGATTTACGAGGTTTGACCAGAATCTCGGAAAAAAATCCTGGACGACTTACAAGTAAGTCGTCTCGTGGACGACTGAATTATAAGTCGTTTGTGTATAATTAAATTTTGAAGTTTTTTTTTTCAATTGCAAAACTAACCTATGACGACTTAACTGTAAGTCGTCTACTTTTAAAAAAATATTATTATTTTAATTTTCGCTAGACGACTGAAATGTAAGTCGTCTGGGGAAGTCAAACTTCTGAAATTATCCAGTCAAATGCAAAACTAACCTATGACGACTGAAATGTAAGTCGTCTAGGTTCTTTGGAAATTTTTTTGAAACCAAACAAAAACAGACGACTTAACTTTCAGTCGTCTCAGGTTACAGATTTCAAAGTCAATTGCAAAAATAACCTCTGCGTTGACCAGACGACTTCCCAAGTAAGTCGTCTGACGAACAGATCTGGAAAAAAACTCGATGTCATACCTTAAATTGGTGAGATAAGTTCCTTAGCATACATAAGGCTTCTCCAAGCACACAGAATCACAAACGAAAGTAACCCACCCAGAATCGTTAGCTTCTATGACTCTATGAACCATAAAAAATTTAGAATCAAAATCTTGGGTTTTTTTAGCTCATTGTGGAGAGAAAGTGAGAGATATGTTGTGTTTAGTTCACAAGAATGGAAAAAGAAGAAGGGTAAATCGATTTTGGGAGCATTAAGAGCTTCAAATTGGTTGTTCATGGTGGTTGTGGTATTGATGACAATGGCAATCTTGTAATTACTTGAAGATGATGAGGGTGAGAGAGTAAAAAAAATTCGAAAAAAAAAAGAAAAAAAAAATTGATGGCATTTTCGTAAATTATATGAACTTGTGGGGTGAATAGGACAAAACCAATTTTCAAAAAAAAAGGAGGTTAGTTTTGTGTTTGATTTTAAGTTATAGGTCAATTCTGCAGAAAGCCCTACCAAATATGAGGTTTAAATATATCTTATTCCATGTCATCCAACTTTCAGATTCATGCCTATTAAATTTGTGATGGTGTTTAGCTTGTTATTTGGGATTTTCTTTTGCTGGTTTGCCATAACCATTTGTTATACACACGGGTGTTATGACTTGTATGATCCATCATCCATATATTCTTAATATATATTTTTGGGCAAGGGGATTATATACTTGTTGCGGTAAGAAATTTGTAATAAAAGACCAGGTAAATTGATGAACATAATAAACAACAAAAACTAAATAAATGGACTTTGTTGTTGAAGGATATATCATCTATTAATGTTTTTAAAAACAACAAAGGAAATTATAAGTTCTAAGAAATGAGGATAAAGAAACAAAGTTGAAATCAAAACTCAAGTGAGAGGCAATATTTTAGTATCCCCCCTGGTAACGAACTCAATTTGGATCTCTTGTTTTTCTTCCAGCTTGGTCCATATATATAACAGCGAACGTCTTTTCCGAGTCTCTTCTTAATACGTAAATGGACACATTTCGTCTGGCAACTCGTAACAGGATGTATAGCAGTTAAGAAAAATTTACAAGGGAGAGGGATTCAAAGAGATATTTGTTGTGCCAGGTGTGGAGCTGAAGAGGAAGCAATAAATCATGTTTTTTTTCGAATGTCCTTCGGCGATTCAGGTTTGGGCTCTTTCGAAGATACCGTCGAACCCAGATACTTTTCCAACAAAGTCTCTTTTCACAAATATGGATCATCTCTTCTGGAGAGTTCTACCACAAATGGAGGATCATCAGTTTTCCTGGATTCTATGGTACATATGGAAATGCCGTAATAACAAAGTTTTTAGTAATTTGGACATTGACCCCATGGATACGCTCAAGTTGGCAGAAACCGAATCTACACTCTGGGCGGATGCTCAGGTTTTAAACGAGCAGCGAACAGAACCAACGAACTATGGTTACGTCTTCCCTGACAATTCCGGGTAGATGGTGTTTCACAGACGGTTCTTGGAAAGATGATGATATCTTTTCCGGGCAAGGATGGCTTAGTACGCTAGCAGGTTTTGATGGTTTATTGGGGGCGAGGAATGTTCGGGCTAGCCTCTTTCCCCTTCACGCGGAGATGGAAGCGCTACTCTGGGCAATGGAATGTATGAGAAACCTACGTCAATTTCAGATTACATTTGGAACGGATTGTTCTCAATTGGTGAAGATGTTTTCGGAACCAAAAGAATGGCCAGCTTTTGCAGATTATTTGGAAGATTTCAAGACCCTGACAGAGAGTTTCACACGATCAGAAATTATCCATGTTCCACGAACGCTTAACACTATGGCGGATAGTCTAGCCCGTAAAGCTAGGATGCAACCGTCTTACGTTGTTCACATGGATACAGATCACCCAAAAAAAAAAAAAAAAAAAGTATTCTTCCTTTGCACTCAGCACACCCACGTCGAATGAGACGAGCTTCACCAGTGACAAACGACATCAAACTAGCAAACCCCACTTTCTCCGGAGGAGGGGGAGGATCTTCAATAAAATTAACTTCTCCTGTCCTCTCGTCGAAAATTCGACTATAGGTCGAGGGAAGCCAGTGACGAGAATTTGGAGTATGTCTAAATATATAAGTTATCCAGTCGGGTGAGCAGTTTTCACCAATCTCTACGTAATCAACGTCTTGTTGTTTCCAAAGACAACACCATCTTTTTGACAAAACGCTGGTAGCCGCAGGCGCCGCAGCCTCTTTTGTTGGAAGCAATGACAAAATATTTATCAATAGATCATCGGGCAGTTCACCGAGATTTATCATATTCCTTTTGACTTTTCGCATACTGAAAGATTACACACACAGAAACATCAAGCAAAGTTTGCTCAGAAAACAAAAGTTTAATTTGATTCTCTAGATGGAAATAAAACCAGAAAAAAGACCCAAGAAATCAAAGGTTTAGTACCAAAAACCTTTCTGAACTATAAAAAGAGACCCAAGTAATTCACTAGAGACTATTGTTATTAACAAAATCAAAGCAAGTTTGGTGCCAAACCTCCCTTCTGTGGGACGACCAAGTAAACCCGAATCCACAGAGACTTGATTATATTGTTTTCCTGTTTGGCAAGGTATCAAACATAGCTCTTTTGATTTGGAACATATTTCCTTTGTTTCAAAAAAAAAAAGAACATATTTCCTTTTTATACTTATATGTAGTATTTTCATAATCTTTGAGAAACACAAATATGAATCTTTTGGAGGTTACTACAATGGACTTTGAATCTCAGCCGTCCATATCAAGGGGTCGTCAGCTCGAGTCTACATCACCCACCAGTTTCTTCATAAGTTCAATAGTTTATAGCGTGCATGCGTGCATGATTATTGTCTATAAATTTGGTGGATTAACTTTTTGTTAAAATCAGATTTGTGAATAGATCATTGTAAAATCTTACGTAATTTTAATTGTTTTGGATGAACTCAAATATCTTTCCGTGTGTGATAATTTTATCGTCGCCTTTTCCTTTCCAAAATGAAATCTCATTACTGGATGAGAAAGTTGGCTATTCTATGATCCGGTAACTGGTTTGCTAGATGGGTTAAAACTTGAAATTTTTTCTAACGTTCTGAAATTTTGAACGATCGTTCTCAAGGAGCCCCCAACTATTATTCTCCCTTGTTAGGTTCATTACCATAAATATATTAACCAAATTGATTTAATAAATATATCTTATTCCATGGCACCCAACTTTCAAATTCATGCCTATTTAATTACTGATGGTTTAGCTTATACTATGCAAAGTTTTTATTTGTTTTTTGGAATTGTCTTTTGCTGGTTTGACCTAGCCATTTGTTATATACATGTGTGTTATTATAGCTTGTTAAGCTCGTTAAGCTCCTGATGATGGACAGTAGTGGGAACACTCAGCTCATGCTCATGGGGATAAGAAATCTCACTCGACGCGAATCAGCTTTACATTCGGAAGTAGAAGCACTGCGGTGGACGATGGAGAATATGCTTCAGCACTCAACATGTCAGAGTTTTGGGACGGACTGTAAGGAGCTGATTGCAATGTTAAAGGAACCTCAAGCTTGGCCAAGCTTTGAGACGGAATTTGAGAGGATAGAGACGCTACAGATATGCTTCTCGGATTTTAACATCACTCATGTTCCACGAGCGCGCAATCAAATTTCAAATTTTTTTAACTAAGACTGCTAGATCCTTCATTAGGGAGTTACATTTTATTGGTTGTTCTATTCTGGTCTTGTTACCTAGGCTACTTCAAATCTGAGTAATAGAATGGCCGTTTGACGTAAAAAAAAAAAAAAAAAAAAAAAAGGCTCCCGATGATCAAGTTAGATCCAGCATCCATATACTTGTCGCGGACCCGGCAATTTAACAAAAGGACCGTGACATTTTAGCCACTCTAAACCGAACTTTATTTGGGTTATCATATTTTTAATTTGTTCGACCATAGAGGTTGGATCAAATTTAGAAACACTAGGTTACGGTCAATGTTCTAACCAAATTTAATATCTTCTTTAGGAAAGTGAAAGAGAAAGAAAATCTTGGTGGAAATCCACAGAAAATTCAATTAAATTAGTGGAAGCATAAATCATGGGGGAATCTATTTTCCAAAAGATTCTTTGATGGTGGAATCTTGTAATTCTTTATGTTTCTTGATTTGTTGCATCCTCTCGTGTCCTCATCTAATTCTCTAAAGATTCTGATTCGAGTATTTTTAAAAGAATATATATGCGCAGAATATTTACAATAAATACTAAATATTATTTAGATGTAAGAAGTGTATACGTTTTTGTGCCACTAACTCACTAAGTGTATACGTTTTTTTATCACTACTCACAAAAGTGTATACGCTATTTAAATGTAGGGACTAATAGAATGGAATAAGTTAATAACACGTAAAGATCTCATGACATGCAAGATTCATTGCGGTCTGAATATCACCAATATGTAAATGATTGCCAGAAATATATACCAGAAGCCAAAAAAAATGATGAATTATCACATTAATATCTTACAATATGATCGCTACGACACGACAATAAATTTTATGCATGAAGTAGAATTCATGTGGCCATGTGGGCATGCTCAATGCTCCGTATACATTCTTTAGGTGGACCTTTAGCTAGACCATCACATTCATGATTCTTTTTAAATAATTAAAATTTGATAAATCACAGGGCAGGTTAAAAGTGAGTCTAAAATTACTATAAATCAAATTCAAGTAGGAAAGTGGAAATACTTTACATTGCTTTCTAGAATAAGGTACATATTTTTTTTTTGATATTAATATGGTCATTATTTTTGGTTTTTCATTAATAATAGTCATTGTTTGATAAGGTACATATTTGATATTAATATGGTCATTATTTTTGGTCATTATTTTTGGTACATATTTGATATTACCAGCACTAATGCATCAGATCTCATACGAGCACTAATGCACCTGATCCCATAAGGTACATATTTGATATTAATATGGTCATTATTTTTGGTTTTTCATTAATAATAGTCATTGTTTAAGTTGAATTGATCTTTTAACTGTCTCTTTCATCTATGTAATATGTAAATCTTCATTTTTTTCTATTTTTATCGTGTTCTTTAGAGAATGAAAAAAAATTGTTTTGCTCAGCTCATCTTCGGATTTGGTTCAAAATCGTTGGGTAAATTAATTTTCCATTTTTTTATTTAAACACATGAAATACATGTGCAATATCTAAAAAAACGGTTACATGTTTTGTAACTTAATGTGAAAAAGCTTTACTAAGCAAAGACCTACTAGGATACTATGACCACTCAAAATCAGGATCAATTATGGGTATCATATTATTTGGTTATTCATTTTCCTTATATAAACTCATTTATTTGCCACCAAAATAAATATCATTTATAGTTTTCTTCTTCTAGTTTTTGAAGCACTCAAACACATATACACACATAAACACAAGGTGTATACGTCTCTCTCTATACATATAAACGCACTTGCAGTATCAAGAATAACATTTTCCAATAGCTTTCTTATCAAAGTCTCTCATAGAATAGACCCAAAAATCAAAAACACCATGAACGCTTTAGCAGCAACCAACAGAAACTTCAAGCTAGCTTCTAGGCTTCTTGGTTTGGACTCAAAGCTCGAGAAAAGTCTTCTCATTCCCTTCAGAGAAATCAAGGTAAGTCCTCTCTTTCCGTACCGATCCGGTTAAAGATCCGGTTTAATATATAACCACTTGTTGTAGGTGGAATGCACCATACCGAAAGACGATGGAACTCTTGCATCGTTCATTGGGTTCAGAGTCCAACATGACAACGCAAGAGGTCCCATGAAAGGTGGCATCAGATATCATCCAGAGGTTTGCTTTCATTTAAACCAAAAACAACTTTGATTTTGGTATGAAATAAACCGGATCTCGGTTATTTTACAGGTGGAACCGGATGAAGTAAACGCTTTGGCTCAACTCATGACATGGAAAACAGCCGTGGCTAAGATACCTTACGGTGGAGCCAAGGGAGGCATTGGTTGTGACCCGAGCGAGCTTAGCATCTCAGAGCTTGAACGTTTGACTCGAGTTTTCACACAGAAGATCCATGATCTCATTGGGATTCATACCGATGTTCCAGCTCCTGATATGGGAACCGGTCCTCAGGTTTTGTAAAAATCTTCTTTAAAGTCTACTTCTTGTACTGGTGTTCTTGTCTGAATATATACATGTCTTTTTAAGACAATGGCGTGGATTCTTGATGAATACTCGAAGTTCCACGGACACTCTCCTGCTGTTGTGACAGGAAAACCCATTGTAAGTGGCTGTTCTAGTCAAGATTTGGGTTTGTATGAAGCCTAACCATTCTAAAACCGGTTCGGTTTGAGCAGGATCTTGGTGGATCTTTGGGGAGAGATGCTGCTACAGGAAGAGGAGTGTTGTTTGCAACAGAAGCTTTACTCAGTGAACATGGAAAGAGCATATCTGGACAACGATTCGTCATCCAGGTTTAGACAGATGAGAAGTTTTCAGTTTTTAAAGAGGTTGCTTGCGTGTCAAGACACTCATACTGTCTCTGTTTTTTAGGGTTTTGGAAATGTGGGTTCTTGGGCGGCAAAGTTGATAAATGAAAAAGGTGGGAAGATAGTGGCGGTGAGTGATGTCACAGGAGCAATCAAGAACAAGAACGGTATCGATATCTCTGGCTTGCTCGAGCATACCGAAGAAAACAGAGGAATCAAAGGGTTTGATGGTGCTGATTGTATCGATCCTGATTCAGTTCTTGTTGAAGATTGTGATGTTCTTGTCCCTGCAGCTCTAGGAGGCGTCATCAACAGGTCTTTTTAATTTTCTTGCTGCACAAGTTAACCTTTTTCTCTCGAATTTCATTTGAAAACGCTCGAGTATGTGTGTGTAGGGAGAATGCGAATGAGATTAAAGCAAAGTTTATCATTGAAGGTGCTAACCATCCAACTGATCCTGAGGCTGACGAGGTAGATTCTTGATTTTGACTCTTTACTCTTCTTCCCAAACTCAGTACTATCCTTCTCTGCAGATATTGAGGAAGAAAGGTGTTGTGATCCTCCCAGATATATACGCAAACTCAGGAGGAGTTACTGTAAGCTACTTCGAGTGGGTGCAGAACATACAAGGATTCATGTGGGAAGAAGAAAAGGTGAACAAGGAGCTACGAAATTACATGACTCGCGGCTTCAAAGACTTGAAAGAGATGTGTAAAACACACTCCTGTGATCTCCGTATGGGAGCTTTCACCCTCGGTGTCAACCGTGTGGCTCAAGCTACCGTTATAAGAGGTTGGGGATCATAAAATACTCATGCAAGTTCAATAACAAAAACTCATATAATCCTTCTGTTTCATGCAAGTTCATTCAGTTTCACAGTATTAAAATTGCAATGTAATCTTTCAACTTTTCCACCAATAGAAGCTAACTAGAAGCAATTTTTCTACTCCATTGATTAAACCAAAGTTGATAATGTGGGAAAACAAAGTCTCATTTGATAATATAAAGGGTTATAAGTTGAGATAAAGCTTATAGAGTAGGAAGAGAAGAAACTAGTATCCTCTTCCTCGGCCTCTGAAGCCTCCACGACCACCACCTCGTGAGGGAAATCCTCTGCCTCCTCCTGGTGGACCTCTTCCTCTGAAACTTCCTCGCCCTCTTGAAGGAGGACCGCCTCTACCTCTGAATCCTCCACGACCACCACGGCCACCACGGCCACCAGCAGATTGACCCCTACAAGAACACAGTCAATGGAACAACTCTCAACTAGAATGTTCAAGCTAACAATGTGCAAGTTCACTACCGTTTTAATATGTTAACTTACTTTGGCTGAGGAAGGAACCTAGCGAGGGGCAAAAGCTTTGCAGGGTCGATGAAGAACTTGTCTCCAGGAGCATAAGAGGTCGCCACAATACCTTCCATCATTTTGATAGAAAACAACTGAAAGAATAAACGAAAAAAAAAACATAAATCAATCTCCCAAACCTCTAGTTTGCTTGGACACAACACAGATAGAGAGAGCTTACAGATTCATTGATGGCGCCAAAGATTTCATCAACTTTACCAATCTGAGTCTTGTTCTGTAGATAGATAGGAGCATTGAAATAAGGAATCTTCTCCTGAGAGAGTTTGGTCACAGCATCTCCCTCGCAAGCATGGACGAAGGTTGCAACCTCTGTAACCAAACACAAAGTAACAAACTTTCATAAGCTCATTCAATGTCAAAGTTGCAAAGTTTCAAACTTTCATACAGAACACAAGGATCGAAACTAACCCACGACTTCGTCAGGAGGCCCTTCGTCTCTAAACCCGCCAAATCGACCTCCACCGAATCGTCCGCCGCCGCCGCCAAATCGTCCTCCTCTTCCACCGAATCGACCGCCGCCGCCGTCTCTTCCTCCTCTCCCCCTGAACCCGCCTCCTCCCATTGGTGGTCTCATCTTTTCTCCTTCGCTAGATTCCGCAAAGACTGCGACTTTCTCTCTCTCTCTCTCTCTCTCCGCCTTTAGGGTTTCGTTGAGCGACGGCGCAGAATAGGTGAAGAAGGTGGGTATTTAGGGGTTTTCTGTAAACCCTCGACCGGACTCGGTTTAGTTGAACCGATAATTAATTTAACAATAACTGACCCGGTTTAACTTGAAATGGATACATTTGCCTACTCTTTTGATCTCTTTTCTTATTTGTCACCTATTGATTTCATTCGTAAACTGTTGTTTCATACAACCTGATATAAAGAAAACTAAAGCTAGCTGACATAGTGTCTCACCATTTAAGTACTGGTTAACCATTATAGCTATAGAAAAACAATGAAGACCTTCAAACTAGGAGCCACGTATAAAACTAATTCAATCATTGATCTCTTCTTACATTGTCAATCTTTTTTCCTATAGGAATCAGAAAATAGAAACAAATAGCTGATTGACGTCTAGTCAAAAGTGTATTGACGACAGTCTTGTGGTGCAAGTAAACATGGCTTTTTTTTTTTAACACTGGATGCAATTTCCCATGTTATAAAGCCACCAAGGCAAAAGTTGCATAATGTCGCTACAAAAATCTCAAAATACACCAATAGGCATGAAAAGAAAATGGCCGGTAAATAGAGGCTATCGAGCCAAGCAATAGTACACAAAGACAAACCGTTCACACCCACAATAAGTGGAATCCGGTGGTGTGCATTTTCCAGATCATGGATGCAGAGATTAGAGGGAGGAGCTAGTGAGGACCATTGTTGGCGATGTACGATTGGTATCTTTGGTCAATGGTAACACTCTGCAATTTTCAAAGCTATCACATTCTTACTTGACTGCGTATACTACAGCGACCAAGCATTCAAACTATCCCAAACAAAGGATTTTTGAGATACAAATGAGACTGCACTGTCCAAAGTATTTACTTCACAACTGGATCCCCTGCTTTTATCTACACTAGCAGCTTGAGTAGAGCTCAGCCTGACGTGAAGAAAACTCTGTCGCCAGAAACATGTCTTAATTTAGTGAAGATAGTCATATCTTTCCTCTGCTGCTGAAGAAACCAAAACACTTTCTCAGTGAGAAACGGAGAGGAAAGTATTATCCAAAACAAAGCTTCACCACCACTAGAAACTTCCAAAAGCACCATGAAGCAGAACCACATCTAGCTTAATCAACCAAGAACCACTTGATAAAACATTAAAACAAAGCACATATACACCCGAGCCGGTGATACCGAGGCAAGGGCGCACACATAACCTCAAACACGGAAACCAGACATAGAAAGAGGTCTCGAAAACGCCACATCACAGTTTGTCGCATCACAGCAAATCTAAACACCAGAATCGCAAGGCTGGAAGATTCAGCTCTAAGGCTCGTGCTCAAAAGCACAACAACACATCTAGTGAGGAATATGGTTTCCACTCAGACCATCGGAAATCCATACCACCAAGACCACCGACGACTCCTATCCCAACAAGAAAAGATCCCCCCTCAGCAGCGGCAAAGCCAAACCACCGAGGAAGATGGAAGATCTTCCTCTCCGCTTTGGTGCTGAAGAAGTAAAGGCGAGATGATTTTGACACGTAGAGCCTAGGAAGGTGAAAGATCTGAAAAGTTGAGCAAGTAAACATGGCTTAGCTTCTCCTCTATTAGTATATGATAAGGTTTACAAATATTAACATCAGTTATATTAACTGATTCAAAAATTAACATCATTTTTTCGAAGTTGATACTTATCTTATTAAATAATACTAGATTAAAACATGCGCTTTAAAAGCACAAGAATGTTTTTCTTATAGAATTTGATTTAATAAAAATGTTTAGGCATATATGATAATATTATATAATTTTATTTTTTCATAGTTGTATTACATATTAAACATCTATATGAAATACTATTTTATTTTATTTTTAACATGTACTACGAGAATAGTTATAAATAAATGTAATTTATTTAAAACAAATTCTGATATATAAACTTTATTAAGTTGAAAAAAAAACTTTATTACAAAATTTATTTAATGCCAAGTTATTGATTTTAACATCTTATTTAAATACAGTATGCAATTTTATATGAAAAAATAGTTTTTTCAAATGAATGTATTTCAAATAAATGAAAATACGAATAGACTAATTTATTAATTATTTACTTCATATTAAAAAAATTATTATTCAAACTTGCAAAATTTTAGATTTATAAATTATATGGGTATTTTAGTCAATTTTTTATTTTATCAAATAATTTGTATTAGAAATAATTAAAAATTATTAAAAATGTAAAACTTAATGTTTTATATTGTTTGGATACAAATTTAGTTATTATATTATTTGAAAACATAAATAGTAGTATAATGTTATTTTACATAATTATCTTTAATGAGTTACTTGTATTTTATTAATTACCAATAATATTTGTGTAATATTACATATGGCTAAAATTTAGATCCAATTAAGTATTTCTGTTTTAATAAAATAGATTTGAAACAATCTATTTTATTAAAAAAAATCATTCTAAAATCTATTATATCCGCTAACAAAGTATATACGGGTGAAATTTACAAATATTGGCTAACACAAAATATAAAAACAAAACTTGAAAACAGCACACTGGAGAACAACAAAACAACGAGGACATGGTACTAGCATTCTTTGGAAGGGAACAATCTGATGCTTATGCAATCTCCAACTGCAGTTGGTAGCACCCAAAAAAAAATCAGTAAACCAAAATGAAATGTAAATGTCTTAGTCATAGTTGTTTGAGAAATCAGATTTATTAGAAAAAATTACCTTTGATAGCTTTATAGTTGCCTTTGATAGCTTCATAGTTAAAAAAAAAAAAGAGAGTCAGTAAACCAAAATGAGAGAATGTAAATGTCTTAGTCATAATTATTTATGAGAAATCAGATTTGCTAGAAAAACTTGCTTTTGATAACTTCTTCGCCTTGGCAGCAGACCTCTTCTTCAGAGAAGAAGACTTACAAAGAAGGCCAAACCTGAAATTTTTTCCCTGCAATCATAATTGTTTCTGAGAATCAGGTTTTTTTTTTAAAGAAAGAAATTATTTTGTGTTAAGAGAAACTTGCATTTGACTGCCTCTTAGGCTTCTTCAAGCTTTTTGACTGCAATGTTGCAGTCTAAACAAGATTTGTATTTCTGTATTAAAAAACAAGATTTGTATTTCTGTATTAAAAAAAAGAAACTCTAACTTGCCTTATCATTCTTTGGAACATCGTCATCATCATCGTCATCATTAAAACAATTATTCAGCTCTAAAAAATCTTGCCTTTTTGCTTCCAATTTTGCAAGAAAAGTCTGGTACATTTAACAACATTTGGAGTGGGAGATTAGATATATTATTATATGTAATTAATTGTCGGTGAAAATACTCTAGTATTAAGAAAAAAAATGCTTGCCTCTCCAAGCTTACGGGCCTCGGTAAGTTCTGCTGCACGATTAAACGTCCACGCAAGGTAAGAAAGATACTCATCCATCTTGTTGATGAGGGAGAAGAGAATCAAAAGGGAAAAGAGAGAATATTAGAGGATGAAAAAAATGTATTTGATACAAAATTATTAAAGGATGCTATGCTTTACCTTATCTGCATGTGGGAGAGTTTTGAAGTGCGTGGCGAAATCATCAAAGCTGTCGGAAGAAAAATCGCATAATCCGCAAAAATGCATTTCACAGCCTGTGTCCGGTCTTCTCGTCTCATTGTTGGCAGACCCTGAATCTGTAGGGGCAAGGCAAACAACAGCTTGATTATATTAATAATTTGGTGGTGTAGAGAGAGAGAGAGAGAGAAATACCTTTGAGTAAGCCAAACCTATCCCAGACCCACTCTCCACCAAAGTTGTCGACTAGTAAGGAGGAAGGCTCTGGGTCAGCATGTTCGGTAACGTATGGATAAGCCAGAAGAAGATTGTAAAGGGAGCCACGAATATAAAACACGGAAACGACTTCTTCCAATAGATCAGCATGGACGGCAGATATGACCATCATTGTCAACGGAGGTCAGTGGCGGATGTAGGTGAGCCAAGTTGGTGGCACTTGCCCCCATGAAAATTTCAAATTCTTTATATAACATGTATGAACTTTAGTCTTGTTTTCTATGATTATATTTGATTTGCCCCTACTAAAATTATCTTTGAACCTTGTTTTCTATGTTTATATTTTATTTGCCCCCAACGAATATAAATCCTACATCCGCCACTGACAGAGGTTGAAAACGACTTTCAGACGAATTCAAAGCCTCGTTCACACATAGAATCATGTTGGATCCTGCATGCCAATTAAAATTTTTTGTGATCTGAAGTTAAATTTTTTTAAAAGAAAGAAAGAAAGAGAGCATTTACCTAGTTGAAGCTGTTTGATAACGACTCCACCGGAAGAGAGCGCTTTCAGGAAGTCATGAGGGACTCCTTCCAGGTTACCAACGCCAATGATGGTGAGCGGACCGTTGTAGCCTAGATTCTTCAACTCCGTGTCTATTCTCGGACCCACCCGACTTGGGTCATAACCACTGGGGAGCGGACAGCTGTCCATGTCCCACCACACGAACGTTTCGGATGTCGCGAACTCTGGCGCCGCCTTCTTGACGTTCTTCATCATCTTCTTCTTTTAAGCCTAACAGACAAATCAATCTGTCGGATTAGTTCAACACGACAACACTGGGGCAAACAAACTGAGACTGAAAATCACATACCGACTATGAGAGAGAGAGTGTGTGTTGCAGATCAAGTCGATGCCATCCCTAAACCATTTAGGGTTTCTTTTATAGCTTCTCTTCATGGGCCATTTTATGGTCGTTGGAGAGTAAGGGACAGCCCTTAATTAGGGGCTTTTCTCTTCTCTTTCTTCCTCGGTTCCCACCCCCTCTTCTAAGGGATGCCTTAAGGGACTCCCGATAATGATGCCCTAAGAAATCCAAATAGGTTTTTTTTTGTTTAAAAAAAAAAAATTAAAAAGCAAACCAATCGCGGGCCGCCACGAGTCAGTGGAACCCGCGAACTGTTTAAGAAACTCACTAAAATCAGTTTTTAATTAGTAGTGTTTGTAACCGATCCTTAAGGATTTTGTGGGGACCCACGCATTAAGAACCTCGCTAAGGACCCCGGATAAACATGCTCTTAGACTGCTCTTAGTTTTTAAGAGACGGTTCTTAGCTTTTTTAGTTAAAAGTTAAGAGACGGGTTCTTATATTCCGATAAAAATTCCACCTTAAGAACCCTCCAAATAATTATGCTCTTATAGCCTGATCTGGTCCAGTTCAATCGACGCTTCCCAAATCCCTTATCCTTTTTGACTCTGCTAATATGTAATGTTAATTACGATACTGAGAATTCACATTTTTTTTTGTAATTATGCTAGTATATCATTCTATATGTCTATCAATATATGTCATTCTCTATGTCTATCAACAAATATTAAATTATTTCAGTTTTTTTTTGTAATATTGCATCCTAGTGTCGAGAAATCAAAAGGATAATGAAAAAATGGCTTATCCATTAATGAATATGTCATGCTCATGCATCATTTATTCTTCCTTGCTAGTTTCATGGTTTTCTTATATCTGTTATACTAACTAACGATAGTGTTCTACAATTCGTGTAATCAACATTGGAATATTTATAGACCATCACAATCCTAATCTCCATTTTCTAGCAGCTAACTCTTATCCCTTTGTTAGGTAAATATCTCTTATCAGTTATCATACCAAACGCCTCTCTCGACTCTATAGCACAAAATTATCTATAGAATGTGAACATCTTTGGCTCCTCTTTTATTTAAGTCTTTTTTTTTCTTGACTTTTTGTTAGTTATATTTCTTTCATTTTTTACTTGTAAACAAAATACTTGTTGAACATTGCAAAAATCATCACTCTTTATATAAATTCTTTTGAGGAAGTATTAGATTAAGTAAGCGAGAGCTTTTCCAATATGTTTCATATATTACATCCCTAGTTTCTAGAAATCAAACGATAACATGTTTTTAATATCTGATAAATAATATTACTTCCATTTCAGTTTATAATAAGGTGGAGTTTATAACCTGATAATAATAGTATTAGGCTTAGTACTTTTTTTACCCGCCCTCTACGTTTAAGAAGTGAGGAGAGATATGTTTTTGTTTAATTCATCTTGTTGAAACTCTGAGAATATTTCCAAGGTTTTTAAATAAAAAGTTTAAGTATTTTAATACAATTTAGATATGTGATTGAATTTTAGTTTGGAAATGAGAGTTAAACTAATAAGAAATTGACAAATGTGAGATGAAGTCTTCATAGTATTCTTAAACTATTTCTGTTTTTGTTGTTGGTTCTGATTCAGTTTCTTTACTATTGTTTTTGTTTTTATAATCATGAAAATTGTGGCACAACGGTAATAAGAATATATTCTGGTTTTGTATTTTAAAATTAAATTATTTTACACACATCTAAAAAGTTTTTAAAGAAACGACTTTCTTGCTTTTTGCCGATTTCATATGATTAGTTTAATTTTATAATATTTACCTTGCAAGGACCAAAACTTAATTGAATTTGTCCTCCAATCCATTCCAATTCATATGATCATCGCTCAGTTAAAACCCATTACGTTAGTTATTTGATATTTCTTGGCATTGCTTAATCGTAAGGCTTTGTCTATGAATGACGATCGACTTGTTACGTTTCAAACAAGATTAATATATATTAGCCTGAGTTATCTAAATGATGGCTACGTTATATTTTAAGATATATATTAAGCAATAAGCCAAAGCGCCATAATCTCTTCGACCTCTTCAATTCTATTAACGACGCATGTTTTTACACATACGTACGAAACAAATTTCAACTCAATTGCGCAGTTACACACATATGTTGTTGGCTCCTAATACTGAAACCAAAGCTTCACGTTGTAAGGCTTCTAGAGAAGCTCAGCAGACGGTCCGACCATAGCATATTGATGCAAGGTACAGATTTTTCGTCCATTTTTCCTGAAACCAAAAGTAAAAAAGAGTCATGTCTTTGTACATAGAACAAAACCACTGGAGAAGGATCCAACGTTAGTATTTGTTTCTTGAAACAGTTATGGCTAAAGAACCAAACCTTAACATGGGTGCTTGGGAAAGCAGAAGTTCTGAGAGTCTCTTGGGTTTCATCGGTTATTTTTCGTTTAGGTATACTCAATACGAGAGCCGCTTGATCTGCTGTTGCAGCCATTGATGTTATCCTGAATCCACTCTCCCACCTTCGGTGGATTCCTTCACTCGGGTACAAAAAGTCAAGCTCCACCACCTTACAAACCACGGAGACATTATTAATACATTATAGTGCCCCACAAAAAAAAAATAGAAATGTTGAAGTGACTGGAACCTGTTCAGAATAGCCAGAGTTCCTGGACATTACTACACCCCAACGACTTCCAGCAGTGGTCATGGAGGTTACATGAAACCCTTCTTTCCACTTTTTATTTATCCACTTGAATGGGAATGAGTCGCTGACTTTGTAAGATTGCTGGGTGTAAGGAGTTCCTATCATCATCACACGAAGTTCAGAATAAGTAAAACAGCTTCATGCCCCAAAGAATCAGTAAGACATCAGGCATGGATACTAACCTTTCGACATAACGACCAATGAGCTACCGTTATTAGCACCAGCTATGGAACTGATATAGAAGTTCTTTTCCCATTGTTCCATGATCCAGTCCTGTAAAGAATCAAGAAACAAATAGTGAGGTGATGGACTCGAGCATAGGTCTCTGACAGATGCAATGCTTCAGCTGAATAATGTACTTTGTGCAAGAAGACTGTGGACAATTCATAAACTTGAGAGCTGAACCCAGTCCCAGCATCCATGATGAGGGCCCAGAGATTAGCTGCTGATGCTACACAGCTTATGAAAAGGCCATCCTCAGTACCTTTCTCTACATGCTTCTGCAGCCTCGTTTCTGCAACATTGTAATGATATCTACAAAGAGCAACAAAAAGACTGACTGGTTACACAAAGGAAAGCCATGCAATGTACCAAAAGAAAGACATAACTTTACTTGTACTTTGCCAAATAGATTATAACCAAAGCAATAAATGCAAAGCCTCAAACTATATGTTTTGCACCTCTGTTTCATAGGACGACGTGCATTATAGACTGAGATCCATTGGGTAGCAGGACTGCCGATTCTGATTTTCTTCCTCGGCTGTTCATCCTCTTCCAAATTGATAAGCAATCTTCCTCGTTTTTGGCCAACCTATTCACACAAAAGCAAAGATATCATCAGCACTTGATGAAATATTTGTTAACATTAAAAAAAAAAACATAGGAACCAAAGACAACACACCTTAAGAGCCCCATCAATTCTAATCGGTCTAGATATAGCACATGTTTCAATAAGAGTATCAAAGATCGAGATAAGCTTTGCATAGTTGGGCTCCTCGTCAAACTTCATATTAGTAACTGCCTCGAGAAACAACTTAAACGGGGGAGGACAGAAACAGCACATCAGTTCAGGAGAGGTTGACATCTTTTTCTTGCAAACAAGAAAGCTTTTGTTGTCACCCTGCGTACAAAGACCATATTATCATTTTGACTAGAACTCGAACTTCAAAAAAAGTTTTGGGTTGTGAATAGAGAGATAGGAAACTCACCTGGTACCCTTGCCATGGTAACCTTCCCCGCATCAGAAATATCAATGTATAAGCTAATGACTCCAGATCATCCCTCCGACTTCCAGTTCGACCAAGATGTGCATGACAACTTGCATACCTTATCGTTCCCCTGCATATGAAGTAATAGATATCATCAATATGTATGCTATGTTTATAACAAAAGAGAATAGAAAAGATAGCATGCACCAATCAACAATACCTGAATACGTCTGGCCTTTGATCATATTCAACATGCTGCCCTGAGTGTGAATCTTTCCATCTTGATGCTGAAATAAAAGATGATATATGTTAAATAACGATTACAAATATTTCAGAAAAAACTTTGCAGAGACAAAAGAGAGATTAAAATCAGTTTAAAAGCACGTAACATGTAAAGATGTTTGTAAACATATCATAGAAACTCACCCAGACCAAGATCGATAAGGTATAGTTTCTTCTCGTCTGCTGTTCCAGGCTGACCAAGTAAGAAGTTCTCTGGTTTCACATCTCCATGCACAAACCTTGTTTGATGTAGGGATTGAACATGGCATGAGAGTTAGCTCAATGATAGCGAAATTTGGCTGTAAATGTAAATCCTTTTGTTCGAAATAAATGATATTATTTGCTAAGAACTTGGAAACAACAAAGAATCGCACTAACCCCTTCATGTGCAGTTTCTCAAGAATAGATATCGCCTCCACTGCAATGCACGCTACCATGTTTGGTGACATCCTAACCAAATATGATGATAAATTTAGAATATCTGCATTAGCATGGCTGATATGAAAAATAAATTAAGATCAGAGTGCTTACGATTGAGCCAGAGAGTTCCAAACATCCCAGAGACTAGGGCCGAGCATGTCCATGACCTGAAATAATCATAGATGTTTCTTCATATAAGATACCTTATTACCTTATTACTCTCAAAGTGTAGCCAGGCTCATACTAAACGCTTACCAGGATGTAAAAATCTCCTTGACGACCTTTATGATGTACAGCAGGGATTCCATAACAGCTATTGAGCGTACTTTACAGCAGAAAAAAAAAAGAAAGAACAGATAAGTAGTGAAAAATAATCAGAAGAGAAACTGGTAATGAAATTTTAGAGCATGAAAGACTTACTTGTATACTTGCCACTCGTAAGGTGAGCCAAAATTACATCCTTTACTATTTCGGTGTTCAAGTTTCAGAGCTACCTGAAAAGGCAAATAATAAACTTTCTCTATAAAAAAACTCAAATTTTTGGTCAATTCCTATGATTTTCAGCAGGCTTTTATCTACTATACCTCAATTGCATCTGCTCCAATCCTATCACTACCACCGCTCACCCTTCTGCCAACATAAACTTGACCGAAGCCACCCTTACCGAGTTTCCTCTCCGTCTTATAAACAGGAGAACTTCCAACTTGTACCTATACAAGAAAATGAAATCATAGTGAGCATCAAACCACAGATCAACAAAAGATCTAAAGAGTTCTAAGATGATGAAAGATGGTTATAAAAACTAATATGATGAACTTCAAAACATATCCTAGAGCTTTGTATATATGTATCCTTGCAGAACTTCAGTTACTGATGTGATAAGGTAAACAGAAGTTACCCTTTCAGGGACTGGACCCATGCTGGAATCATCTTCCATGCCTGCTATTTTCTCCGGGCTACCACCACCTTCCCCAGCAATATCCTGATCAGCTACCCCTTCAACTCGATTCAAATCAGGTTCAGTGGCTCCTAAAGCACCAGCAGCTGGAAGAACCTCACAAGCCTCTGGCTCTAAGTCTCTCAACCTGATACCCCTGCCCCTACCGGCAGCGGTTGGTCTCGGAGGTACAGCCGCCTTAGCTAAAGCAGCATTCCCCCTTCCTCTACCACCACCTCTTCTCCTTGTTGCAGTCTGGGGAGGAGGGAGTGCGATATTCTCTGCTTGCTCAACTACCTGAGGGTTGTTAGGCTGATCTTCAAGGCGTTTCGATCTCCTAGCTCCACTTCTTAACTCTGGCATTCTTAATCCATGTAAGATGTGAAAAAAACTTATTTATTTCAAGTCACCTCTCTATATTCCTGTTTCATAGAAAGAAGAGTGTAAAAAAAACGGTTTATTTTACGCAATACCCTACGAACACGAGCTACACTGATGTAAAGAGAATGATGAAGTGATCTCTAGCCAAAATTAGATCTTACAATGAATGATAAGAGCATGATTAACCCTGATCTCTTAGCCGGGGTTCTTAATTCATGATTTGACACTTTTTTTTCCTTTTTACACTTTCCGGCTAAGAGACGGCTCTTATATCTCTTATTAAGAGACGGTTCTTAATTTTTCTTAGTTAAAAGTTAAGAAAAGTTAAGAACCGTGTCTTATGCGAAGCTAAGAACCTCAGTTAACAGACTGGGGTTAATCATGGTGTAAGTGGCTCTGCAGTATCAAAAACTAATTAGAAAAAAATCGAAGCTTTCCTAATGTGAACACCATTACAAAGAGCTGATGATTGTTTCACTAACTACCTCATAGCTCGACCAACACAAACTCCTAAAGCAAAAGAAAGCTAGCTGTAACCCCATTCGTCAGTATCATAACATTGAGCTCGATCATCATCTAAAGTCACTATCTTTCGCATAGTCATACAAAATGCACATTCACAACAATCGAATCGAATCGAATCGAAGATGAGAAAAAGTCTATTTACCAGAAGATCGATTTCTAGATGATACTTCAATGATAACAACGATCGGATGGTGGAGATAGTTGAACAGGATCGATCCAGAACAATCAAATAACTTTTAGATCTCTTCCTCCAGCTCGAGTTCCAAAAAACGATTGCAATTTTTGGAAATAGAGTTTTTCATGTTTAGATCAAATATTTACTTTTCTTGGGGGAATGGAGTAATAACTAAATACTATTTTGTTAATTCTCTCTATTTTAATTTATCTTTTTTAAATTCATTTTGCAACGATAACGTTTTATTTTATATTATATGTTTGGGTACAGTACACTTTGATTGGCTATCGCTAGGACGCTTGGGTTCCCTCGCGTGCATTTTCTTTTCTGTGGCTGATAATGGAGTCTTATTAATTTGTACGTTCTAAATTTCTAATATTTCTTAAAAGTTTTTCTTTTAGTGTCTGAAATATTTATATAATGAAATATTTACTAATGAAAAAACTTCGGACGTAGAATGTGTTGTTTATATGATAATTATCGACGTGGACTATGCATATATTTTGTTCATAACATGTCTTTGTAAGTATTGGTTTAAAATACGGTATATATACAACATGTGCACTACTTGTATTGTGAGACGTTGTATTGTTTTCAAGTATCCTGTAACTAGCTTGACAATTGGGCACATTTGTATTGGTTTAAAATACGGTATATACAACATGTATTACTTGTATTTTTTAGAAAAAATGGTTAGAAAATTATAAATTTATTTACGACTAACAAAACACACCAAAAAAATTAGCATGAACAACATCGTACTGGTTTCCACAAGATGAGAAAATTGTATCGTTTTAGTGAGAAAATTGTATCGTTTTAGTCATATGTTGGTTTAGACTATAAATCGATTTAATTCCAGTGTTAACTTACATATATGACCAAATGCTGTAGATTTCTAACTCTTTTTTTTTCTTTCTAACTTTCACGTAAAACAATCGGGTTTGTCTTGTCCTTGGTAGACCGGCCCACGTAAGCAAGATTAGTGAGTTTCAGTCTGAACACTAATTAATCTTGTTTAATCAAAAAAAAAAGAACTTAGCATGTGAAAAACATGTCATATGATCGTTTAACTCATGGAGATCGGTGAAAACAGATCACACTTCATGCATAATGCATGGTATTAGACGTCGATGATTTGGTATCCTAGATCGGTAAACATATTTTACGAGTGATTATGGGACGTAAATTATAGCCGTGGAACTTCGTAAGATTCAAATGTAGTTGTTTGGAATCAATTAGACCGTTTGGCGATAAATATTATAGCCCGATCATTTGAGTAAACACAAAGCCAGTACAGTTTTTAGGAAGATGAATGAACGTAAGTCTTCCTAGAGGCCTTTCCAAATTAAAGTCGAACAAAAAATAACGAGATTGATCGTTCATTTGTATGAAACGAAGACGTGATTATGGATATATTATAATATGTCTTGGTAGGCTAAATTTACTAGTGGCTGGATTGAGTTACGCTTAACTGGAAAGTTTTGGTGCATTATAGAGTGCATAGGCAAACGACAGGTTGTGCATGTCTATGCAAATATCATTCTGTGTGTTGCTCAATTGGTCAAATACTCATATGCGAAGTGCCTCTCGTATTGAAGCGGAATGATGAGCGAATAAGGATTTGCGAGCCCGAGAGTATTTGTTTTGGGAGTTTTGAATGAAAGTCACATTTTTACCATTTTGCTATCGAGACCGACCTCAACAACAATGATATTACAAGATACAAAAGAAAAAAAAAATCCCTAATATAGCCCTTTTAAAAATTTTGTCACAAAAATAGCTATCAATAAAGAAAATGACCAAAATAAGTTTTATTAAATTTTTACCCTATGATTAACTAATCTATACTTAGGATTTAGAGTTTTGGGGATATGGTTTTAAATTTTAAATATAAAAAATTAAAATTTTCAAAATAAAAAGGGTTATTTTGGTCATTTTATTTTTTAGAGCTACTTTTATGACAAAACTTAAAAATAACCATTTGAAAAAAAAATTACCCAAAGAAAACATCATAAGTGTCAAACTACTAATTAATTGATATATAATCTCTCTGTTCTGAAATGTAAGATGTTTTGGATAGTACACACTTATTAAGAAAATTATTTTTTGCCTAGAAAGTATCATTAAAATTATAAACTAAAAACTATTCAACCAATTACAAAATATAATTATTAAATTTGATTGGTTACACAGTTTTTGATAAATTTAAAGTTACCTAAAAAGATGAAAACATCTTATATATTGAAACATAAACATTGTTCTAAACATCTTAAATGCATTTAAGAACAATCTTACATTTAATAACAAGGGAGTAGTGTTTAGTTGCAAACTTATTTTTCTTGACATGACATCATATATTAGAAGTTTAGAACCAATATGTTTTATTTTCTAAGATTCAAAACATCAGTTGTGTATACGTTTCATGTTACAAACATCCGCAATATTAATACTATACATCTTAAACAAATAGAGTTCACGATAATTGCTCTTAAAAAAAAAGATAATTGCTCTTAACCAAAAGTCCTAGAGGTGCCGGTTTTAAGCAAAACATGAGGGGCATGGCATCCATAAGTTCGCGTGTTATGTTTTAAGGAAAATCGTAATCATAACAAATGACAGAGAATGCTGGCAAAGAAAAAATGATAAGAGAATTTTTTTTTTTTTTTGAAACACAAATGATAGAGAATTTAAAAAAGAAAAAGACAGAGAAACTAATGCATACTTAAGATTTTATTTTTAATAAAAAAAATAACAATATACTCCATCCGTTTCTAAAAAAAAATTTCTAGATTTTTTTTGTTATACAATTTTTAATATTTTAAAGATACTTTTAAAAATATTAATTATGAATATTTAAATTAATTAAATATAATCAGTTGATAGTTATTAGGCAATGTATTTTTTTTTATTACGAATGAATATTTTTCAGGAATGGAAGAGTAATAAAAATAAATATATCACAACAAAAAAATTGAAATTTAAAATTTGTTTTTGGAAATTTAAACTAAAAGCGATCAACATTAATTTTTCAGAATCTTCTCGTGTGTCATTAAGAAGAAGAGCCTTATCTTTTCACTGGTTTGTTTTGGTTTTTGTCGCTTAGAATTCCCTGGTTAATTAGTACTTTATTTACCATCGACCATTTGCTCTTTAACCAAAAGGATATCACCGCCTTGGAGAAGACGAAGAAACAAACTACTTCTTCTATAAACCCCCCCACCCACTCCCAACGAAGCCTCTGGGTTTTTCGAGGCTCCATTCACCGATAAGCTCACATACCCCTTTCCCTAGGGCTCTCTACTCCTCCAAAGCTTTCACCTTTTTTCTCGATACTCTCTCGACATGGCTGGAACCGCTTCCTCTCCCGATAGCCTCGCCACTGGCTTATCTCTTCTTGGTAATGTTCATTTTCACTCAAAGATCACTTCTTTTTTGGTTTCATAGAACTTGATTGTGAACAACATAGTGGATTGTATTGTCTGCTTCTTTTTAAGCTTGTGTCAATAGATGATAGATAAATAACATGTTTTTTTTTTAATCTCCTTATGTGTTGAGTTTCATCAGTTGTTTTGTCTTGTTCAGAGTATGCAATTCGATTTTGAGGTTTTGTTTATTAAAAATACTGAGTTGGGTTTTGTATATAATTGTTGCAGAAACAGCATATGTTTTTATCTTTTTATGGGTTGAGTTTCATCAGTGTTTTGTCTTGACTTTGAGGTTTTGTTTATTAAAAAGTTTCTGACTTGGCTTTGTGAATATATAATGGTTTGCAGAGACAGCAGATTTGTTTCAGGAGCTGTCTTTAGGTTCTGAAGGAAGTGAAGTCTCTAGGAACCGTAACAAGGTACTTGCCCTGTTTTGAACTCAAATTGTGTTTTGTTTATTGGATATAGAGATTGACTGTGTTATGTTTTTGTGAGAAGGGTTCACTTCAGCACCAGTATGGAAATGTACCTTCTGGTGCATTTACTGCTCCATCTTCTCATGGAAGGCCTAACATGAATGCTGGAAACCTTCCAAATGGTGGAGACCTGTTTGGTTCCTATCCGTGGGGTTACTACCCATCAAACCATCCCTCAGGTGGCTACCAGGATCAGAGATTTGGTTATGGCCTCAACAGCAGTTCAAACACCTACTCACATCTCATGGTATGTTGGTTCTGTTTCATCACACCCTTTACAATCTCTCACCTATC
The DNA here is from genome assembly GCA_945779075.1 of Brassica incana. Lineage (NCBI taxonomy): Eukaryota > Viridiplantae > Streptophyta > Magnoliopsida > Brassicales > Brassicaceae > Brassica > Brassica incana. The sequence continues at coordinate 669,501 of CALZFW010000105.1, read as the reverse complement.
TTTCTATGGCTGTATAATGTATCTTTTGTTATTACAGAATCCAAACAGTTCACAAGAAGCACTGAGTTATGACCAATTTGGATACAATGATCATATGTATTCCAACAATGGACTGTATGGACTATACGGGAATGTAATAGACTCAGGTCATGCTTACGGAACATTCGGTTACGACTCCTGGAAGCTAGGGAGAGGATGGTACCCTGTTGATGGTTATAAAAAGACCAGAAGCTTCAACTACGGACGTGGCTACAGCGAAGAGAAAGCAGATAGGCTTAACGAGCTTTGTCGTGGACCAAGGAGCAGTGAAGGTCTTGACTCTACAGTGAAGCAAGACGCTCCAGTGGTAGAGAACTTCCCTGAAACATTGGTGAATGCGAAGTTCTTTGTGATTAAGTCATACAGCGAAGACGATGTTCACAACAGTATCAAGTACGGTATGTGGTCGAGCACACCGACTGGTAACAAGAAGTTGAACGCTGCGTATCAAGAGAGTTCTCAAGATTGTCCTGTGTATCTTCTGTTCTCGGTTAGTATGAGTAGACTCTTCATTCAATGTTCTTGTGGATTTATTGTTGATTTGGTTTTGTTGTCTTGCAGGTGAATGCAAGTGGGCAGTTTGTTGGCGTTGCGGAGATGATAGGTGCGGTTGATTTCAACAAGACAATGGAGTATTGGCAGCAAGATAAGTGGATTGGTTGTTTCCCTGTGAAGTGGCGTATCATCAAAGACGTACCGAACAGTCTCTTGAGGCACATAACGCTTGTGAATAATGAGAACAAGCCTGTTACTAATAGCAGAGACACTCAAGAGGTTTGTTTTTAAACCTTTATTGGATCATGTTTGTTTTGAATGGATACTTATGAAATGTCATGGATTTGTTGTAGGTGAAACTGGAAGATGGAATTAAGATTATAAAGATCTTCAAGGAGTATATGAGCAAGACGTGTATACTTGATGACTTCAAGTTTTATGAGACGAGGCAAAAGATAATCAGAGATAAGAAGATCAAGCAGAAGAAACAGGTTATTTCTTTAAACCCTTCAGTAACTTCTTGAGGTTGTTGATTCTGATTGTTTTTTTTTTTTAAATACAGGTGCTTGATGGAGCTACTGTGGAGACGATTCACTGAGACTTTGGGATGAAAGATGATGACTTTTAATTAAAAAAAAAAAAAAACAGTTTGGATTATGCTTTTTTTTTACTTCAGGCTTTGGATGTCTGAGAACCTCATTATATGTTGGGTTTCTATGCTTTTTTTCTCTAAACAAGATTACATTGAGTTTTGTTCCTTGTACAAGGAGGACGCACATCTGATAAAACAATACTCATGATTTGTTCTTCTTCCCTTCAGAGTTTTAGCAGATCATTGATCAGATTCTTAGTATTATTTATTAGTCTTTTTATTTATTTTATCAATTAGAGAAACTATAATCTACAACGGATGGATTAATTCTTACTTTTAAACTCTTCTATACAATTTTGTTTGCTAAATGAATATTTATCTGTATTATTTGTATGTCTACAAAAGAATACTCCCTCTATCAATTTCTGGATCGATGCGACAATCATTAATTTTGAGGGGGATCAAATAAGGATTTTACTGAAGTTTAGGTACCAGTAGAGAAATAGTTTTTCTACAACCAACACATATGTTTTTGAAGTACTCTGTTTTCTCTCTCGTGGTCCCTAAACTTTCGTATAATCCTAATTCACCCCTCAAAATTAAAGATTGTCACATCGACCCGAAGTCAAAATCGGCTTTTCACCCGTGAAAGCTTGACAAACGACGACGTTTAAGAGTCCTAACGAAGAAAACAGAATACACTTCAAAACCTCGAAAAGGTTTCTAGGGCAATCCACAGCCACTTTCACACTCTCACACGAATCGCAGCAAACTAACTTTACTAGTAAACGACGAGCTAAGCCTTACCAGATCTCACTCAATCGGAGGAAGAAGATGCAGCCGTACGGTATCCAATCGATGCTCAAGGAAGGCTACAGGCACCTCTCGGGCCTAGACGAAGCTGTCATCAAGAACATCGAAGCTTGCAAGGAGCTCTCCACCATCACCCGCACCTCTCTCGGCCCCAACGGTTCGCTCTTCGTTAACCGCTTCCTCGATTCATTTCTCTCTGGATCCGCGATCTAATTAGAATCTAATGTGCTCGATCTGATGTTTAGGGATGAACAAGATGGTTATTAACCATTTGGATAAGCTCTTTGTGACCAACGACGCCGCGACGATTGTGAACGAGCTGGAGATTCAGCACCCTGCCGCGAAGATTCTTGTTTTGGCTGGTAAGGCGCAGCAAGAGGAGATTGGGGATGGAGCTAATCTGACGATCTCCTTTGCTGGGGAGCTTTTGCAGAACGCGGAGGAGCTTATTAGGATGGGGTTGCATCCTAGTGAGATCATTAGTGGATATAACAAAGCGATTATTAAGGTTTGTTGGTTTGTTTGTGACTTATTGTTGATGCTTTTGTTTTTTGGTCTTAAGGAGTTTGTGAGAGCAGGTTGTTGAGATTCTGGAGCAATTGGTTGAGAGTGGCTCTGAGAAGATGGATGTGCGTGATAAGGATGAAGTTGTTTCGAGGATGAGAGCTGCTGTTGCGAGTAAGCAGTTTGGTCAAGAGGAGATTATATGCTCCTTAGTTGCTGATGTGAGTGTTCACTGTTTTATTTCTCATGTTTGTTAGTTACTAAAAGGTTTAATTTTTTTAGCTGATGAGTTTACTTGTTTTTCTTTTTCTTTTTTTAATTCAGGCGTGTATTCAAGTCTGCCCTAAGAATCCAACGAACTTTAATGTTGATAATGTTCGTGTTGCCAAGCTTCTTGGAGGAGGATTGCACAACTCTTGCATTGTTCGTGGTATGGTCTTGAAAAGCGATGCTGTTGGGAGCATTAAGCGAATGGAGAAGGCTAAGGTGAGATCGCTATGTTTATGCTTGTTGTCGACGTTTTTGGCTTATTTGGTTGAATTTATACTCCTAAGAATTATAGCTTTGTGCTTATGTCTTCCTGTTTCCTGTCTTCAGGTTGCTGTGTTTGCTGGGGGTGTCGATACTACTGCAACAGAGACAAAAGGAACTGTCTTGATCCATAGTGCTGAGCAGGTTAGTTTTTTTCAACCTGCGCTTTCAATGTTATAGAGTTAAAAGCTGAGTATTTTGAAGTATGTTTTTGGGTTGTTAACCATATTATAACGGATTTTTTGTTTGGTTTTCTAGCTAGAGAACTATGCAAAGACAGAGGAAGCTAAAGTCGAGGAGCTGATTAAAGCTGTTGCTGAGTCTGGAGCTAAAGTAATTGTTAGTGGGGGATCAGTTGGAGAAATGGCATTGCATTTCTGTGAGCGCTACAAGTATGTTAAAACCTAATATCTTCTTAATCCTAGTTAGCTCTTTTCATCACTTTCACTTTTTGATACCTCTTGACATTATTCTCTTCTAGCTGCTTATGATGATAAACAAGTCTTTTACTGTCATTTCTAATATGAACTTTCTGTCTTGGAAGGATAATGGTCTTGAAGATCAGCTCAAAGTTTGAACTCAGGCGTTTCTGCCGGACAGCTGGGGCTGTGGCTCATGTAAGTCGTTATCATTCACATTCTTTACGACTATCTAGTGGTGTTTTTGTCTTTAATACTTTATAATTATCAATCAGTTGAAGCTAAGCCGGCCAAGCCCTGATGATCTGGGGTACGTTGATTCCATATCAGTTGAGGAGATTGGTGGTGTGACAGTAAGTACTCCTTTGAAATCAGTTTCTGTTTCTGGTTAATTATATTTTCCTTTCATTGATTAGTAATTCTCGATCTTGTTTTGATGTATGTAGGTCACTATTGCAAGAAACGAACAAGGTGGTAACTCAATCTCCACAGTGGTTTTGCGTGGAAGCACAGATAGTATTTTGGACGACCTTGAAAGAGCTGTTGACGATGGGGTTAATACATACAAGGTAATAATCTTTATTCCATTGTCCATTTTCCTTTGCTCTAAATATTTTTGATTTGTCTTGACTTTTGCTATAACCTATACTCTACTCTTCTTCTCAGGCCATGTGCAGAGACAGCCGTATCGTTCCTGGGGCTGCAGCTACTGAAATAGAACTAGCTCAAAGATTGAAGGAATATGCTAATGCAGAAACAGGGTACTTTCTTTTACTTAGTTATCTTAATCATATGTAAAATATCATCACTTATAAGGGATAGCTTCGTAGTACAAAACGGCCGAGGGTTTAGTAGCTAAAAGTTGGGTCGTACTTTGATTTTTCAGGTTGGATAAGTATGCAATCACTAAATACGCAGAGAGCTTCGAGTTTGTTCCCAAAACACTTGCAGACAACGCTGGCCTCAATGCGATGGAAATCATCGCCTCTCTGTACACTGGACACGGATCAGGAAACACAAAGCTAGGAATTGACTTGGAGGAAGGTGCTTGTAAGGATGTCTCAGAGACAAAAGTGTGGGATCTTTTTGCAACCAAGTATGTTTCTCACTCTCTCAACCAATAAGATTTTTATGTACTTTTTATTAATCTTTATAACTAAGGCGCCAAGTCTATGTGCAGGTTATTTGCACTGAAGTATGCTTCCGATGCTGCATGCACGGTGCTTCGCGTAGACCAGGTATGCACACCTGACTTAATCTTCATCTTTCTCAATGACTAGAGCAAAGCCTACATCTTTATACTTTGCTCTGGTGTATGTAAAATATGCAGATTATCATGGCGAAACAAGCAGGTGGACCAAGGAGAGAAGCTGCACAAGCAGCCGGTGCAGGCGCAGAGGAAGACTAAGCTGTAGAACAACAAGTACCTCGTAGTGAAGTGAAACTCTTATTGTGTAACCATTTTTTTAAAAAAATTCTGAGAGAATTTTGGTATGTCTCAGTACGAAATTGTGTTCTTGTGTACACACCAATTTATGGTTTTGCCTTTTGGTTTGCAATGTTTGGTTCGTTCGGACTTGAAATTTCCCCCGGTTTAGCGAAATTGGATTGTTGCGAAGTTCTTGTTACTTCGTTCCGGTTATACTATTTTGATACGTATCTGGTTCATTGATCATGTAGGACGAAGATCATGTAAAGAGTACAAGGGACCATGGAAACTTAACTAAAAATTGTCGATTAGAATTTTTAAGATGTCATTCCAAAGTCAAGACAAACATCATTCAAAGCGTTACAGCAAGAACCTTAACGAATTCAGTAACCACAGCCACAGGGACTGAAAGTACACTATCGCACCACTCAAGTTTCCCCCAACAATCTCCATTGCGTCTTTCAAGCGCTATCTCCGCACAAAATATGGTGTCCCTTTTAAGCCACTGACTACTTATTAAATTTCTATTCCAGAAAACCATCATCTTCCCACCACCATAACCAGTCAATTTAACAAAAGAACCAAAACCATCAAGAGGACTAGGCAACTTAGGCAGCCCTACCAAACCCTTCAAATCTCTCCACATTGCCATGTCGGAGTCATACCATCTCAGAGCTCCGTCTCCAGACACAGAATACAGAACACTATCAACCTCGCAGTAAGAAACTGAAAACATAGTATCACCACCCGTCCTTGGATACTTTTCAACGAGCTCCCATCTACATTTCTTCGAATCGAAAGCAAACACCCCATCAAAGCGAGTTACCGCGTGGAGCTTTCCGTCAATAATACAACAAGCAATCCCCTCCCAATCCAATCCACAGCAAGGAAGATCCCAAGTTTGAGTATTCGTGTCGAACACCTCGAACGACTTCTTCCACGAACCATCTTGATGATAGCGTCCTTGCACATATATCTTTCCATCAAGGACCCTGGCGGAAAGCTCATCTAGCTCCACTGGCATGCGTGGAGCCTTGCGCCACGTGTGAGACTTGCAGTCAAGAATCGAGACCCCAGAGGTGGGCCGTAGAAAGGCTTTATCTGCTCGGCCGATGTTGTAGATATCAGAACCAATAGCCACAAGTTCTGAATAACCCAAACCCACATTACAAGGAGAATCATCATCATTATCATCAGCGGCGACTCTAGCCAAAACATAGCGGCGGCTACTCTTGGAGGAGGAGAGGGAGAGGGTGTGCCACTTGTAAGAAGTTAACCCGAACCTCAAGCACACATAGAGACAAGTTTCCGTGAGGCCCAAGAGTGACCTAACCTTGTAAAGCTCAGGTGAAGCCACCATAGATCGAAAGCTCTTGGAGACTAGTGACAGAGTCCGATAGTATAATACTGGAACGCGTGCCACGATCATCAGTACCAAATCATATGGAAGTGGCAGCAATATCACTTCATCGGATGTGTTTGGGGTCGGCTTATTCTTCTTCTCCGCCATAGTAGTACTCGTAGTTGTCTTCCTCTTCCTCGATACGAAATCCCCCTTGATCAACCTCTCCATCTCTTCTCCAGTTTTGAAAAGAAAGAAGACGACAATTAGGTTTTAACACCTCTTTTTTTTTTCCCGTCGACTATGTAACAGAGAGAAAAATAAGTTACAAGTTCACATTCAAATTAAAGAAGCCCATGTCCAAAATAAAGCTCGACTTGTACTAAAATGTTATTATTTTATATGTGGGTGAATTTGTGAAATGACCAAGTTTGGGAAAAAAATTAAGTGCACAGCACTGATTTTGACATAATGTATTATCTAACAATTGTGCTTCATTTCCAACGGGTTTACCTTTGATTCATACAAGTTTCCGATGGCTTAAAAATGTAGAGATGACGTTGACAAAATCCAAATGTAGCCAATAATTAATGCAAACTGTCAGCAACAAAAGAAAGATAATACATCCACATCACATACATATATAATAACCACAAACATTTCATTAATTTTACTTCATAGCACCAAAATAATATAGAATATTAATTATACATCAACCCTTAAATCTAGATACTAAAACTTATCTCAATCTGAAATTAATCTCTAAATACAAAACCTTAAACCCTAATCACTAAACCATAAACTTAAATATAAAACTAAATCTAACTCCAACTTTTAAATACTAAACCCTAAATGGATCGCTAAACCCAAACTCAAATGAAAACTATATTATATATTTATAATTTTAAAATAAAATTAAAATCTGAAAAAAAATATATATATATATATATATATATATATTATTTTGTGATATTAAACTATACTATAGAAAGATGGAAAATATCATACTAAACTCTAAACCCAACCCCTAATTACTAAACTCTAAACCCTAGCCACTAAATCTTAAACCCAAATGTAAGCTATAATATATATTTAAAAAAAAAATCAAAATCTGAAATATATAATATTTTATAATATTTTCAAGTACTATACATACATAGTATGAACATTGTATAAAATAGTATACAAATGTTTACTCTATTTATATTAGTTGAGCATCATACGTAAAATAGTACGAGAAGAAATAAAAGTACTTGTTGATGAAAAAATCGTTTTTGAACTAGACATGACCCTAACTTTTTCAAACATTTGAATGAAACTAATTTTATATTACGAGCAATCATACAAAAGAGCATAGAAGAGAAATATCAAATTTGAAGACATGACATATAATCCATAAACCCTAAACTCTAGTTTAAGAATGAAATTACTAAACCCTAAACCCTAATCACTAAACCCTACACTAAACTCTACTCACCCACTTAAATACTAAAACCCTAGACAAACCCCTAGTTACTAAATCTAAACCCAAATAACTAAAGTATAAACCCAAACAAAATCTATATAATATGTTGTCAATTTTGTCAATGTACACGACATAGTCTGGAACTTCTATAAATAGTGTAGAAGTACTAGTCCACTCCATTTATATTTGCCAAATGACCAAGTTTGAGAACGAAATTACTAAACCCTAAACACTAATCACTAAATCCTAAACCCAAATATAAACCCTAAACTATAAACCCAAATCTCAAAATCTAATGCAAACCTCAACTTCACCACCATTCCTCTAAATAATAGAATTTAGATTTTTAAACTAGAATTGGTAATAATGAATATTCCAAATAATCAAATTTGTGCAACGTTAAAAAAAAAAAATTTCATATTACAATCAATCACACAAAATAACAGTGAAAATAACTATCAAATTTGAAAACATGGCATGTTATTACATTCTAAGGAATAGTATAGCATGTCGTCTCAAATAGTATGATATCCTTAAACAAATAGCTACCCTTTTGAATATATACAATACTGTTCATTTCACCGAATATAGTATAGACGAAGAGTTCATCATCTTCAGATCTTCTTTCTTAGACATGCTGAAACACATTCATTTGGCTCACTCTCATTATTCTTTACCACCATATAAAGATCATCTCCATCTCCTCTATTTTTTTGACACATCGACACTTTACAAATCCGCCGTCGTTATTCTTCGCCAGTAGATATCTATCATGGATCTAACTCTGATGCGATAATCTCAATCTCATTTGCAAGATTTAAAAAAGAAAACAATATGAAAACAAAAGCATGATTATGAGAATCAGTGAGTTAAGAGAAGGAGGAAAAAATGAAAGAGTTGGTGTGTGTTCTCACTGTCCACGCCTTCATCGTTACCTCTTTTTTACCACAATTAATTATTCTTCTCGTGAGAAAAAATCAATTGAAGAAAAAATTCGGGAAGAAGAATTTCACCTTCTGTAAAGTTACCAAACTAAAGCATATGTGAGAGAATGTGTGATTTTCAAACACGTTACTTTTGACTATTATTATTATTATTAACTTTTCTTTATTTTTTTCTTGCAGGTTTCAACCGGTTGTATGTGAGGGCAATACGACAATTTTATGTATAAGAGGCCGAGTGTATAGGTGATGTAGGGTTTTTGGTTAGCCATTGAATTATAATTTGTTTGATGGTTATACAGCCCAATTTCCCTTTATATTATATATTTTTTTTAATTTTTTGTTTATTTCACAGATCAAATCGAATCAGATAATTGTTTATTCAAACGAAACAAATACCTCCAAAACTCGGATATTAGATTCCTGCCCACCACCTATGTCTCAGTATGAGATTGTGATCTTGTGCACGACCTGAGCATTTTACCCGGACCAGAAGACCCGAACGGGAACCGACCAGAAAATACAGGTTCGGATCCGGGTCCATGCTAAAATACATGTTGGGTCTTTTTTTAGATCCGCAGGTCTCGGTTCGGGTCCAGATCCTACCCGAGATCCGTTCGGGTATCCGAAGTACCCAAAACTTATTTTATATATTAGTTATATTTGAGTAATTGGATATATTTTTGATATTTCAGATATTTTTATTTTATTTTTGGGTCCGGTTTTCGGGTATAATTTTAGATTTCGAGTAAAATTTTAGATTTTCAAAAATATAATTCAGGTATTCGAGTATTCAGGTAAAATTTTAAGTATCTTGTAGGTTTTCAAGTCTGATTTTGGGTAAATATTCGGGTATTTTTGCGGCTCTTTAAGTATTTATGGAGTTTTCGGGTATTTTTTGAGTTTTTGGGTTCTAAATACCCGAACCGATCCGAACCCGAAATATACACATAAATTATAAGTATTTTACGGGTATTGAAATTATAGATCTGAACCGATTTAGACTCGACAATATCAGACCTGGAACCGACCCGAAAAATTATAGGTACGACCCGAAAGACCCGGATGCACAGGCCTGGTGTACACAACACCAACTTAAGGTTTTGCCTTCTGGTTTGCAATGTTTGGTTCGTCCCGGCTTGAAATTTCCCGGTTTAGCTAAATTGGAGTATTGCAAGTGTTGTTTCTATATTAGTCAATGACATTGGTACAAAGTTCTTTTTTGAGAGTAAAAAGACAAAGATTCACACATTGACAGAAGAACAATAGAACACACTATCTGAAGCTACTTAAGTCCTAAAGCTTTCTATGTTCATCAAGTAGGAACAAGATGAGGAGGCATCATCATCATATCATCTCGCAGATGCACCCACATGAAGGAGTAAGCAAACCCTGCAACCACAACAGAGAAGAAACTCAATCCCCATCTCAACACACTATTCTTGCTTCTGTCTTAACTTTGGCCTCTGACTTTGGTTTCTCACAGATGTCTTCTGTTGGAGTAGTAGTACCAGACCTATCATGTATCGATGACGATGATGAGCTTTCACTGTACTGCCTTAGCTGCTCTCTGTTCTCTAGCAGTACACTGAACGAATCTTGTCTGAAACCGTGCCTGCTACGTTCTGACCGTCTCTTCTTCTTGTTTCGTCTTGACCTTCTCGAGTGATTGCTCACAGAGCAAACGGAGTCGTCAAACTCAGAGCTTATGCTCCTCTGATGGAAGCAAACCGACTCCATATTATCACCTTCTCCACCAGAGAACTGAATCTTGCAGTTCTCTCCATCAGCCTCTCTTATCAATCTCTCTGCTGTACCCAAGGTCTCATGAACAGCCACTCTCACAAAATACACCTCATCATCCACGTGTTTCCCCATCTCTTGCAACACAAGCTCCACCTCAGAAGACATACTCTTGGGGTTCAGATACTTCATCAAGAAGTTAAGCATCTGCACAGCCAAAACCCGTTTCTGAGCATCACCCTCCACAACACCCAACTCCAGAATCCTCAGACCAGACTTCACAAAAAGCCTCGCATACGCCTCAACTGTAAAAGCATTGCGCTTAGCGAGAGCTATCACAAGCGCCATATGAGACTCAGAAGCGGCTTCAAGAGCAACGGCTAAGCTTTGGCAAAGGGTATTAACCATTTCGCTAGAAGCAAAACGCCAGCTGTCGCAGTCCACAAGCGACTTCAAGCAGAGAGAAGCTCCCAAAGCGAGATGCTGTTCATGCTGCGAGTCTAAAAGAGAGTCAGAGAGAGGTTTACAAAGAGAATGGATCACGTTTCTTTTCTTGTCTTCCGCCATTGCGGGGTCGATTCCGTATCTAGCAATAGCAGCTACAGCCTTTGAGAAAGCCTGTTGAACACTTAACGCCCCTCCACAAGAGCTCAGCGTCCGTACGATACCCGGCATGATGGTTTCTACATGGGGAGCGATTTTGACTCCGTGGGAACGAGCAAGGTCTTCAAAGAGAGAAACCGTGTAGCCACCACCAGAGTCGGAACCGATCTCTTTGGTTTCAGAAAGTTGAGCGAGAAACACATGTAGAGCTTTTGCGTCCAAATCTTTCACAATGGTTCTCAAGTTGCTCATTGCAGTCTTGTTGGTATCTGGATCTTTGTCAAGGTTAGCCAACTCTTCTCTAAACGCTGAACCGAGGTTTCTCCCCATTTTTGTTTCCCTCTGAGGATAAAAGCCACAGCGAAGTCAACAAGCAAGATCATAAGTAACAAAAACTGAATAAAATAATAGGATATACACAACTTAGAGATATGGTACAATCATTTGAGTATAAGATAGATTCGTTTATACTAACAACTTTACCGAAATGATCATATACTCAAATGATTCTAAACAATATCTTAAACAAGATATACACAATCATTTGACTATAAGATGGATTCTTTTATATCCTAACAACTTAACCGAAATGATCATTCATAGTCAATGATGATTCTAAACCATATCCTAATCAGGAAACTAAAAAAAAAGCAATCTTTCCTTAAAGAGGATCATTGTAATTGATGTAATCTTGCTGGCAGGTGCAGACCGGTAATAAATATGTAAACTGCATTTAGTTTTACCACCCTCCAACCATAAATAAACCACAAAATTGGAGCTTATGTTAAAATAAGACAGACGATTAATATATATTTTCAAAGCATAATGCGGCCTTGTGTGACTGACGAAGAAGTCCAAAAAATATTATTTTCTTTGATAATTTAACATGTCCAAGTGATTACTAAAATAATTTTATATCATGGTACATATACATTATAATTGATACACATGAGATAAGATTGACACAAAAAATTTAAAGGTGTTGCTTACAAAATTTATAGTATTTTGTTTCTCAAAATTGTGATATTATTATAAAAAATTATGCAATCTCTGTGTATTATGATATTTAATTAGTTCTAAAAATTGCATGTATCTATTCTATTAAAATAGAGTTTCATAACGTTACTATTTTTATTAAGTTATATTATCATTTCATTAATTATAAAATATAACATAATAATAAATAAGGATATTAATAATAAACGAGTTTTAACAATAAATTTGAGTTTCATTTTTAATTATAACAAAATTTGTTAAGAAAAATCTAACAAAAATCTATTAAAATTTTTAAATATTTTTATGATATAATGCATAAATTAATTCTCTAATTAGTAAAATAATATTATTATAAATTAATATTAGTCAAATTTTATTATAATTAAAATACTATTATAATTTTATTATAATTAAAATTCTAAGCTATTTTTTTTAAAAAAATATATAATTATATTCTATTATATTATTTTAAAATTGAAGTATTATGTAAATTAAATATGACAAAACTAGGTTCAATTGGTAAATTAACCTATGTATTTTAAAATATTTTCATTTAAATTTTATTATTATTTACCATTAAAACAGGTTAAAATTTTGTAAACTAAGTAATATTTTCATTTTATATATTTTCAAAAATCATATTTTGAAGAAAATTCTCTATTTGATTATTTCAGATTACGAATTCTTGTACCAAACTCAAAAACGTAATAACAATAAATAAAAAATTTAAAATATATAAAATAAATCACTATATATTAATAATGAATTAAGAAACCTAAACAATAAAACTAAAGACTCACACAATATATAATACTAAAATATAAATCATATATTTAAAATGTTCATGATAATATCAATGTTAAACATTTATAAAATGAAGAATATCCAACTATTAAAAATATTTGCACGAATGTGCGGATCAAACACTAGTATCTAACTAAATTACACTTGATGAATTTGCAAAAGAAAATTCGTACTATTGTTTGATTTGTATTTCCTTATTTTTTTCATAATGATTCTTTTATTTTCGTATTTGTCTTCTCTTCATCGAAACCATCGTAATGGCTGCACAATCGCCTCCTCTCGCCGGGAGAGTCGCCATAGTCACCGGCTCTTCCCGTGGCATCGGAAGAGCAATAGCGATCCACCTCGCTGAACTCGGTGCTAGACTCGTCATCAATTACACAACTAAATCGTCTGACGCCGAGCTCGTCGCGGCGGAGATCAACGAACTTCCCGCCATTACCGGAAACGGACCAAGAGCGATCGTGGTTCAGGCCAACGTTTCAGTGCCAAGTCAGGTGAAATCTCTGTTCGATGGGGCAGAGAAGGCCTTCGAGTCGCCGGTTCATATTCTGGTTAACTCGGCGGGAGTACTCGATCCCAAGTACCCTTCGATCGCAAACACATCAGTCGAAGATTTTGATCGCACTTTCAGGTACACTTGCAGATTGTTCATTGATTAGAATCTTTGCCTTCAAGCTAAATAGTCGAAAAGTAAGCAAAAAGAAAAATTCAGTTTGTTAATTTGGTTGTTGTTATTACAGTGAGATGAGTATTATGTCTGAATTCGAATCAAATGTGATTTTTTTTTTTTTGTTAAAAAAATAATTACTTTGTGTTTCAACTGTTATTGTATCTTAATTTCGAATCAAATGAAAACATGATTCATTCTATGTTCCAACGTTACTGATATTTGTATGTCTTAATTTCGAATCAAATGAAAACATGATACATTCTTTGTTTCAATGTTATTGAGATGTGTATGTCTTAATTTCGAATCAAATGAAACATGTCTTGTGTTCTTTGAGATGTGTATGTCTAATATGGAAGCAAGTTTCAACTAAAGGTTTTTTCTTTCATTCGCTGCTACTTTGACCTTTGTTTCTTATGGAATGTGTAGTGTCAATACAAAAGGGGCTTTCCTGTGCAGCAAGGAAGCTGCCAATAGGCTCAAACAAGGAGGCGGTGGTCGGATCATACTCCTCACATCTTCCATGACGCGAGGTTTGAAGCCTGGATTCGGCGCCTATGCAGCATCAAAAGCAGCAGTTGAAACGATGGTTAAGATTCTTGCGAAAGAGCTCAAAGGAACAGGGATCACTGCGAACTGCGTAGCTCCGGGACCCATAGCCACTGAGATGTTCTTTGAAGGAAAGAGCTCGGAGGTTGTGGAGAAGATAGCCGCAGAGAATCCTTTTGGGAGAGTCGGCGAAGTCAGAGACGTGGTGCCTCTTGTTGGGTTCTTGGCTGGTGATGGTGGTGAATGGATCAACGGTCAGATCATTCCTGTTAATGGTGGTTATGTGTAAACAAAAGAATTGGTCTTTAGTAGCTGTTCTTTTGAGGCTTACTGATGATATGTTTGCAGATGTGTGTGTGGTTAGGTTGTTGGTTATCCAGATGATAATATAACAATAATAACCAGATAATGATTCTGATTTGATGCTCATTTAGAAAGATAACCTAAATGTATAACTGCTCATAACCCACCAGAACAGGATGATTGATAATCATACACAAAAAACACAATATTACATGTATCAACCCATCAACCGGTATTAAGGTAATTGGATTTTAGTGTTGTTAGGTTGTTGGTTATCCAGATGTTTTTTTTTTTTTTGAAACACAAACTAACTTTCATTCACTCAATACACTAGGTATTGTTAGGTGAGTTCATAGACACAAGTTCATCTGCTTCCTTGTTCTTCTCACGCGAAATCCAAGCAAAATAAATAAACTCAAAAGACAGACTAATAGTCTTGATGTCTGCAACAATTCCATAAAGCTCAGCGTAGACATGGTCAGAAGACAGGGCCTTGATCAATTGGTCACAGTCAGATTCACACCGTAGCTTTGAGATGCCATGATCTCTACACTTCATCAGTGCCTCACGTAAAGCCAACCCCTCTCGCTGCTGCTGTCCAGATGATTATATAACAATAATAACCAGATAATGATTCTGATTTTATGAGAGAATTGGTTCCTCGTTTATTCATAGGGTATAACCGTATAAGTAACTACTCATAAGTCATAACCCACCACAACAGGATGATTGATAATCAATACACAAAAAATACAACATTACATGTATCAACCTTTCAACTTGTATTAAGGTAATGCACTCCACATTCTTTTATCATCCATTCGTCTCTGTCGACCTTAAACTCAAAGCAAAGTTCGTCTGAAGTTACGTCTGCTTCGAACTCAAAGATGTAGAGATGTTCCGTTAAAGGACGAAACAGAGTGTGGTAACTTGGATTACACGGGACATCGAGGCTATTTTGTTTGATCCCATGAATTACATTCACCATTCGTCCTATAGCAGCTTCAACCTCATCTTTACTAACCAGCAATATGCAAGCCTTACATGTCATTGATGATGATGAAGTCCTCTCGTTCAACTTCATTACTAGGGAACCTCCATTAGCTTGATAATTGAAGTAGTTAGGCATTTCTTTACCTGGTAAGATCGTAACTTTATAATTAGTCGATGTCTGGATGATGACATCTCTCGCTTCTTTATTCAGTTTGAAGCATTTGGCGAAGTTGAGATCAATCTTTTGATTAAGAAAGGAGAAATCTAGTCTCTCCAGAGACTCACAATCTTCTGCGTGTAGCTCTGATAATGAACTTGGAAGCTGTGGGAGTGACAAAAGCTTCTTGCATCCGTCGAGTACAAGTCGACGAAGATGAGAGATTCTTTTGATCCAGGGAGAAATCTCTTGTATTTCTGTGTTGCTCATGAACAGATCTGTCATGGTGTCAAGAACATGAGGGAACTCCTTGAGGTTCTCGCTGTATGACAGATGCAATTCATCTAGACGAGGCCACGACCTGATCGATGAAGGCACTTGTTTAATCGCAGTTCCAGTGAGATACATAGATTCGATGTTTGTCGAGATCTCAGGAAAACATTGCATCAAGGAGCAATCAGTGAGTTCAAGTGTTGTCAGAGATTTCAAGTTGATGTTGACAGGAAGAACCTCCAGCTTGCGACATTCTCTCAAAATCAAAGAGTGTAGTTTATGGAGGTCTCCAATAGAGGCAGGAAGCTCCACAAGACTTGAGCATCTTCTAAAATACAAACGCTTGAGATTAGTGGCGTTTCCAATAGAGGAAGGGACTCTCACTAAACTTGAGCAATCACTAAAATCCAAATCCTCGAGGTTTCTTATGGCATTCCCAATAGAGGAAGGAAGCTCTACCAAACTTGAACATCCACTGAGATTCAAATTCTTGAGATGAATGGCATTCCCAATAGAAGAAGGAAGCTCCACTAAACTTGAACATCTCATGAGATTTAATTCCTCTAGACTAGTGGCAGTTGAGAGACTAGAAACATCCTTCAAATTTTCTGAATACCTCAAATCCACCCACTTGAGATTAGTAAGCGGCTGACGGAGAAAATCAATAAGAACACATTTGTACAAATTTAATCAATTAATAATGCTAACAAACTAGTTAAAAACATATGATATTCTTATGTTACTTACTTTAGTTCCTTCCCACAACTTCTCAAGTTTGCTGTCATGCATGGATAGTTCCACGAGGAGCTCTGGCTTGGGAATACAATGCAAACATGTCATCGGAAAATACCTCCAATCTAGTAATCTAAGTTTACGAGATAAATAGCTTTGTCCACCAAATAGATGAAATGCATCTCCTCCACCATCACGTTCCACTTCCAATCTTAAGAATTGGAGATTAGACATTCCTTCAAAGGCTCTCTCACTCACATTTATTTCGTCTCCATAGAAGAACATTATTCCAATAACACTTCCACTACCCTGAAAACAGAATCAAACAGACTCAGTTTGTAACTGCAATAAATCACTAAAAGAAAAACTTACCGCTGCATCATCAGCCAGTACTTCACAAGTCTCTCTTTCATCGACCAGAAACTGGCGTTGTCCAGGCTCACTGGACTGTTTGCGGACAATATCTCTACCCAGCTGGACTAGAAGATCATGCATAATCACACGTTCCCTTTCCAAAGATATGAGAGAAATTTCCAAAGATATGAGAGACTTATCGGCTAAGACGTTAAGCCGTTGCCTCATATTAGAAAATCTCGTTGAAAGATGCTCTGCCACTTTCTCTATCATAACATGGTTGAAAAGGCAGGCTATATGAAGAAACAAATCTTTATTTTCATGAGACAATGCGTTATAACCGAACATCAAAATGCCCTCAATTTCTCCATCAAGGCATCTCCATAGCTCTGGTAGTTCATTCTCCCACTCCTGCTTGGACATTCCACGAAAATGAGATCCCATAACCCTTAGTCCCAAAGGGAGTTTACCGGCGAGTCTTGTAACTTCCGATACAAGCTTCTCAAAACCATCTTCAGGGGACTTTTGACCAAAAGCATACATACAAAACATCTGAATAGCCTCACAATCTGACGGAAAATCAACCTTGTAAATATCAGTGATCCTATGTGCATTCAGAATCTTTCGATCTTGCGTTGTAACGATAATCCGACTTCCATGACCAAACCACAGAGTTTCTTTGGCCATGGCTTCCAGTTGTACTAACCGATCAACGTTATCAAGAAAAACAAGAACTTTCTTGTCATTCAGTCTTTCACGTGCAACTCCCAAGTGAGAAATCTTGAAATCCTCCTCCTTCTGGTTGGTTAACTGAGACAGAAGCTTTTGCTGCAAATGCAACTTCACATTGTAGTCGTCTGAACAAATCTGTGGCGTATACATTGCTTTGACATTCATCAGAAAGACACTGTGTTGAAACGAATGGGATAGTTGATTGAACATACACCTAGCAATGGTGGTCTTGCCAATCCCAGCCGGCCCCCAAATCCCTATCATCCTCACTTCATCCAAATCTGTGCGTAAAACACGCGAAATCTTCTCCATATGAGCTTCCATCCCAATGAATTCGTCCAAATCTCTTGGCGGCGTGGAGTTAAACAACTTGTTTGCAACATCAGTGGCAACATCTTCTATCATTTTTGCCTCATTATCCCTTATACAACATATTCAATATATATCAAAGTCAATTTAAATTGTTCAAAGTCAACATTAATATATAGTTTTGATTTGTGTTTGGAAACATTAAAGACGAACCAGTTATTTGAATGGTAACCAGCGAGTGTGGCCACTTTAGCTAGAGCTTGACTCCATTTTACAATAACCTCATTTGTTTTACCTTTACATGTTTCTTTAAAGACTTTCCAAAACTCACCAGCCTGCTTCTTGACATCACTTGGATCCACTTCATAGAAAATGGGCATCACTGTTTGATCTAACTC
Source organism: Brassica incana (assembly GCA_945779075.1). Classification (NCBI taxonomy): domain Eukaryota; kingdom Viridiplantae; phylum Streptophyta; class Magnoliopsida; order Brassicales; family Brassicaceae; genus Brassica; species Brassica incana. Next base: position 651,315 of record CALZFW010000105.1, on the reverse strand, counting down.
TTCCTTACACTTCATAATCTCCACTAACTCGTCGAGACACCACGATGAAGAAGCGTATCTTTTCGAGAGCAACACAATCGCAATTCTTGATCCTTGGATTGCCTTCTTGAGCTCAGGGCCTATAAACTCTCCTCTATGGATCTCTTTATCTGTGAACAGGTTGATTCCTTTGCTCCCAAGCTCCTTGAGAAAATGACTGAGAAAGGATTTACGGACATCTGCTCCGTGGAAGCTCGGAAAGACATCATGTATGCAGTTACGAGGCAAAGACGACTTTGGAGATGGTGGAGATGAAGAAGAATAAGCAATTATTTTGTTTTCTTGGACTATGAACTTTGCATAAACAATAGAAAAGATTTTACTACACAAAAGCGTAAACATGGTAGAAGCAACTGTCACAAGGAGAAGGTAAAGATCCATTACTACGCTAGAGAGAAGATCTATAGATCATAGAGACTCTGCGAGATAGAGGGTAACGATTTACAAAGAGGTTTTGTATACCATGTTAGACGTTATTGACTAAGCTTAAATGGAAATAAAGTTATCTTTTCCTAGAAAATACTATGTTATTTCACAGAGAAAGCTATCATGTAGGTTTTTTGACCAAAAAAAAAAAAAACTATCATGTAGGTTCAACCATTCTTGTAAGTTTTATAAACCGAAGTTCTTGGATATTTCCTGTGATTTGAAAATGAAATTTCCCTTTTAATCAATTTGATCAGTCCGGTTTAAAATGAGTTTTTTTTCCTTCTTCAAATTATGACTTGGAGAAGCTATGGTTTGGTCAATTTGCATTAAAATCGGTCCGGTTTATTTCATTATTTTTCATAATCTTTTATTTTATTTTGGTTTTTAAATAGTACAATGTCTGGTTTCAATTAGGCAACAAGATTTTTGACTATCATTCCAAATTAATGATTTTGGTTCAAATCATCCATGTTGATGGTGGATTGTGTAACAAGTTTGGTCTTGCGAGACCTCTTTGCTGTTCTTCCCAGCCTTAATGCTGCTTTAAGTTGCTATAACGAGATTCAATAAGAAAAACAACATTGATTTGTGATTTCCAGAAAATTGTGACTTGTGCAAGCTAGTGTTGTGAGCCTTGTGACGTTGTCCAGTCACGTTTAGAACAAACATGGTTTAACACTTCAAAACAAATAGTTAATGATACTAAATATGTCAAGATCAGATTAATTTTTTTTTTTTTTTTTTTTTGTAACAATCAAGATCAGATTAAATAACAAAAGCTTTTAGTTTAACAAATAGTTAGCTAGCATCATTTCTGATGATCCTGCTGTAAAACCATTTTAGGTTCTCACATGTCACTGCCACAGCAGCTTGTTTGCACTCTTATTCCTCCTTACTTAGGTTGCGCCCCTAAGATCCACAAAAATTTATACTGAAGCTAAGAGAGACGGTTATAAATAGATTACTAAAAGTTGAAAACAAAGAAGATGTACCAAGGAGCAGATGAAGTTGCTTTAAACTCAGACTCGAGATTGTCAAGCACAGCAGCTTGTCCATCTCACATATATTTTGGTAGGCAGCATCCCTCTGCTCTTTTAGAGCCACTTGTTGCCTCTCCAGCTCAAGAATCCCGTGTTCCATCTCACCAAAATCTTCTTTCAGAGCCATTATCTGTCTGTGGAAACAATGGTTAAGATTCTTGCGAAAGAGCTCAAAGGAACAGGAATCACTGCAAACTGCATAGCTCCAGGACCCATTGCCACCGAGATGTTCTTTGAAGGAAAGAGCTCGGAGGTTCTGGAGAAGATAGCCGCAGAGAATCCTTTTGGGAGAGTCGGCGAAGTCAAAGATGTGGTGCCTCTTGTTGGGTTCTTGGCTGGCGATGGTGGTGAATGGATAACGGTCAGATCATTCCTGTTAATGGTGGTTATGTGTAAAAGGATTGGTCTTTGTTGTTCTTTTGAGGCTTACTAATGATATATTTGCAGATGTGTGGTTAGATTGTTGGTTATCCAGATGGTAATATAACAATAATAACCAGATGATTCGATGCTCAGTTAGAAAGATAACCTAAATGTATGAGAGAATTGGTTCCTCGTTTATTCATAGGGTTTAAGAGTAACTGCTCATAACCCACCACAACAGGATGATTGATAATCATACACAAAAACTACAACATTACATGTAATCAACCGGTCTTAATTAAGGTAATGCACTCCACATTCTTTTATCATCCATTCGTCACTGTCCACCCAAAACTCAAAGCAAAGTTCGTCTGGAGTCACGTCTGCTTTGAATTCAAAGATGTTCCCTTAAAGCGGGAAACAGATGATCATGGTAACTTGGACTGCACAGGACATCGAGTCTATTTTGTTTGATCCCATGAAATAAAAGCATCCCTTGATCATTAGCAGCTTCAACCTCATCTTTACTAAAGAGCCTTCCATATCATTGATGAAGGTGAAGGCCTCTCGTTCAACGTCATTACTAGGGAACCTCCATTGGCTTGATAATTGAAGTTGTAGTTAGGAATTTCTTTACCGGGTAAGATCGTTACACTATTAGTCGATGGCTTGATGATGACATCTCTGGCTTCTTTATTCAGTTTGAAGCATTTGGCGAAGTTGAGTTCAGTCTCTTGATCAAGAAAGGAGCAGTCTAGTCTCTCCAGAGACTCACAATCTTCTCCGTTTAACCATGATAATGAACTTGGAAGCTGTGGAAGTGACAAAAGCTCTTTGCATCCGTTGAGTACAAGTCGACGAAGATGAGAGATTCTTTTGATCCAGGGAGAAATCTCTTGTATTTCTGTGTTGCTCATTAACAGATCTGTCAGGTTGTGCCACAACCTGATCGATCGATGAAGGCACTTCTTTAATCCCATTTCCACTGAGATACATAGATCTGATGTTTGTCGAGATCTCAGGAAAACTTTTCATCAAGGAGCAGTCATTGAGATCAAGTTTATGTTGACCGGAAGAACCTCCAGCTTGAAACATTCTCTCAAAAACAAAGTTTCTAGTTTATGGAGATTTCCAATAGAGGCAGGAAGTTCCACAAGACTTGAGCATTCGCTAAAATCCAAATGCCTGAGGTTAGTGGCGTTTCCAATAGAGGAAGGGACTCCCACTAAACTTGAGCAGCCACTAAAATCCAAATGCTCTAGGTTTCTTATGGCATTCCCAATAGAAGAGGGGAGCTCCACTAAACTTGAACAATTACGGTATCTAACTAAATTACGGTTGGAGGATCATTGTCAATTACACTTGATCAATTTGCATTAACTAAAAGAAAATTCTTACTATTGTTTGATTTGTATTTCTTTATTTTTTTCATAATCATTCTTTTATTTTCGTCTAAATACAATGTATCATTCCGATGTAATCAAATGGCAAAATTTCAGTTAATGGGTCAATTGTTCAAATCATTCATGTTGATGGTGGATGATTATGTAATATTAAAATAAAATTATCATTTGAAAAATAAAAAAAATCTACAAAACAAGATTGAAAACAACAAATTTATAACTAAAATTCAAAATTTAAAAACTAAAAGTTAAAATCTATATAAATAATCAAGGCTTAAGTATAAACAGAAGAGTGGTTAACAAATTTTGATTATTTTTTCCATTTTTGGCGCCATTTTAAATAAGTTAATAGGCCTTGGTTAACAACAAAAATTTGATTTGGCTTCTTCTTCCTATTAAATAATTGTTGCAAAAGAAAAATAAATAAATAAATAAATAAATAAAGAGTCGAATTCGTATTTGTCTTCTCTTCATCGAAACCATCGTAATGGCTGCACAATCGGCTCCTCTCGCCGGGAGAGTCGCCATAGTCACCGGCTCTTCCCGTGGCATCGGAAGAGCAATAGCGATCCACCTCGCTGAACTCGGTGCTAGACTCGTCATCAATTACACAACTAAATCGTCTGACGCCGAGCTCGTCGCGGCGGAGATCAACGAACTTCCCGCCATTACCGGAAACGGACCAAGAGCGATCGTGGTTCAGGCCAACGTTTCAGTGCCAAGTCAGGTGAAATCTCTGTTCGATGGGGCAGAGAAGGCCTTCGAGTCGCCGGTTCATATTCGTTTTGGTGTTTTTCGCCGGGAGAGTCGCTGATCTTCTTCTAGTGCACTCCACATTCTTTTATCATCCATATTTTTTTGTCGACCGTGAAGTCAAAGCAAAGCTCGTCTGAAGTCACGTCTGCTTCGAATTCAAAGATGTAGAGATGTTCCGTTAAAGGACGAAACAGAGTGTGGTTTCTTGGACTGCACGGTACATCGAGGCTATTCTGTTTGATCCCATGATGTACATACACCAGTTGTCCTTTAGCAGCTTCAACCTCATCTTCACTAACCAGCAAGATGCAAGCCTTCCATGTCATAGATGAAGGTGAAGGCCTATCGTTCAACTTCATTACTAGGGAACCTCCATTAGCTTGATAATTGAAGTAGTTAGGCATTTCTCTACCGGGTAACATCGTTATATAATTAGTCGATGTCTGGATGATGACATCTCTCGCTTCTTTATTCAGTTTGAAGCAGTTGGCGAAGTTGAGATCAATCTTTTGATTAAAAAAGGAGCAGTCTAGTCTCTCCAGAGACTCACAATCTTTTGCGTTTATCATTGATAAGGAACTTGGAAGCTGTGGAAGTGATAAGAGCTTTTTGCATCCTTTGAGTACAAGTCGACGAAGATGAGAGATTCTTTTGATCCAGGGAGAAATCTCTTGTATTTCTGTGTTGCTCATAACCAAATCTGTCATGGTGTCAAGAACATGAGGGAACTCCTTGAGGTTCTCGTTGTATGACATATGCAAGTAAGTTAGACGAGGCCACGACCTGATCGATGAATGCACTTCTTTAATCGCAGTTCCAGTGAGATACATAGATTCGATGTTTGTCGAGATCTCAGGAAAAGATTGCATCAAGGAGCAATCAGTGAGATTAAGTGTCGTCAGAGATTTCAAGTTGATGTTGACAGGAAGAACCTCCAGCTTGCGACATTCTCTCAAAATCAAAGAGTCTAGTTTATGGAGGTTTCCAATAGAGGCAGGAAGCTCCACAAGACTTGAGCATCTGCTAAAATTCAAACGCTTGAGATTAGTGGCGTTTCCAATAGAGGAAGGAACTCTCACTAAACTTGAGCAATCACTAAAATCCAATTCCTTGAGGTTTCTTATTGCATTCCCAATAGAGGAAGGAAGCTCTACCAAACTTGAACACCCACTGAGATTCAAATTCTTGAGATGAATGGCATTCCCAATAGAAGATGGAAGCTCCACTAAACTTGAACATCCTGTGAGATCTAATTCCTGTAGACTAGTGGCAGTTGAGAGACTAGAAACATCCTTCAAGTTTTTTGATTGCGCCAAATCAACCCACTTGAGATTGGTAAGCGGCTGACGGAGAAAACCAATAAGAACACATTTGTACAAATTTAATCAATTAATAATGATAACAAATTAGTTAAAAACATATGATATTCTTATGTTACTTACTTTAGTTCCTTCCCACAACTTCTCAAGTTTGCTTCCAAACATGATTAGTTCCACGAGGAGCTCTGGGTTGGGAATACAATGCAAACATGTCAGCGGAAAAAAGCTGCAATCTAGTAATCTAAGTTTACGAGATAAATAGCTTTGTCCACCAAATAAATGCAATGCATCTCCTCCACCAGCACTGAATCTTAAGAACTGGAGATTAGACATTCCTTCAAAGGCTCTCTCACTCATATTTATTTTGTTCCCATATAACTTTATGCCAATAACACTTCTACTACCCTGAAAACAGAGCCAAAAATAAGGTAGAGATGTTTATCAAACAGACTCAGTTTGCAAGGAGAAGTAATGCAATAAAACACTAATACCAAAACTTACCGCTGCATCATCAGCCAGTACTTCACAAGTCTCTCTTTCATCGACCAGAAACCGGCTTTGTCCAGGCTCACTGGACTGTTTACGGACAATATCTCTACCCAGCTGGACTAGCAGATCATGCATAATCACACGTTCCCTTTCCAAAGATATGAGAGACTTATCGGCTAAGACGTTAAGCCGTTGCCTCATATTAGAAAATCTCGTTGAAAGATGCTCTGCCACTTTCTCTATCATAACATGGTTGAAAAGGCAGGCTATATGAAGAAACAAATCTTTATTTTCATGAGATAATGCGTTATAACCGAACATCAAAATGCTCTCAATTTCTCCATCAAGGCATCTCCATAGCTCTGGTAGTTCATTCTCCCACTCCTGCTTGGACATTCCACGAAAATGAGATCCCATAACCCTTAGTCCCAAAGGGAGTTTACCGACGAGTCTTGTAACTTCCCATACAAGGTTCTCAAAACCATCTTCAGGGGACTTTTGACCAAAAGCATACATACAAAACATCTGAATAGCCTCACAATCTGACGGAAAATCAACCTTGTAAATATCAGTGATCCTATGTGCATTCAGAATCTTTCGATCTTGCGTTGTAACGATAATCCGACTTCCATGACCAAACCACGTTTCTTTGGCCATTGCTTGTAGTTGTACTAACCGGTCAACGTTATCAAGAACAACAAGAACTTTCTTGTCATTCAGTCTTTCTTGTGCAACTCCCAAGTGAGAAATCTTGAAATCCTCCTCCTTCTGGTTGGTTAACTGAGACAGAAGCTTTTGCTGCAAATGCAACTTCACATTGTAGTCGTCTGAACAAATCGGTGGCGTATACATTGCTTTGACATTCATCAGAAAGACACTGTGTTGAAACGAATGGGATAGTTGATTGAACAGACACCTAGCAATGGTGGTCTTGCCAATCCCAGCCGGCCCCCAAATCCCTATCATCCTCACTTCATCCAAATCTGTGCGTAAAACACGCGAAATCTTCTCCATATGAGCTTCCATCCCAATGAATTCGTCCAAATCTCTTGGCGGCGTGGAGTTAAACAACTTGTTTGCAACATCAGTGGCAACATCTTCTATCATTTTTGCCTCATTATCCCTTATACAACATATTCAATATATATCAAAGTCAATTTAAATTGTTCAAAGTCAACATTAATATATAGTTTTGATTTGTGTTTGGAAACATTAAAGACGAACCAGTTATTTGAATGGTAACCAGCGAGTGTGGCCACTTTAGCTAGAGCTTGACTCCATTTTACAATAACCTCATTTGTTTTACCTTTACTAGTTTTTTTGAAGACTTTCCCAAACTCACCGGCCTGCTTCTTGACATCACTTGGATCCACTTCATAGAAGACGGGCATCACTGTTTGACCTAACTCTTCCTTACACTTCATAATCTCCACTAACTCGTCAAGGCACCAAGACGAAGAAGCGTATCTTTTCGAGAGCAACACAATCGCAATTCTTGATCCTTGGATTGCCTTCTTGAGCTCAGGTCCGATAAACTCTCCTCTAGTGATCTCGTTATCGATGAACAGGTTGATTGCTTTGCTCCTACACTCCTTGAGAAAATGGCTGAGAAAAGATTTACGGACATCTGCTCCGTGGAAGCTCGGGAAGACATCGTGTACACGATTACTAGGCAAAGACAACTTGGGAGATGGTGGAGATGAAGAAGAAGAAGAAGCAATTATTTTGTTTTCTTGAACTCTGAACTTGGCATAAACAAAAGAAAAGATTCTACTACACAAAAGCGTAGCAACTATCACAAGGAGAAGGTAAAGATCCATTACTACGCTAGAGAGAAGATCTATAGAACACAGAGATTTTATGAGATCTAGAGAGTAATGATTTACAAAGAGGTTTTGTGTATCTAAAGAGAAAAGGTTGACGATATTGACTGACAATGTTCACACTAGCAAGGGAGAAACTTTAAGCTTAATATAATGGAAATAAAGTTATCTTTTCATAGAAAATACGTGAACCACAGAGCAAGCTATCATGTAGGGTAGGTTCCACCATTTTTGCAAGTTTTTTAAACAGAAGTTCTTGGATATTTCCTTTGATTCGAAAATGAAATTTCCCTTTTAATCGATTTGATCAGTATGGTTTAAAAGTAATGTTTAAAATTGACATGAAGAAATAATGGTTTGGTTCTAAATTTCGTAAAGACAATTGTGAGTTGAAGAAGATATGGGTTGTGTTTCAAATTAAAGAAAAAAAGCTATGGTATTGTTATCCAGCCTTGTTTAAAACATATGTTTTATTCATCTTAATTTATAGCTGTTACACCCACCAATAGAATACAAGTCAACACATGTATTCAAATAACAACAAATTCGTCGACGTTCACTTCTCTGCTTTTTTCTTTTCAAATATCTAATTGAACTTTTTGTCTGACATCCTATTCGTTTTTTTTTTCATATATACAACTGTGACTAGTTATACCTATTATAGAGTTAAGATTTAGTGTAAATCTTAAGTTATTTTATGTAACGCCCCGACCGCCCATAGCTAATGGACCACCAAGCTAATGGACCACCCACGTCCGTTCTCTCGGCCCGTGGGCCCCATCCCGTTCCAGCGGTCGGTCCGTTAATTTTTTCAAGGACCGAAATCATTGTTTACTGACCCTGCAATCACCACCCGACTTTTCTCCGTGTTTTGGCCTCACTCACACGGTATCGCGAATCACTTCCCGATAGGTCACCCATCCTTTCACTACTCCAGCTCAAGCATGCTTAACTCTGGAGTTCTTTCAGGATGTGCTCCGGGAAAAGTAAGTCAATTTTGGTGACATAGGTAGCCAAATCAATTCTCTTACGTCTTTTCTATATATCACAACTCTGGATGTTGCACATTGATAAGTGTACACTTAGACACAGTTTAAAGACCTTGGAATAGGTTTCTCTAGTTCATGCATCATACTTGCAGATTGGACGACCCATTGATTGAAAAAATTATTCAAAAATAGCTGATTTTCTTTCTTTTTAGGGTGGATGTTGTTACCTATGCATTTAGTTCTTTCTACCACAACATTAGTCTTTGATTTGTAATTTGCAGATAATTATGACTAACAATAAGCTTTCATGTGACTGGAGTTTGGAATATATTTAAAATTCTTTTTTTTAGATGACGTCTAATTCATTTTCAAATCGAAATTAAATAAAAACCTAAATTATCCAATGTTTATCATTTGTCTACTCATGTCTTCAATCTTGTTGTTATTTAAAGGAACGTTAGTAAAACAGTGTTATGCTTTACATTATTCTTTGTAATCACATTCCAAATAAAAATCTATGGATACTGGATAGACATTGCTTAATAAACACACAAATGACATAATCTAACATGGTTGTGGAATATCTCAAGTGCAACTTTCAAGCATCTTTATATATTTTTTAAAAATATCAAAGTAGGAAGAGGAATAACCAACGCAACTCTTGTATCCAAAAGTCTTGTTCAAAAAGCATAAATTATATTTTGGATACTAAAAAAGTAAAATAAACATAATAAAAAAATTCTTTTCATTTTCATTACACACACCAACCCATATTATTTTTTATATAAACAGTAGCCTCTTCTTTTCTTTACCCTTCACAACAACAAACCCAACAAACATGAGTCAACACAACATCCTCGAAGCTCTTAACGTCCGGGTCGTGGGCACAGGCGACCGGATCCTAGTCCTAGCCCACGGGTTCGGTACAGACCAATCAGCATGGCACTTAATCCTCCCTTACTTCACTCCCACGTATAGAGTCGTCCTCTACGACCTAGTCTGCGCCGGCAGCGTCAACCCCGACTACTTCGACTTCAACCGTTACACCACCCTCGACCCTTACGTCGACGACCTCCTCAACATCATCGACTCTCTCGGCATCCAAAACTGCGCCTACGTGGGCCACTCCGTCTCGGCCATGATCGGTATCATCGCTTCCATCCGCCGCCCTGAGCTTTTCTCGAAGCTCATCCTCATAGGAGCTTCTCCTAGGTTTCTCAACGACGATGACTACCACGGAGGGTTCGAGGAAGGGGAGATAGAGAAGGTGTTCTCGGCTATGGAGGCTAACTACGAGGCTTGGGTTCAGGGGTTCGCGCCTTTGGCTGTTGGAGCTGATGTTCCCGCGGCGGTTAGAGAGTTTAGCCGGACGTTGTTTAACATGCGTCCGGACATATCTCTGTTCGTGTCGAGGACGGTGTTTAATAGTGATCTTAGAGGTGTGCTTGGGTTGGTGAAGGTCCCTTGTTGTGTGATTCAGACGGCTAAGGATGTTTCGGTTCCTGCTTCGGTGGCGGAGTATCTAAGGGATAATCTTGGTGGTGATACGAAGGTGGAGACGCTTAAGACTGAAGGGCATTTGCCGCATCTTAGTGCTCCGGCGCAGCTGGCTCAGTTTCTCCGGCGTGCACTTCCTCGGTGACTTTTAATTTTATTTTTCTTTTTAAGAAGAGAAAAAATATGATTGGAGGAATATGGGACTTGTGGGTTTTGTGGGATCCACGTCTGTAATGTAATGTCCTGGACAGTTCAAATCTAGGGAGATAAGATTGTTCACTTGACACGTGACAAACGCATTCTTACTTTATTTTTGTTTGGTATTGAGCATGATTGATTAGTTAATCACGAGTTTTCGACCAAAAAATATTAGTTTTTTTTTTCTTTTTTTGACCAAAAAAAGATTAGTTAATCACTAGTTTTATAATCAATAATATTTATATTTTTGTTTTACAAAACTATATTTAAGAGTTTTTCTCTCATTTTAATTATTCGTTTTGTTTTCTGTTCATAAATTAACTATTTTCTAATTTAAAGTAATTAAAATTTTCTATTAAAAGTTAAAACTATAGACACATTTCAGAAACAAACAATAAATTAGAAGAACATTCTTTGTGAAACGTAAGATATACTAATTTTCAGTGGATTTTTGCAGATCCACAAAGAAAAAACAAATCTAATCTTATCTAACTTTTATAGTAATGTCTCTCTATCCATTTTTTTGGTCGAAATGTTAAATTCATGTCTCTCCATCCATATTATTTCTTATAGTTATTGAATTTGAGTTTTTTCACATGGTTCTAATTTAAAACTAAATGGTAATAAATTGATTTTTTCAAACTCTTTATATATTAGTGTTAGATCCTTTTAAATTTCTGACCCGAAATCTAAACAATAAGGTATGGACTAGCAAAAAAGACAAAACAAAAAGGTATGATTTGGATATAATAATCTTTTTTTTAAGTCAAAATAATAATAATACGCTTAGCCTTGTGGGACACTTTACAGTGTGAAACATGCATGTTCTCTTAAATTTCTCTACGTGATGGAGACAAGACAAAAAACGACAACAACAAAACCCAATACTAGAAAACACTTGTAAGAAGTATGCATACGAATTGACTATCTAGACAGTTCGCTACACACGATATCAGAACATCCAAGATAAGGTTAATTAAATCCATTTAACTAGCAAAACAAAAGTTAGCAGCGTCGAGTCGACAGTTCGCTAATACAGCGCGTGGTGATTATTAGCTTGCTTCATAGTTTTGGGACTATATTAACGGGCAATTATTGAGGTTTCTTACAAGTATTAATGGGCCTATGGAAGCAAGAAGAATCTCTCTGCACTAGCTGGTCTACAAAACTTGTGGATGGAATCAACAAGAACGAATCAAGAAAACGGGCTTTGATTCTTTTCTGTTTATACTATCTCTATATAAACGCAAGGGTAAAAAGCTTACATTTTCTGTTTACTGTTTACATTGTGTCTAATTAGCTCCAATTTACCCATCAAAAGGGGAGTAGAAACCGAGAGGTCTTGAATCATCACTAAGAGCTGCAACATTGGAGCCACTTTCATCATAGAGCTCTAAAGCCATAGCATTAACGGACGTCCCACATTTCTTCCACAGCTTCCACATTCATCTTTTCACAACCAAAAACCAAAACGAAATAAACTTTTTTTTTAATTAATCAGAGATTAACAAACAATACTATATAAAAGAGTTGAACTTCAGCACACGAGAGACTCACTTGCGGAGAGAAACGAACATCTGCAGCAACGCTCTTGAGGTTTGGTTTTCTTTAATTTTTACCTTCTTTTCGTCATCATCTAAACACCACGTAGAAGAAACATTGCAGATTGTACAGGAAGATCAAGTATATGAGCTGATTACAGTACCTTTGGGACGAGATTAAGAAAAGAGAGGTGGAAGTTCCTGACTTAATATGGTAACAGAGTAATTTAAATTTGAAAGTCCTCAACATTTTTGGTATATGAGAGATATATACAAAGACTTTCAATTCACAAATTTGGTATATGAGAGATATATACAAAGACTATTTTTTGTTGACCAGGACTGTAAGGAAAAATACTTTCATTATCGACTGATTATATTGGCAATATATTTATTTGTCCTTCAACCCACTAATCACGTTTAGGGATGTTAATATGGGCTCAACGTGACAGGATTAGCCCTAACCCTGCAAACCCATTTGTAACCCTAACCCTCATTTTTTAAACATGGTTTAAATAGGGTTGGCCCTAATAGGACCAGGGTTTAAATTCTAACCCTTTTATTTTGATTCACACAACTATTATACAATATTTAATAATATTTTTCATCAAAAAAAACTTAAAGTAGAGTTTTCTCGCCAAAAACTGAACAACGAAATTTTCCGTCGAAACCGCAAAATCGAGTTTTCAACTAAAACAACAAAATCGAGTTTTTCGTCAAAACTTCGAAATCGAGTTTTCCCGCCAAAAAAATCAAAATCGAGTTTTTCGCCAAAACCTCAAAATCGAATTTTCCCGTGAAAACGTAAAATTAAATTAAGTTTTTTTGGAAAACCCGTAAAACTCAATTTCACGGTTTTGGCGGGAAAACTCGATTTGCCAGTTTTGTAGGGAAAACTCGATATTGCGGTTTAGTTTTGGCGGAAAAACTCGATTTTGCGGTTTCAGCGGAAAAACTCGATTTTGCAGTTTTAGCGGGAAAACCTGATCTGTCGGTTTCGGCGGAAAACTCGTTTTTGCTGTTTCAGCGGGAAAACACGATTTTGTAGTTTTCGGCGGGAAAACTCGATTTGCCGGTTTCGGCGGAAAAACTCGATTTGCCGGTTTCGGCGGAAAAACTCGATTTGCCGGTTTCGGCGGAAAAACTCGTTTTTGGGGTTTTGGCGGGAAAACTCGATTTTGCGGTTTTGGCGGGAAAACTCGATTTTGCGGTTTTGGCGGAAAAACTAGATTTTACGGTTTCTGCGGGAAAACCCGATTTGCCGGTTTCGGCGGAAAACTTGATTTTGCTGTTTTGGCGGGAAAACGCGATTTTACAGTTTTGGCGGGAAAACTTGATTTGCCGGTTTTGACAGGAAAACTCGATTTTGCGGTTTTTGCGGTTTTTGCGGGAAAACTCGATTTTACGGTTTTGGCGGGAAAACTTGATTTTGTGGTTTTGGTGGAAAAACTCAAATTAGGTTTTGGCGGAAAAAAACACAATTTTTTTTTTGACGGAAAAATTTTATTCTTAGTTGTGGAGCAAAAACTCGATTTTGCGATTTTGGAAGGAAAATTTTTGATTTTGATGCTCAACAAATTGGAGGAAAGAATCATATGATATCTTAATTTTTCTAGTTTTATCTTTAAAATTTAAGAACAAAAATAAATGAAATATTTTTTTCAATTAAATGAGTTAACCCTGGTACCAGCCCTAACCCTTGATTATAATAGAGTCAAAATAGGGTTGGGTTAAAATAGGGCTGAGCTTATAATAAACAAAAGAGGGCTGAGCCCTAACCCTGTAGTTAACATCCCTAATCACGTTGTATAAATAGATGCTGCACCTGTGAATCCATAATCATCTCCCTTCAAACATATAAGTAGGACAATATAAAAAAAAAATGGAGAAAATCTCAGCATTTCTTGCCATCCTCCTCCTGGTCTCGTCATGTAAGCATTATCCGTTTAATGATCTCGATCATTTGATATGTTACATCCTTAATATGTCTAACTATTTTGGTGTGTAAACGAATGATTATCAGGCATGGTGAAAGAGACTGTGACGCAGAATATTGTAGAATGTCAAACAGATGAAGATTGTGTGAAGCAGAAGTATGGCTGTCCGATCTCAGGGGATCCGCCAGTTTGCCTCGACTATTTCTGTAGCTGTTTCCATCATGAAATGCATACTCCTGCATCGACAAACTCCAACTCTTGATGATATTCATGTTGATTTAAATAATGAAAAGGCTATATATATAACTCTTTCATCGTTATCTTCTCTCCATGCATTCCTTCTGAAATGTATCTCTATAATAAGTTAATAACTAATATTGTCGTACTTGGCTATGGGCCGCTGTATTCCTTTTCCGGTTATGTGCGGTTTTTAGCCGGTTTGGTTTTCTTTAATTTTTACCTTCCTTTCATCGTCAAGTATGTGAGCCGGTTACAGTACCTTTGGGACGAGGTTAAGAAAGGAGAGGTGGAAATTTTTTGACTTATTAATGGTAGCAGAGTAATTGAAATTGGAAAGTCTCAATAGTTTTGGTATATGAGAGATATATACAAAGACTTTCAATTCAGTAATTTGGTATATGAGACTATTTTTTGTTGACCAAGAGAGTAAGTATATTTTTCTTATCTTATATATTAAAACAGAAATCACGACTTTGATTCATGTGTGATTTTTTCAAAACTAGACCTAATGGACTTATTTCTATAAAGTCATGTTACATTTCATCTATAATCTTATCATTTAAATTTTAGACTTATCAGAAATTTTTGTTGGGCTATCAATAATTTGATTTAAACAATAGATGATCTATTGGATTTATAGATAGTGTGAATTAAATAGATATAATTTAATGTTGTAATACAATACCTCCATATGTTAATTCTTTAAATATTTGTCGATGTTCACTTTTAAAATTATAATTTTTTTAAATAACAAAAATCATATTATCTAACAATGATTAATATTTAGTACCTTAAACCAATAATTTTTTTTTAAACTATATAGTTTATTTTAAAAATTAAACAAAAACTAAATGTTTAATTATTTACTCGATAATGTAAATCTATGAATCGAAAAGTTTAATTTCTTAAAAAACTTTCTAAATTTGTGAAATGTTACAATATCTTTGAATATAACAATAAAACAATATTTTACTAATATTTATATATATAGTTACAATATTAATAATGAAATAATAATCCAAAAATATATATATAGAAGAAGATACAAATACATGTGAAAGTTTGAAACAATATATTCAATAAAATAAATATACCGTAAACTTATTATATTTTAAAAATTGATAGACACATATATAATATAATATATATACCAATTTAGAATTAAAAATAAAATGTTTATATAAAAATAAATGAAAACAAAAATCCGCGCGGTTGCGCAGATCGAAATCTAGTTTACTGATTATATTAGCAATATTTTTATTTGTCTCCAACCCACTAATCACGTTGTATAAATATATGCTACACCTATGAATCCATAACATCTCCTTCAAATTAACATATACTGTAAGTAGGACAGCCAGAGCCATGCCTGCCTAAAGAAATTTGAAACATTCGCTTCTGTTGGATATTTTTGTAGAAAAATTATAGGGCATATTTTTGTATAGTCTGTGCATAAACAAAACCTTACTGATTGATTCTTACTTTTACAGGTATGACTTAGATGTTAATTATGACTAGTTAATTTTAATATATCCTATTTCTACAACTATATTCTAATATGTTCATCTTCTTTTCTTTTATAATAGAACTTTTTTGCATCTTTTATTTTTTTATGTAAGTTATATTATTCTTTTATTAATGTATTTTACAGTTTTGAAATTAATTTTAATATATCCTATTTTTACAACTATATTCTAATATGTTCATCTTCTTTTCTTTTATAATAGAACTTTTTGCATCTTTTATTTTTTTATATAAGTTATATTATTCTTTTATTAATGTATTTTACAGTTTTGAAATAAAATTTATGTATATGACTTATATATATGTTGCAGTTTTATATTTAGCAGTTTAATATAAAAGGTGACAATGAAATAAATTATTTTACCAACATGGACCGTGGATAAGAAAGGTTTTGACTTGCTGGGAAAGGTACCGAGTGAGGAAGAAGCTAGAGATGAGTATCAATGGAGAGAGTTAAGGTTCGAATTTGTAGGAATGGAACAAGAGGTTGTGAACAAGTTCACTAACCATACCGGTTTGTGATTTCAATTACAGTTTCTTAAGAATCATGCATTAACCGAACCGGTTTACATTTTTAGTTAAATATGTGATAATCAGATGGCATGTTTACAGTCAACGTTTTCTCATTAGATTATACAAAACCTCTTTGTAAATCATTACTCTATATCTCGTAAAATCTCTGTGATCTTTAGATCTCCTCTCCAGCGTAGTAATGGATCTTTACCTTCTCCTTGTGACTGTTTCTGCTACCATCTTTACGCTTTTAGGCAGAAGAATCTTTTCTTTTGTTTATGGAAAGTTCAGAGTCCAAGAAAACAGAATAATTGCTTCTTCTCCCAAGTCAACTTTGCCTCGTAACTGCACACACGATGTCTTCCCGAGCTTCCACGGAGCAGATGTCCGGAAATCCTTTCTCAGTTATCTTGTCAAGGAGTTTGGGAGCAAAGGAATAAACCTGTTCATTGATAACGAGATCACTAGAGGAGAGTTTATCGGACCTGAGCTCAAGAAGGCAATCCAAGGATCAAGAATTGCGATTGTGTTGCTCTCGAAAAGATACGCTTCTTCCTCTTGGTGTCTTGACGAGTTAGTGGAGATTATGAAGTGTAAGGAAGATTTAGGTCAAATGGTGATTCCCGTTTTCTATGAAGTGGATCCAACTGATGTCAAGAAGTTTGGGAAAGTCTTCAAAAAAACTTGTAACGGTAAAACAAATGAGGTTATTAGAAAATGGAGTCAAGCTCTAGCAAAAGTGGCCACACTCGCTGGTTACCATTCAAATAACTGGTTCGTCAATTCTTTTCAAACACAAATCAAACTATATATGAATGTCTTTTTTGGTGTTCAAAAAAAAAGAAAAAAAAATATGAATGTCTTTTTTGAACAATTTAAATTGACTTTGATATATTATGAATATGTTGTATAAGGGATAATGATGCAAAAATGATAGAAGATGTTGCCATTGATGTTGTTTAAGTCCACGCCACCAAGAGATTTCGACGAATTAATTGGGATGGAAGCTCATATGAACAAGATTTCGTGGGTTTTGCGCACAGATTTGGATGAAGTGAGGATGATAGGGATTTGGGGACCGGCTGGGATTGGCAAGACCACCATTGCTAGGTGTATGTTCAATCAACTATCCCATACTTTTCAACATAGTGTCTTTATGATGAATGTCAAAGCAATGTATACGCCACCGGTTTGTTCAGACGACCACAATGTGAAGTTGCTTTTGCAGCAAAAGTTTCTGTCTCAGTTAACCAACCAGAAGGAGGAGTGGGGAAACGCACTACCAGAGCTAAGGATGTGCCTTGATGGAGAAATTGAGAGCATTTTGATGTTCGGTTATAACGCATTATCTCATGAAAATAAAGATTTGTTTCTTCATATAGCCTGCTTTTTCCACTTTGAAAGGATGGAGAAAGTGGTAGAGCATCTTTCAAAGAGATTTTCTGATGCGAGGCAACGGCTTAACGTCTTAGCTGAGAAATCTCTCATATGTTTGGAAATTGGACGTGTGATTATGCATGATCTGCTAGTCCATCTGGGTAGAGATATTGTCCGCAAACAGTCTACTGAGCCTGGTCAACGCCAGTTTCTGGTCGATAAAAGAGAGATTGGTGAAGTACTTGCTGATGATGCAGCGGTAAGTTTTTCTTTTAGTGATTTATTGCTGTACTGCTTGTTACAAACTGAGTCTGTTTGATAACTAGCTACAATCATTATTTTTGGCTCTGTTTTCAGGGTAGTAGAAGTGTTATTTCAGGGAACGAAATAAATGTGAGTGAGAGAGACATCGACTAATTATAATGTTACGATCTTACCCGGTAATGAAATGCCTGACTACTTCAATTATCAAGCTAATGGAGGTTCCCTAGTAATAAAGTTGAACGAGAGGCCTTCATCTTCATCAAATATATGGAAGGCTTGCATATTGCTGGTTAGTAAAGATGAGGTTGAAGCTGGTATAGGACAAACGGTGTTTGTAAATCAAACAGAATAGCCTCGATGTCCCGTGCAATCCAAGTTACCACACTCTGTATCGCCCTATACATCTTTGAGTTCGAAGCAGACGTGACTTCAGACGAACTTTGCTTTGAATTTCGAGTCAACGAAAAAGCATGGATGATAAAAGAATGTGGAGTGCATTACGTTAATACCAGTTGATGGGTTGATACATGTAATATTGTGTTTTTTGTGTATGATTATCAGTCATCCTGTTCTGGTAACGAGGAACCAATTCTCTCATACATTTAGGTTATCTTTCTAAATGAGCATCAAATCAGAATCATTCTGGTTATTATTGTTATATTATCATCTGGATAACCAACAACCTAACCACACACACATCTGCAAACATATCATCAGCAAGCCTCAAAAGAACAGCTACTAAAGACCAATCCTTTTACACATAACCACCATTAACGGCTCCGTCACGTCTTCTATTTTTAATTGCCCAAAAACCCATGATAAGCACAACGTGTATTATTATCTTGCACCGGTTCGATAACGGTTTGGTCTCGTTCTTGTCAAGTTTTTAAGCTATAAAAAGAAAAATTATAAATTTTAATCGAAAAATATTAGCTCTAGCTCTGTATATATGATGTACGTAATAACAATATTGATTCAAGATTGTAGAGGATACTTTTCAGTTCCAGCTAAAACCATTTAAGTCAAACTGTTTCGGACGCGTTGTACAATAGTTATCAACTCGAGTGTTAAGATCTAGCTCTGTTGTTGTGCCTTGGGTTTCAATCTTATGATCTTCACTCTTGTCTTTGAATCTTTCATATTTAAACTCATTGTTGACTTGTTGATGATCTCTGTGTCCATGCATTCCTACTCCTATTGACAACCTAGCTGGACTTCTCTCTGAATACGAAACTCTTTGTTCTGCGTCACTAACCATTCTTGAAAGATATGGATTCTCTCTTAGACCTTCCGTCCACGTGAGCTCCATCCGTTGGAACATTGGTTCTTTCTTCTCGGATGTTGAATCACCAAGATATGTTCTTAGTTTGTTCTCTAGTATTTTAGGGTTTTTCTGAGCTCTCTCGCTTGAGGTTAAGCAGCTTTTTAGGGAGAAATCAGGTGGTTGCATCTGTTGTGTGCATAGGTTTTGGAACTCTTTTTGTTCTAGGAAGCTAGTGTTTGGGTACTCTGCTGATACTTTAGATACAAACTCAGAGAGGTGAACTTTGGCAGCTTCGAGTCCAGCTTCACCGAGGTTTTGTTTTCCAAGAGTCTCTTGCGCCTTCTCCAAAACTGATTGCAGGTACTTTCCTTGAGCCTCTATTTTGAGCTGCAAATGTCGCTGTACCTGGCTCAGTTTTAAACACAAAGTTTAAAACTGAATGCTTTTATATTTCTAGATACTACTACAAACGTATATCCTCTATTGACTGCTATTTCTAAGTGTTTCTTGAGTTGCAAGAAGTCTTTAATGTTTTCAATTGTAGTACAAGTGTTGTATGGATATGATACCTCAAGTTGCTCATGAAGCCTTCTTTGGACCTCTATTTGCATATGTAGTGCTTCACTTATAGGCGAGTTCCTGGTTGCAGATAGATTAGGTCATTTGGTGATCATACTAATAAGTTAGAAGCCAAATATACAAATATTTTATATTTCTTACTTATTTGGCTGTGGTCCAATGCTTAAACTCTCACTTTGAATTTCATCTGCATCAGGGCTCTTTTCTTCCATCATGGTCATCATACCTATAATTAAGAGTCATGTTATATTTAGGCTTTGTTAGGGATTTAAACTTCTTGTATTGTATCTGTTAATATGATTATGAAAATAAACTTTTACCTATTTTGTTTAAGCCGCTGTTAGCTTGTCCGTTGAGATTCTTGCTCAGCCTGTATTTCTAATAGCCAATTTCATTAAGTTAATAACCTTTTTAAAGCATATTTGTGTGTATCAAGTGTTGATGGTTTACCTGAAGATGACTTTTGAGATGGTATAAAGTAAGACCTGGAATACCCATGACTTTCATGATTGTTTTAGGAGTAGCTTCTGCAACAAATTAATAAAACATTATTATATCTAAAAAGCCTGATAGCTAGCCAAAGCTGATCAATACTCTTGGTGATGATATAAACTCACTATCTGCTCCACCGAGTTGATTGACTGCTTCAATGAATCTCTCATGAAGATCTGGAGTCCATTTTAAGCGTGGCTTTGCATCGGTTGAAAGGATGAGACCAGAATCTCCTGGACTATTCCCTCCTCTAAGGAATTGATGATGCCTCTCAGAAGGTAATTGCATTCTTGAAGAAGAGAGTATGCTCTTTCCTTGGTGCTGGTTTTGGTAATACATAGAGTCTATTCACAAAAAGGCAAAATGTAAGCTTATCACCACCAAGAGTTTGCACTAAATAATGATTGTCATGAATCTTACCTGACTAGATCTTAGAATCTTAAATCAAAACTGCTTCTCTCAGAAGTTCCAAGAGTATGTAAAGTACTCCAGCAACTAAGGAAGGTGTTTTTGCTGCTAATTCTTACTTGTTCTTTATATTTTCTAAGGTTGGTTTGGTGCAACTTTGCTTTATATATGAAGTTGAACGGAGAAAACGGGGGCAAATTAGAGAATGATAATTAAGGTATGGAATATGAATAACTGGTCCAATCGATGCGTTGCTAGTTGTGTGTCCTTATCGTTTAAGTGTTATTGGTTTTGTTTCATGTATTGATTGATTCCTATGGACTACAACTTTTCAACACCAATTAGATACCAGAATTGATCCACAATTAATGCATCATATGCGCATTCTCTCGCCATTCTGGCAGAGGGAAGTATCTTATTCCTTGATTTTTTTCATAGTCATAGCTCCAACCTCTACCTCTCTCATAATATTCTTAATGCTTTTCATTCGTCTAGATTGTTTTTGTTCGTTGTTCATAGAGTCATTTTCGGTCTCTAGGTTCATTATGATGAGTTTAATTATTTTATAAAGACTTTTCCTCAGCTGCTATTGATGTTTAAAGGGATTATCTGACTATGTTTCAAGAATGTTATTTGTTGATAAGTACTTTTGGGGGTACTCACTCGAGCAAAGAAGCCTTTAGTTTAAGATACCAAACAAATGAAAGTTTTTTGTTAGAATTTTTTTTTCTTTCAAAGATGATAAGGAATATTTTCATATTGTCTCCTTCAACAAGTTTAGTACATATTCTCTCTACACAGTATAAAATTACTGGAGGGTCCCATTTGCTTAACATTTTTTGATTAGCACAAAAACAACATTTGGCCCCTCCATGCCTGCATGTGTTTTATTATGTTTGTATCCTTCTAATCACAATTATCTCTCCGGTGCATGTGTGTGTGTGTGTGTTTATATGTTCACACATTATACATAGATAGGAGTGAAACATGTCTGCATCTATTGCTTGGCTACTTTATTACTCTCTAATTCATTGCGATTATTTCTTGAGATTTTTTAAATACTTAATTTCTGTATGCATGTTACCATAAAAACATCGCATATTCAATAGAATAAGGTCATAGCAAAGATATAGAGAGGCTCTGATTGCAAAATGTTAAAGTAGTATAGGCTAGTACTACTCAATGCAACTGAGAATATATCCTCCCACATTAGCTCAATGAGTGCTACGATATGGTCTACATTGTTCATAACGAAGAAAAAAAACAAATATTATGTTCCTTGAATGATATCTTTGCATTTATTTGATACCGAACCAAACTTTATAGGAGATATCTCATGGTTGTGATTTCTCAATACACTTTATTCGGTTATTGGGGAAGGAAGAACCTATCATAACCTTAAGCATATTACCAAAACAGTTGATCCCCATGTGGGGTGAGAATATGCTTTTCATGTTGTGTGTTGCAAGTCTCTATAAAAAAAGTCTACTTGAATGAATCTCATCAAACTCACTCTTCTCATAAGAAAGTTTGTATCTAATTACAGTCTTTTGTAAAGGTTATCCAGTGAACTAGTTCCTAACCCTATCAAATTTTCATAATTTGTAGACAATTCTTGATATTATTTCACTTTTGTCGACTGCAAGTCATATATTGAGTTCACGGCAAAAAGTTGAACAAGAAAGATTTGAGATTTTGTAACAATTCTTATTACACACTCTCTCACTCACCCTTTTACACATTTGAATAGTCACTGTTGAAAGTAAAAAGAAAGAGAGAGTGTGTGTGTGTGATAGAGACTAAATGTTCTTTCTTGTACGTTCATTTAACAGATTCTTAATGATGCTTTTGAAGCTCTCTGCGTAGGGAGAATACTTGTACACATGGGCTACATTCGCCTGGAAAAATAAATAAATAACCCACGGAATTGTATTCTTTTGCTTATGAAAAATGAAATAAAATAAAGGAAAATAGAAAGTGGGTTCTCTTCATGCGATTCTGCAGAATGAGAATCAGAAACTCCGAAGAAAAATAAAGTGTAAAAAGGTGAGTCGCATTCTTAAGCCAAGAATCTTTGTTATTCATCTTAACCAGATGATAATTAAAAAACGAAAATAAAAAAAAACTATTCGAGGTTCGTTTTCTTGCCACTTATAGCTAGTCTTGTTTCATTACGTGTTAACATCATTGACTAGAAGAAGATTAGCTTTCAATTTAATGTTTTTCGTTTGTTTTCCATTGCTTGTTCATCGTGGCTTATGTCTCGGGTTCATATATAGTCTAAGGAGCTTAAAAATTTAACCAAGTCATACAATGAACCACCTGTAATTTGCTGTAATAGTTGTTTCATCAGCTTGTGCTGCACTTGCAGGTTTAAAAATCATATACAATTATACATCCTCTTGTTTTCCGTGCCAATGTAGAAAATATTTCAACTAGTGAAAGTTATAGATGTCTTTGGCATTTACTAAATTGATACATTAGTGGTCTTGGTAGTTATATGTTTGATGTATACTAATTCATTCCTAGTTAAATGATGTTTCCAAAAAAAAAAATCATAACAATCTTATTCACTTATTGTGTACCTCACAAGAAAACGACAGAAAATTTTGCTTCAATAATAAAAGCATCTACGCTTCTATAATTTTCTTTAAAATAGAGATATTTATTATAGAGATGAAAATGCTCCGATGCATGATTCTATAATAGAATTCCTCTATTTTAGAAGAAAATATAGAGAAAAATTATTTTTTCTCTATATTTAAAGGTGAAAATAGCATATCTCTATATTTTTTCCTATAAACAGAGAAACTCTATTATAAAGTTATACATGAAGCATTTTCACCTCTATAATAAAATTTTTCTATTTTAGAAAAAATATAGAGATAGAAATATGAGTGGTTTGGAGATGGTCTAAGAAACTGTGCATCTCTATGAAATTACTGATTTATTGTGCAATTTTATTAAAATTGTCAAAGTTTTTCTCGATGGTTTGTTTAATACGCTGCTAATCAAAATTGTTAAGTTTTCTCTTTGACGGTTTAGTCTTTTCATTCTTGATATACAAGAACATCAATAAATGTTAAGAAGTAACGTTTCCCTTTTTAATCTTAAGCATTAATTCGAATGCAAAATCGAAAATTCCTATTTCCAAAATCCTTGTACAGAAAATAACTGTCATTACTTGAGACACAAGAATTCAGTAAAAGCGTTTCCTTTTTCCTTCAGTTTCGACTAAAAGTCGAACATTATTACCAAATTAAAACCATAGATAAATGGAAATTGTTTCTCAATATTTTCCTTTTTCATAATGTGAAAAAGGATACTATTTCTCTCCAAGTTCTAAACCAATTCCTATATAAACAAAGATAGCTGCAAGACTCTAATCACAATTCATAATCTTTCACAAGCTCTCAATATCACAGTTTAAAAACCCTTTTTTCGTAATTTTCATTAAAAGTTCACAATGGAGAAGATTCTTGACGGAAGAACTAATGGAGCACTCAAGAAGACCAAGATCGTGTGTACTCTTGGACCAGTGTCCAGGTCTGTTGAGATGATCGAGAAGCTTCTCAAAGCCGGTATGAACGTAGCCCGTTTCAACTTCTCCCATGGAACTCACGAGTACCACCAAGGAACTCTCGATAACCTAAGAATCGCCATGAAGAACACTGGTATTCTATGTGCTGTCATGCTAGACACAAAGGTAACCTAATAATTTTCAAATCTCTTTATGTGACCTAATAATAATATTATATTATGGCGGTTTATTTTAACTCGGCTTAATTTGGTTTTAGGGTCCTGAGATTCGAACCGGATTTCTCAAAGAAGGCAAACCGGTTCAGCTAATTCACGGTCAAGAGATCACAATCTCAACTGATTACACCTTGGAAGGAGATTCAAACACAATCTCAATGAGCTACAAGAAACTTGCAGAAGATCTCAAGTCAGGGGACAGGATTCTCTGTTCCGACGGGACAATCTCTATGACTGTCTTGTCTTGTGACAAGGTTAACGGTCTTGTCCGTTGCAGATGCGAGAACTCAGCAACCCTAGGAGAGAAAAAGAACGTTAACCTCCCAGGAGTTGTAGTTGATCTCCCAACACTTACAGAGAAGGATCAAGAAGATATTCTCAAGTGGGGTGTTCCAAACAAGATCGATATCATCGCTCTCTCCTTTGTTCGTAAAGGATCTGACCTAGACCTAGTCAGAGAGTTGCTTGGAGACCACGCAAAGAGAATAATGCTTATGTCAAAGGTGAGTAGCGGTCCTATAATTTTGGGAGATATAGTAAATGTTTATATTAAATATATATTTTTGTATATATGAGAGTATACATAAAATATTTTTTAATTTATTTTATGGACTATAGGCTTTCATAGGACTGGCCTTTCTTGTTTTGCTAGTAAACTATACTTACATGTAATGTTTTAACAGGTTGAGAATCAAGAAGGAGTGAGGAACTTCGACAAGATTCTCAAGAACTCTGACGCATTCATGGTGGCTAGAGGCGATCTAGGAATGGAGATTCCGATCGAGAGGATCTTCCAAGCTCAGAAGATGATGATCGAGAGAGCTAACGCTGTTGGAAAACCAGTCGTAACAGCCACACAGATGCTCGAGTCTATGACAAAATCTCCTCTTCCGACAAGAGCCGAGGCCACAGACGTGGCCAACGCTGTCCTCGACGGCACGGACTGCGTCATGCTCAGCGGAGAAACCGCCGCCGGAGCGCACCCTGAGGCCGCCGTGAAAATCATGGCGAGAATCTGTAAGGTGGCGGAGGAAACCCTCGACTACGATGCCGTGCATAAGAAGATTCAAGAAGCTGTGCCCTTGCCGTTATCTACAGTGGAAGACTTAGCCGCTTCAGCCGTCTCCAAGGCGATGAGTCATGGAGCCAAGGCGATTGTGGTTCTCACCAAGGGGGGATACACGGCGGGGCTTGTGGCGAAGCACAGGCCAAGCGTTCCGATTCTGTCGGTGGCTGTTTCGGATGATTTGGAGTCGAGGTGCCCTGTTTCGGTGGCGAAACGTGGATTGATTTACCGTGGAATCATTCCTGTGGTTGCGAACAGTGGTTCGACGGAGGAGGAGACAAGATTCGCGGTTGAGTTTGCCAAGGAGAAGGGAATCTGTAAGGTTGGAGACTCTCTTGTCTTGGTGCATTACATCGATGGTTCCTCTGTTCTCAAGAGTCTGCTTGTGGAATAGACTGGTCTTTTCTTAGGACATGGGGTCAATTTTGAAGTTTTGAATTTTTGTGGGGTCGAAATTAGTGTCTGAGAAATTTAGTTTTTGCCTCGTTTTATCGCATTATTAAAGATTTTTGACATTTTCTAAAGTTACGTGCATGGAATATTAAACGCAAACGTGCTTGTCTTCTTAGATATTATATATGGGCTTATGTTTGGGCCTTTTATGCTATTTTCTTTTGTTGGCACCTCGACTGAAAAATTCAAAACCAATTAGTGGAAAAGTCATGTTCCTCACCGGTTACGAAGGCAAGTTGCTTGTTGTAAAATATGTCACAAAATCCTTGTTCGAACACTCGTTATGCATTATAATTGATATGATTCGTATCTTAAGAGTTAAAAAAAAGTTATGATCATATTCTTCTATATAATATATAGTCGACATGTTAGTTAGTATGTTACATTATTTATCGATAACTAAAACATACATACACGTACATAGCGGATCTAGAAAATATAATGAATGGAGGCAAAAACAGTGAAAAAGATATAGTGTTGTTCTAACCTTGGTTTAGTGGGTGCAAATAAAAGAATTTAACCAACTAAATTGCAAGATATATATAAATTCTGATGTATTTAATTTTAGTTGTAATTTTTACTGGGGGCGGTTGCACCCTTCTTGTTCACGTACCTGAAACGAAAAAAAAAGATAGAAAGGAAAAGAAAGAAGGTCAGGGGGAAAATGATGGCAACATTTTGTTTAAATTCAATCATCTAGAAACCTATAAGAGGAAAGAAGCGGTTAGTCTTGCTGCAAGTAATCATCTAAAGCCTTTGCTTTAAACGGAAAGTATGTTCTAATGCGCTTTAAATATATTTTTCAAAAAGCAACATACATTTAACCAGCACAAAAATATTGAGCTTCTCGATATATTCTCTATATACAGAAGCATATGATCTTTAGTGTTAAATTCTCTATATACAGAAGCATATGATCTTTAGTGTTGTTTTAAAATTTTTAAACACATTTTACATTTAAATTAATGTATATTAAACAGTCTTTCATTACACATGAGTATCGTTTTAATTTTTTGTAAATTAATCTAGTAAAACATCATAACCACTATACATTCTCTATTTTTTAGAGAAACAGAGACAAAAGTTTCAAACCTCTTTGACATTCATCATATATTAGTGAATGATGCAACTATTCATTAAAAAAACATTTTCATATTTTTCACTTTTTATCAAAATCTATGTGTTAACCCTTACGAAAATATTTTTTTCGGTAAATGTTCTATATACTGAAGCCTATGATCTTTAGTGTTGTTTTAAAATTTCTAAACACATTCTACATTTGTATTAATGTATATTAAACTATCTTTCATGGTACATGGCCATCGTTTTAATTTTTATAAATTAATTTAGAAAAGCTTCATAATACTCCCTAAATTGGTGGATTAACCACTATTAAATCGCTATTTTCTAGAGAAACGTAGACAACAAAAGTTCCAAACCTCTTTGAACTTCATCATATGTTAGTGAAATATGCAACTATGCATTAAAAGATTATTTTCATATTTTTGAATTTTTCTCAAAATTTAGGTGTTAACTAACACCCCTACGAAAATTTTGAGTTTTCGTTAAATGTTCTATATACTGAAGCCTATGATCTTTATTGTTGTTTTAAAATTTCTAAACACATTCTACATTTGTATTAATGTATATTAAACTCTCTTTCATGGTACATGGGCATTGTTTTAATTTTTTGTCAATTAATTTACTAAAACTTCATAATACTCCCTAAATTGGTGGTCTAACCACTATAAAATTGTTATTTTCTAGAGAAACGGAGACAAAAAAAGTTCCAAACCTCTTTGACCTTCATCATATGTTAGTGAAAGATGCAACTATGCATTAAAACAGTATTTTCATATTTTTAAATTTTTTTCAAAATCTATGTCTTAACCCTACGAAAATATTGAGATTTTCGGTAAATGTTCTTTATACTGAAGCCTATGATCTTTAGTGTTGTTTTAAAATTTCTAAACACATTAAACATTTCTATTAATATATATTAAACTCTCTTTCATGGTACATGGACATCGTTTTAATTTTTTGTCAATTAATTTAGTAAAACTTCATAATACACCATAAATTGGTGGACTAACCACTATTAAATCGTTATTTTCTAGAGAAACAAAGACAACAAAGGTTCCAAACCTCTTGGAACTTCATCACATGTTAGCGAAGAATGCAACTATGCGTTAAAACAATATTTTCATATTTTTGAATTTTTCTCAAAATCTATGTGTTAACTAACCTCTACGAAAATATTGAGTTTTTTGGTAAATGTTCTATATACTCAAGCCTATGATCTTTAGGGTTGTTTTAAAATTTCTAAACACATTCTACATTTGTATTAATGTATATTAAACTATCATTCATGGAATATGGGCAACGTTTTATTTTTTTCTCAATTAATTTAGTAAAACTTCATAATACACCCTAAATTGGTGGACTAACCACTATTAAATCGCTATTTTCTAGAGAAACAGAGACAACAAAGGTTCCAAACCTCTTCGACCTTCATCATATGTTAGTGAAGTATGCAACTATGCGTTAAAACATTATTTTCATATTTTTGATTTTTTTTCAAAATCTATGAGTTAACTAACCCTTACGAAAATATTGAGTTTTTCGGTAAATGTTCTATATACTGAAGCCTGTCATCTTTAGTGTTGTTTTCAAATTTCTAAACACAATCTACATCTGTATTAATGTATATTAAACTCTCTTTCATGTTACATGAGCAACATGAGCATCGTTTTAATTTTTATTCAATTAATTTAGTAAAACCTCATAATACTCCCTAAATTGGTGCACCAACAACTATAAAATTGCTATTTTCTAGAGAAACGGAGACAACAAAAGTTCCAAACCTCTTTGACCTTCATCATATGTTAGTGAAAGATGCAACTCTGCATTAAAACAATATTTTCATATTTTTGATTTTTTTTCAAAATCTATGTTTTAACCCCTACGAAAATATTGAGATTTTTGGTAAATGTTCTTTATACTGAAGCCTATGATCTTTAGTGTTGTTTTAAAATTTCTAAACACATAATACATTTCTATTAATGTATATTAAACTCTCTTTCATGGTACATGGGCATCATTTTAATTTTTAGTCAATTAATTTAGTAAAATTTCATAATACTCCCTAAATTGGTGGACTAGCCACTATTAAATCGCTATTTTCTGGAGAAACGGAGAAAACAAAAGTTCCAAACCTCTGTGAACTTCATCATAAGTTAGTGAAGGATGCAACTATGCACTAAAACATTATTTTTATATTTTTGAATTTTTCTCAAAATTTATGTGTTAACCCCTACGAAAATATTGAATTTTTCGGTAAATCCTCTACACACTGAAGCCTATGATCTTTAGTGTTGTTTTAAAATTTCTAAACACATTCTACATTTGTATTAATATATATTAAACTATATTTCAAGGTATATGGGCATCGTTTTAATTTATTCTCAATTAATTTAGTAAAACTTCATAATACTCCCTAAATTGGTGGACTAACCACTATAAAATCGCTATTCTCTAGAAAAACGGAGACAACAAAGGTTCCAAACCTCTTCGACCTTCATCATATGTTAGTGAAGGATGCAACTATGCATTAAAACATTATTTTCATAATTTCGAATTTTTCTCAAAATCTATGTGTTAACCCCTAGAAAATATTGAATTTTTCGGTAAATGCTCTATACACAGAAGCCTATGATCTTTAGTGTTGTTTTAAAATTTATAAACACATTCTACATTTGTATTAATGTATATTAAACTCTCTTTCATGGTACATGGCATCATTTTATGTTTTTGTCAATTAATTTAGTAAAACTTCATAATACTCCCTCAATTGTTGGACTAACCACTATAAAATCGCTATTCTCTAGAAAAACGGAGACAACAAAGGTTCCAAACCTCTTCGACCTTCATCATATGTTAGTGAAGGATGCAACTATGCACTAAAACATTATTTTTATATTTTTGAAATTTTCTCAAAATCTATGTGTTAACCCCTACGAAAATATTGAATTTTTCGGTAAATGCTCTATACGCAGAAGCCTTTGATATTTAGTGTTGTTTTAAAATTTCTAAACACATTATACATTTGTATTAATGTATATTAAACTATCTTTCATGTTATATGGGCATCGTTTTAATTTTTTCTCAATTAATTTAGTAAAACTTCATAATACTCCCTAAATTGGTGGACTAACCACTATAAAATCGTTATTCTCTAGAAAAAGGAGACAACAAAGGTTCCAAACCTCTTCGACCTTCATCATATGTTAGTGAAGGAAGCAACTATGCACTAAAATATTATTTTCATATTTTTGAATTTTTCTCATAATCTATATGTTAACTAACCCCAACGAAAATATTGATTTTTTTCAGTAAATGCTCAATACACAAAAGCCTATGATCTTTAGTGTTGTTTTAAAATTTCTAAACACATACTACATTTGTATTAATGTATATTAAACTCTCTTTCATGGTATAAGGACATCGTTTTAATTGTTTCTCAATTAATTTAGTATAACTTCATAATACTCTCAAAATTGGTGGACTAGCCACTATTAAATCGCTATTTTCTAGAGAAACAAAGACAACAAAAGTTTCAAACCTCTTTGACCTTCATCACATGTTAGTGAAGTATGCAACTATGCCTTAAAACAGTATTTTCATATTTTTGAATTTTTCTTAAAATCTATGTGTTAACTAACCCCTAAGAAAATGTTGAATTTTTCGGTAAATGCTCTACACACTGAAGCCTATGATCTTTAGTGTTGTTTTAAAATTTCTAAACACATTCTACATTTGTATTAATGTATATTAAACTATCCTTCATGGTATATGGGCATCGTTTTAATTTATTCTCAATTAATTAAGTAAAACTTCATAATACTCCCTAAATTGGTGGACTAACCATTATAAAATCGCTATTCTCTAAAAAACGGAGACAACAAAGGTTCCAAACCTCTTCGACCTTCATCATATGTTAGTGAAGGATGCAACTATGCATTAAAACATTATTTTCATATTTTTGAATTTTTCTCAAAATCTATGTGTTAACCACTACGAAAATATTGAATTTTTCGGTAAATGCTCTATACACAGAAGCCTATGATCTTTAGTGTTTTTTAATATTTATAAACACATTCTACATTTATATTAATGTATATTAAACTCTCTTTCATGGTACATGGGCATCGTTTAAAATGTTTGTCAATTAATTTAGTAAAACTCCATAATACTATCAAAATTGGTGGACTAACCACTATTAAATCTCTATTTTCTAGAGAAATATAGACACCAAAAGTTCCAAACCTCTTTGACCATCATCATATGTTAGTGAAGGATGCAACTATGCATTAAAACAGTATTTTTCATATTTTTGAATTTTTCTCAAAATCTATGTGTTAACCCCTACGAAAATATTGAATTTTTCGGTAAATGCTCTACACACTG
This sequence comes from Brassica incana, assembly GCA_945779075.1. Lineage (NCBI taxonomy): Eukaryota > Viridiplantae > Streptophyta > Magnoliopsida > Brassicales > Brassicaceae > Brassica > Brassica incana. The sequence goes on along the minus strand of CALZFW010000105.1, from coordinate 620,090 downwards.
ATGCCTATGATCTTTAGTGTTGTTTTAAAATTTCTAAACACATTCTACATTTGTATTAATGTATATTAAACTCTTTTTCATGGTATAAGGGCATCGTTTTAATTGTTTCTCAATTAATTTAGTAAAACTTCATAATACTCTATAAATTGTTGAACTAGCCACTATTAAATCGCTATTTTCTTGAGAAACAGAGACAACAAAAGTTTCAAACCTCTTTCACCTTCATCATATGTTAGTGAAGTATGCAACTATGCCATAAAACAGTATTTTTCATAATTTTGAATTTTTCTCAAAATCTATGTGTTAACTAACCCCTACGAAAATATTGAGTTTTTAAATGTTCTATATACTAAAGCCTATGATCTTTAGTGTTGTTTTAAAATTTCTAATCACATTTTACATTTGTATTAATGTATATTAAACTCTCTTTCATGGTACATGGGCATCGTTTTAAATTTTTGTCAATTAATTTAGTAAAACTTCATAATACTCCCTAAATTGGTGGACTAACCACTATTAATTCGCTATTTTCTAGAGAAACGGAGACAACAAAAGTTCCAAACCTCTTTGACCTTCATCGTATGTTAGTGAAGGATGCAACTATGCATTAAAACAGTATTTTCATATTTTTGAATTTTTCTCAAAATCTATATGTTAACTAACCCCTACGAAAATATTGAGTTTGTCGGTAAATGTTCTATATACTGAAGCCTATGATCTTTAGTGTTGTTTTAAAATTTCTAAACACATTCTACATTTGTATTAATGTATTAATGTATATTGAACTATCTTTCATGGTATATGGGCATCGTTTTAATTTTTTCTCAATTAATTTAGTAAAACTTCATAATACTCTCTAAATTGGTGGACTAACCACTATTAAATCACTATTCTCTAGAAAAACGGTGACAACAAAGGTTCCAAACCTCTTCGACCTTCATCATATGTTAGTTAAGGATACAACTATGCACTAAAACATTATTTTCATATTTTTGAATTTTTCTAAAAATCTATGTGTTAACCCGTAAGAAAATATTGATTTTTTCGGTAAATGCTCTATATATTGAAGTCTATGATATTTAGTGTTTTTTTTAAATTTCTACACATTCTTCATTTATATAAATCTATATTAAACTCTCTTTCATGGTACATGGGCATCGTTTAAAATTTTTGTCAATTAATTTAGTAAAACTTCATAATATCCCTAAATTGGTGGACTAACCACTATAAGATCGCTATTCTCTAGAAAAACGGAGACAACAAAGGTTCCAAACCTCTTCGACCTTCATCATATGTTAGTGAAGGATGCAACTATGCATTAAAACATTATTTTCATATTTTTGAATTTTTTTCAAAATCTATGTGTTAACTAACCCCTACGAAAATATTGAATTTTTCGGTAAATGCTCTATACACAGAAGAGTATGATCTTTAGTGTTGTTTTAAAATTTATAAACACATTCTACATTTGTATTAATGTACATTAAACTATCTTCATGGTATATGGGCATCGTTTTAATTTTTTCTCAATTAATTTAGTAAAACTTCATAATACTCTCTAAATTGGTGGACTAACCACTATAAAATCACTATTCTCTAGAAAAACGGAGACAACAAAGGTTCTAAACCTCTTCGACCTTCATCATATGTTAGTGAAGGATGCAACTATGCACTAAAACATTATTTTCATATTTTTTAATTTTTCTCAAAATCTATGTGTTAACTAACTCCTACGAAAATATTGAATTTTCCGGTAAATGCTCTATACACAGAAGACTATGATCTTTAGTGTTGTTTTAAAATTTCTAAACACATTCTACATTTTTATTAATGTATATTAAACTATCTTCATGGTATATGGGCATCGTTTTAATTTTTTCTCAATTAATTTAGTAAAACTTCATAATACTCTCTAAATTGGTGGACTAACCACTATAAAATCACTATTCTCTAGAAAAACGGAGACAACAAAGGTTCTAAACCTCTTCGACCTTCATCATATGTTACTGAATGATGCAACTATGCACTAAAACATTATTTTCATATTTTTGAATTTTTCTCAAAATCTATGTGTTAACCACTACGAAAATATTGAATTTTTCGTTAAATGCTCTACACACTGAAGCCTATGATCTTTAGTGTTGTTTTAAAATTTCTAAACACATTCTACATTTGTATTAATGTATATTAAACTATCTTTCATGGTATATGGGCATCGTTTAAAAGTTTTGTCAATTAATTTAGTAAAACTTCATAATACTCCCTAAATTGGTGGACTAACCACTATTAAATCGCTATTTTCTAGAGAAACAGGGACAACAAAAGTTACAAACCTCTTTGACCTTCATCATATGTTAGTGAAGGATGCAACTATGTATTAAAACAATATTTTCATATTTTTGAATTTTTCTCAAAATCTATGTGTTAACCCCTACGAAAATATTGAATTTTTCGGCAAATGCTCTATACACAGAAGCCTATGATATTTAGTGTGGTTTTAAAATTTCTAAACACATTCTATATTTCTATTAATGTATATTAAACTCTCTTTCATGGTACATGGGCATCGTTTTATGTTTTTGTCAATTAATTTAGTAAAACTTCATAATACTCCCTAAATTGGTGGACTAACCACTATAAAATCGCTATTCTCTAGAAAAACGGAGACAACAAAGTCTCCAAACCACTTCGATCTTCATCATATGTTAGTGAAGGATACAACTATGCATTAAAACATTATTTTCAAATTTTTAAATTTTTCTGACAATCTATGTGTTAACCAACCTCCTACGAAAATGTTGAATTTTTCGGTAAATGCTCTACACACTGAAGTCTATGATCTTTAGTGTTGTTTTAAAATTTATAAACACATTCTACATTTGTATTAATGTAAACTAAACTATCTTTCATGGTATAAGGGCATCGTTTTAATTGTTTGTCAATTAATTTAGTAAAACTTCATAATACTCCCTAAATTGGTGGACTAACCACTATAAAATCACTATTATCTAGAAAACGGAGACAACAAAGGTTACATACCTCTTCGACCTTCATCATTTGTTAGTGAAGGATGCCACTATGCACTAAAACATTATTTTCATATTTTTGAATTTTTCTCAAAATCTATGTGTTATACAGAATATTTCCCTACGAAAATATTGAATTTTTCGGTAAATGTTCTATACAGAGAAGCCTATGATCTTTAGTGTTGTTTTAAAATTTCTAAACACATTCTACTTTTGTATTAATGTATATTAAACTATCATTCATGGTATATGGGCATCGTTTTAATTTTTTCTCAATTAATTTAGTAAAACTTCGTAATACTCCCAAAATTGGTGGACTAACCACTATATAATCGTTATTCCCTAGAAAAACTGAGACAACAAAGGTTCCAAACCTCTACGACCTTCATCATATGTTAGTGAAGGATGAAATTATGCACTAAAACATTATTTTCATATTTTTGAATTTTTCTCAAAATCTATGTGTTACCCTACCCCTACGAAAATATTGAATTTTTTGGTAAATGCTCTATACATTGAAGCCTATGATCTTTAGTGTTGTTTTAAAATTTCTACACATTCTACGTTTTTATTAATGTATATTAAACTCTCTTTCATGGTACATGGGCATCGTTTTATGTTTTTGTCAATTAATTTAGTAAAACTTCATAATACTCCCTAAATTGGTGGACTAACCACTATTAAATCGCTATTTTCTAGAGAAACGGAGATAACAAAAGTTTCAAACCTCTTTGACTTTCATCATATGTTAGTGAAGTACGCACTTATGCCTTAAAACAGTATTTTCATGGTATATGGGCATTGTTTTAATTTTTTCTCAATTAATTTAGTAAAACTTCATAATACTCCCTAAATTGGAGAACTAACCACTAGAAAATCGCTATTCTCTAGAAAAACGGAGACAACAAAAGTTCCAAACCTCTTCGACCTTTGTCATATGTTAGTGAATGATGCAACTATGCATTAAAACATTATTTTCATATTTTTGAATTTTTCTCAAAATCTATGTGTTAACCCCTACGAAAATATTGAATTTTTCGGTAAATGCTCTATACACAGAAGCCTATGATATTTAGTGTTGTTTTAAAATTTCTAAACACATTCTATATTTCTATTAATGTATATTAAACTCTCTTTCATGGTACATGGGCATCGTTTTATGTTTTTGTCAATTAATTTAGTAAAACTTCATAATACTCCCTATATTGGTGGACTAACCACTATAAAATCGCTATTCTCTAGAAAAACGGAGACAACAAAGTCTCCAAACCTCTTCGACCTTCATCATATGTTAGTGAAGGATGCAACTATGCATTAAAACATTATTTTCAAATTTTTAAATTTTTCTCACAATCTATGTGTTAACCAACCTCCTACGAAAATATTGAATTTTTCGGTAAATGCTATGTACATTGAAGCCTATGATTTTTGAATTTTTCTCAAAATCTATGTGTTAACCCCTACGAAAATATTGAATTTTTCGGTAAATGTTCTATACACAGAAGCCTATGATCTTTAGTGTTGTTTTAAAATTTCTAAACACATTCTACATTTGTATTAATGTATATTAAACTATATTTCAAGGTATATGGGCATTGTTTTAATTTATTCTCAATTAATTTAGTAAAACTTCGTACTACTCCCTAAATTGGTGGACTAACCACTATATAGTCGCTATTCTCTAGAAAAACGGAGAAAATAAAGGTTTCAAACCTCTTCGAACTTCATCATATGTTAGTGAAGGATGCAACTATGCACTAAAACATTATTTTCATATTTTTGAATTTTTCTCAAAATCTATGTGTTAACCCCTACGAAAATATTGAATTTTTCGGTAAATGCTCTATACATTGAAGCTTATGATCTTTAGTGTTGTTTTAAAATTTCTAAACACATTCTACTTTTGTATTAATGTATATTAAACTATCTTTCATGGTATATGGGCATCGTTTTAAATATTTGTCAATTAATTTAGTAAAACTTCATAATACTCCCTAAATTGGTGGACTAACCACTATTAAATCGCTATTTTCTAGAGAAACGAAGACAAAAAAAGTTCCAAACCTCTTTCAACTTCATCATATGTTAGTGAAGGATGCAACTATGCACTAAAACATTATTTTCATATTTTAGAATTTTTTTCAAAATCTATGTGTTAACCCCATACGAAAATATTGAATTTTTCGTTAAATGCTCTACACACTGAAGCCTATGATCTTTGGTGTTGTTTTAAAATTTCTACATATTCTACATTTGTATTAATGTATATTAAAGACTCTTTCATGGTACATGGGCATCGTTTTAAATTTTTGTCAATTAATTTAGTAAAACTTCATAATACTCCCTAAATTGGTGGACTAACCACTATTAAATCGCTATTTTCTAGAGAAACGGACACAACCAAAGTTCCAAACCTCTTTGACATTCATCATATGTTAGTGAAGGATGCAACTATGCATTAAAACAGTATTTTCATATTTTGAACTTTTCTCAAAATCTATGTGTACCCCTACGAAAATATTGAATTTTTTGGTAAACGCTCTACACACTGAAGCCTATGATCTTTAGTGTTGTTTTAAAATTTATAAACACATTCTACATTTGTATTAATGTAAACTAAACTATCTTTCATGGTATAAGGGCATCGTTTTAATTGTTTCTCAATTAATATAGTAAAACTTCATAATACTCCCTAAATTGGTGGACTAACCACTATAAAATCGCTATTCCCTAGAAAAACGGAGACAACAAAGGTTCCAAACATCTTCGACCTTCATCATATGTTAGTGAAGGATGCAACTATGCATTAAAACATTATTTTAATATTTTTGAATTTTTCTCACAATCTATGTGTTAACCAACCTCCTACGAAAATATTGAATTTTTCGGTAAATGTTCTATACAGAGAAGCCTATGATCTTTAGTGTTGTTTTAAAATTTCTAAACACATTCTACATTTGTATTAATGTATATTAAACTATCGTTCATGGTATATGGGCATCGTTTTAATTTTTCTCAATTAATTTAGTAAAACTTCGTAATACTCCCTAAATTGGTGGACTAACCACTATATAATCGCTATTCCTAGAAAAACTGAGACAACAAAGGTTCCAAACCTCTACGACCTTCATCATATATTAGTGAAGGATGCAATTATGCACTAAAACATTATTTTCATATTTTTGAATTTTTCTCAAAATCTATGTGTTACCCTACCCCTACGAAAATATTGAATTTTTTGGTAAATGCTCTATACATTGAAGCCTATGATCTTTAGTGTTGTTTTACAATTTCTACACATTCTACGTTTTTATTAATGTATATGAAACTCTCTTTCATGGTACATGGGCATCGTTTTAAATTTTTGTCAATTAATTTAGTGAAACTACATAATACTCCCTAAATTGGTGGACTAACCACTATTAAATTGCTATTTTCTAGAGAAACGGAGACAACAAAGGTTCCAAACCTCTTCGACCTTCTTCATATGTTAGTGAAGGATGAAACTATGCATTAAAACATTATTTTCATATTTTTTGAATTTTTCTCAAAATCTATGTGTTAACTCCTACGAAAATATTAAATTTTTCGGTAAATGTTCTATACACAGAAGCCTATGATCTTTAGTGTTGTTTTAAAATTTTCAAACACATTCTACATTTGTATTAATGTATATTAAACTATCGTTCATGGTACATGGGCATCGGTTTAATTTCTTCTCAATTAATTTAGTAAAATTTCGTAATACTCCCTAAATTGGTGGACTAACCACTATATAATCGCTATTATCTAGAAAAACGGAGAAAAAAGGTTCCAAACCTCTTAGAACTTCATCATATGTTAGTGAAGGATGCAACTATGCACTAAAACATTATTTTCATATTTTTGAATTTTTCTCAAAATCTATGTGTTAACCCATACGAAAATATTGAATTTTTCGGTAAATGCTCTATACATTAAAGCTTATGATCTTCAGTGTTGTTTTAAAATTTCTAAACACATTCTACATTTGTATTAATGTATATTAAACTATCTTTCATGGTATATGGGCATCGTTTTAAATTTTTGTCAATTAATTTAGTAAAACTTCATAATACACCCTAAATTGGTGGACTAACCACTATTAAATCGTTATTTTCTAGGGAAACGGAGACAACAAAAGTTCCAAACCTCTTTGATCTTCATCATATTTTAGTGAAGGATGCAACTATGCACTAAAACATTATTTTCATATTTTCGAATTTTTTTCAAAATCTATATGTTAACCCCATACGAAAATATTGAATTTTTCGTTAAATGCTCTACACACTGAAGCCTATGATCTTTAGTGTTGTTTTAAAATTTCTAAACACATTCTAAATTTGTATTAATGTATATTAAACTATATTTCATGGTATATGGGCATCGTTTAAAAGTTTTGTCAATTAATTTAGTAAAACTTCATAATACTCCCTAAATTGGTGGACTAACCACTATTAAATCGCTATTTTCTAGAGAAACGGAGACAACAAAAGTTCCAAACTTCTTTGACCTTCATCATATGTTTGTGAAGGATGCAACTATGCATTAAAACAATATTTTCATATTTTTGAATTTTTCTCAAAATCTATGTGTTAACTCCTACGAAAATGTTGAATTTTTCGGTAAATGCTCTACACACTGAAGTCTATGATCTTTAGTGTTGTTTTAAAATTTATAAACACATTCTACATTTGTATTAATGTAAACTAAACTATCTTTCATGGTATAAGGGCATCGTTTTAATTGTTTGTCAATTAATTTAGTAAAACTTCATAATACTCCCTAAATTGGTGGACTAACCACTATAAAATCACTATTATCTAGAAAACGGAGACAACAAAGGTTACATACCTCTTCGACCTTCATCATTTGTTAGTGAAGGATGCCACTATGCACTAAAACATTATTTTCATATTTTTGAATTTTTCTCAAAATCTATGTGTTAACCCCCTACGAAAATATTGAATTTTTCGGTAAATGCTCTATACATTGAAGCTTATGATCTTTAGTGTTGTTTTAAAATTTCTACATATTCTACATTTGTATTAATGTATATTAAACTATCTTTCATGGTATATGGGCATCGTTTTAATTTTTCTCAATTAATTTAGTAAAGCTTCATAATACTCCCTAAATTGGTAGACTAACCACTATAAAATGGTTATTCTCTAGGAAAAAAAAAGACAACAAAGGTTCCAAACCTCTTCTACCTTCATTATATGTTAGTGAAGGAAGCAAATATGCACTAAAACTTTATTTTTATATTTTTTAATTTTTCTCCATGTCAATGTGTTAACCCCTACGAAAATATTGAATTTTTCGGTAAATGCTCTATACATTGAAGCCTATGATCTTTAGTGTTATTTTAAAATTTCTACAAATTCTACATTTGTATTAATGTATATTAAACTCTCTTTCATGGTACATGGGCATCGTTTTAAATTTTTGTCAATTAATTTAATAAAACTTCATAATACTCCCTAAATTGGTGAACTAACCACTATAAAATCGCTATTCTCTAGAAAAACAGAGACAACAAAGGTTCCAAACCTCTTCGACCTTCATCATATGTTAGTGAAGGATGCAACTATGCATTAAAACAATATTTTCATATTTTTGAATTTTTCTCAAAATCTATGTGTTAACTCCTACGAAAATGTTGAATTTTTCGGTAAATGCTCTACACACTGAAGTCTATGATCTTTAGTGTTGTTTTAAAATTTATAAACACATTCTACATTTGTATTAATGTAAACTAAACTATCTTTCATGGTATAAGGGCATCGTTTTAATTGTTTGTCAATTAATTTAGTAAAACTTCATAATACTCCCTAAATTGGTGGACTAACCACTATAAAATCACTATTATCTAGAAAACGGAGACAACAAAGGTTACATACCTCTTCGACCTTCATCATTTGTTAGTGAAGGATGCCACTATGCACTAAAACATTATTTTCATATTTTTGAATTTTTCTCAAAATCTATGTGTTAACCCCCTACGAAAATATTGAATTTTTCGGTAAATGCTCTATACATTGAAGCTTATGATCTTTAGTGTTGTTTTAAAATTTCTACATATTCTACATTTGTATTAATGTATATTAAACTATCTTTCATGGTATATGGGCATCGTTTTAATTTTTCTCAATTAATTTAGTAAAGCTTCATAATACTCCCTAAATTGGTAGACTAACCACTATAAAATGGTTATTCTCTAGGAAAAAAAAAGACAACAAAGGTTCCAAACCTCTTCTACCTTCATTATATGTTAGTGAAGGAAGCAAATATGCACTAAAACTTTATTTTTATATTTTTTAATTTTTCTCCATGTCAATGTGTTAACCCCTACGAAAATATTGAATTTTTCGGTAAATGCTCTATACATTGAAGCCTATGATCTTTAGTGTTATTTTAAAATTTCTACAAATTCTACATTTGTATTAATGTATATTAAACTCTCTTTCATGGTACATGGGCATCGTTTTAAATTTTTGTCAATTAATTTAATAAAACTTCATAATACTCCCTAAATTGGTGAACTAACCACTATAAAATCGCTATTCTCTAGAAAAACAGAGACAACAAAGGTTCCAAACCTCTTCGACCTTCATCATATGTTAGTGAAGGATGCAACTATGCATTAAAAAAATATTTTCATATTTTTTTAATTTTTCTCAAAATATATGTGTTAACCCCTATGAAAATATTGAATTTTTCGGTAAATGCTCTACACATTGAAGCCTATGATCTTTAGTGTTGTTAATGTATATTAAACTCTTTTTCTTGGTACATGGGCATCGTTTTATGTTTTTCTCAATCAATTTAGTAAAACTTCATAATACTCCCTAAATTGGTGGACTAACCACTATAAAATCACTATTATCTAGAAAACGGAGACAACAAAGGTTACATACCTCTTCGACCTTCATCATATGTTAGTGAAGGATGTCACTATGCACTAAAACATTATTTTCATATTTTTGAATTTTTCTGAAAATTTATGTGTTAACCCTTACAAAAATATTGAATTTTTCGGTAAATGCTCTATACATTGAAGCCTATGATCTTTAGTGTTGTTTTAAAATTTCTACACATTCTAAATTTGTATTAATGTATATTAAAGACTCTTTCATGGAACAAGGGGATCGTTTTAAATTTTTGTCAATTAATTTAGTAAAACTTCATAATACTCCCAAAATTGGTGGACTAACCACTATTAAATCCCTATTTCTAGAGAAACGGAGACAACCAAAGTCCCAAACCTCTTTGACCTTCATCATATGTTAGTGAAGGATGCAACTATGCATTAAAACAATATTTTCATATTTTTGAACTTTTCTCAAAATCTATGTGTACCCCTACGAAAATATTGAATTTTTCGGTAAACGCTTTACACACTGAAGCCTATTATCTTTAGTGTTGTTTTAAAATTTATAAACACATTCTACATTTGTATTAATGTAAACTAAACTATCTTTCATGGTATAAGGGCATCGTTTTAATTGTTTCTCAATTAATTTAATAAAACTTCAAAATACTATCTAAATTGGTGGACTAACCACTATAAAATCGCTATTCTCTAGAAAAACGGAGACAACAAAGGTTCCAAACCTCTTCGACTTTCATCATATGTTAGTGAAAGATGAAACTATGCATTAAAAAATTATTTTCATATTTTTTATTTTTCTCAAAATCTATGTGTTAACTCTACGAAAATATTGAATTTTTCGGTAAATGCTCTATACACAGAAGCCTATGATCTTTAGTGTTGTTTTAAAATTTCTAAACACATTCTACATTTGTATTAATGTATATTAAACTATCTTTTATGGTATATGGGCATCGTTTTAAATTTTTGTCAATTAATTTAGTAAAACTTCATAATACTCCCTAAATTGGTGGACTAACCACTATTAAATCGCTATTTTCTAGGGAAACGGAGACAACAAAAGTTCCAAACTTCTTTGACCTTCATCATATGTTAGTGAAGGATGCAACTATGCACTAAAACATTATTTTCATATTTTCAAACTTTTTTCAAAATCTATGTGTTAACCCCATACGAAAATATTGAATTTTTCGTTAAATGCTCTACACACTGAAGCCTATGATCTTTAGTGTTGTTTTAAAATTTCTAAACACATTCTAAATTTGTATTAATGTATATTAAACTATCTTTCATGGTATATGGGCATCGTTTAAAAGTTTTGTCAATTAATTTAGTAAAACTTCATAATACTCTCTAAATTGGTGGACTAACCACTATTAAATCGCTATTTTCTAGAGAAACAAAGACAACAAAAGTTCCAAACTTCTTTGACCTTCATCATATATTAGTGAAGGATCCAACTATGCATTAAAACAATATTTTCATAGTTTTGAATTTTTCTCAAAATCTATGTGTTAACCCCTACGAAAATATTGAATTTTTCGGTAAATGCTCTATACACAGAAGCCTATGATCTTTAGTGTTGTTTTAAAATTTCTAAACACATTCTATATTTGTATTAATTTATATTAAACTATCTTTCAAGGTATATGGGCATCGTTTTAATTTTTTCTCAATCAATTTAGTAAAACTTCATAATACTCCCTAAATTGTTGGACTAACCACTATAAAATCACTATTATCTTGAAAACGGAGACAACAAAGGTTACAAACCTCTTCGACCTTCATCATATGTTAGTGAAGGATGCCACTATGCACTAAAACATTATTTTCATATTTTTGAATTTTTCTCAAAATCTATGTGTTAACCCCTACGAAAATATTGAATTTTTCGGTAAATGCTCTATACATTGAAGCGTAAGATCTTTAGTGTTGTTTTAAAATTTCTACATATTCTACATTTGTATTAATTTATATTAAACTATCCTTCATGGTATATAGGCATCATTTTAATTTTTTTCTCAATTAATTTAGTACAGCTCATAATACTCCCTAAATTGGTAGACTAACCACTATAAAATCGTTATTCTCTAGAAAAAAAAGACAACAAAGGTTCCAAACCTCTTCTACCTTCATCATATGTTAGTGAAGGAAGCACCTATGCACTAAAACATTATTTTCATATTTTTGAATTTTTCTCTATATCAAAGTGTTAACCCCTACGAAAATATTGAATTTTTCGGTAAATGCTCTATACATTGAAGCCTATGATCTTTAGTGTTATTTTAAAATTTCTACACATTCTACATTTGTATTAATGTATATTAAACTCTCTTTCGTGGTACATGGGAATCGTTTAAAAGTTTTGTCAACTAATTTAGTAAAACTTCATAATACTCCATAAATTGGTGGACTAACCACTATTAAATCGCTATTTTCTAGAGAAACAGAGACAGCAAAAGTTCCAAACCTCTTTGACCTTCATCATATGTTAGTGAAGGATGCAACTATGCATTAAAACAATATTTTCATATTTTTGAATTTTTCTCAAAATATATGTGTTAACCCCTATAAAAATATTGAATTTTTCGGTAAATGCTCTATACACAGAAGCCTATGATCTTTAGTGGTGTTTTAAAATTTCTAAACACATTCTACATTTGTATTAATGTATATTAAACTCTCTTTCATGGTACATGGGCATCGTTTTATGTTTTTCTCAATCAATTTAGTAAAACTTTATAATACTCCCTAAATTGGTGGACTAATCACTTTAAAATCACTATTATCTAGAAAACGGAGACAACAAAAGTTACATACCTCTTCGACCTTCATCATAGGTTAGTGAAGGATGCCACTATGCACTAAAACATTATTTTCATATTTTTGATTTTTTCTCAAAATCTATGTGTCAACCCCTACAAAAATATTGAATTTTTCGGTAAATGCTCTATACATTGAAGCCTATGATCTTTAGTGTTGTTTTAAATTTTTACTCTTTTGACATTTGTATTAATGTATATTAAAGACTCTTTCATGGTACAAGGGCATCGTTTTAAATTTTTTTAGTAAAACTTCATAATACTCCCTAAATTGGTGGACTAACCACTATTAAATCGCTATTTTCTCGAGAAACGGAGACAACCAATGTTCCAAACCTCTTTGACCTTCATCATATGTTAGTGAAAGATGCAACTATGCATTAAAACAGTATTTTCATATTTTTGAACTTTTCTCAAAATCTATGTGTACCCCTACGAAAATATTGAATTTTTCGGTAAACGCTCTACACAATGAAGCCTATGATCTTTAGTGTTGTTTTAAAATTTCGAAACACATTCTACATTTGTATTAATGTAAACTAAACTATCTTTCATGGTATAAGGGCATCGTTTTAATTGTTTCTCAATTAATTTAGTAAAACTTCATAATACTCCCTAAATTGGTGGACTAACCACTATAAAATCGCTATTCTCTAGAAAAACGGAGACAACAAAGGTTCCAAACCTCTTCGACTTTCATCATATGTTAGTGAAAGATGAAACTATGCATTAAAAAATTATTTTCATATTTTTTTTTTTTCTCAAAATCTATGTGTTAACCGTACGAAAATATTGAATTTTTTGGTAAATGCTCTATACACAGAAGCCTATGATCTTTAGTGTTGTTTTAAAATTTCTAAACACATTCTACATTTGTATTAATGTATATTAAACTATCTTTCATGGTATATGGGCATCGTTTTAATTTTTTTCTCAATTAATATAGTAAAACTTCATAATACTCCCTATATTGGTGGTCTAAACCACTATAAAATCACTATTCTCTAGAAAAACGGAGACAATAAAGGTTCCAAACCTCTTCGACCTTCATCATATGTTAGTGAAGGATGCAACTATGCACTAAAACATGGTTTTCATATTTTTGAATTTTTCTCAAAATCTATGTGTTAACTAACCCCCTACGAAAATATTGAGTTTGTCGGTAAATGTTCTATATAGTGAAGCCTATGATCTTTAGTGTTGTTTTAAAATTTCTAAACACATTCTACATTTGTATTAATGTATTTTAAAATATCTTTCATGGTATATGGACTTCGTTATAATTCTTTCTCAATTAATTAAGTAAAACTTCATAATACTCCCTAAATTGGTGGACTAACCACTATAAAATCGTTGTTTTCTAGAAAAACGGAGACAACAAAGGTTCCAAACCTCTTCGACCTTCATCATTTGTTAGTGAACGATGCAACTATGCATTAAAACATTATTTTCATATTTTTGAATTTCTCTAAAATTCTATGTGTTAACCCCTACGAAAATATTGAATTTTTCGGTAAATGCTCTACACATTCTACATTTGTATTAATGTATATTAAACTCTCTTTCATGGTACATGGGCATCGTTTTATGTTTTTCTCAATCAATTTAGTAAAACTTCATAATACTCCCTAAATTGGTGGACTAACCACTATAAAATCACTATTATCTAGAAAACGGAGACAACAAAGGTTACATACCTCTTCGACCTTCATCATATGTTAGTGAAGGATGCAACAATGCATTAAAACAGTATTTTCATATTTTTGAACTTTTCTCAAAATCTATGTGTACCCCTACGAAAATATTAAATTTTTCGGTAAACGCTCTACACACTGAAGCCTATGATATTTAGTGTTGTTTTAAAATTTATAAACACATTCTACATTTGTATTAATGTAAACTTAACTATCTTTCATGGTATAAGGGCATCGTTTTAATTGTTTCTCAATTAATTTAGTAAAACTTCATAATACTCCCTAAATTGGTGGATTAACCACTATAAAATCGCTATTCTCTAGAAAAACGGAGACAACAAAGGTTCCAAACCTCTTCGACTTTCATCATATGTTAGTGAAAGATGAAACTATGCATTAAAAATTTATTTTCATATTTTTAATTTTTCTCAAAATCTATGTGTTAACCTTACGAAAATATTGAATTTTTCGGTAAATGCTCTACACAGAAGCCTATGATCTTAAGTGTTGTTTTAAAATTTCTAAACACATTCAACATTTGTATTAATGTATATTAAACTATCTTTCATGGTATATGGGCATCGTTTTAATTTTTTTCTCAATTAATTTAGTAAAACTTCATAATACTCCCTAAATTGGTGGTCTAAACCACTATAAAATCACTATTCTCTAGAAAAATGGAGACAACAAAGGTTCTAAACCACTTCGACCTTCATCATATGTTAGTGAAGGATGAACCTATGCACTAAAACATGGTTTTCATGTTTTTGAATTTTTCTCAAAATCTATGTGTTAACCCCTACGAAAATATTGAAATTTTTGGTAAATGCTCTATACACAGAAGCCTATGATCTTTAGTGTTGTTTTAAAATTTCTAAACACATTCTACATTTATATTAATGTATATTAAACTATCTTTCATGGTATATGGGCATCGTTTTAATTTTTTTCTCAATTAATTTAGTAAAACTTCATAATACTCCCTAAATTGGTGGTCTAAACCACTCTAAAATAACTATTCTCTAGAAAAACGGAGACAACAAAGGTTCCAAACCTCTTCGACCTTCATCATATGTTAGTGAAGGATGCAACTATGCACTAAAACATGGTTTTCATATTTTTGAATTTTTCTCAAAATCTATGTGTTAACCCCCTACGAAAATATTGAAATTTTCGGTAAATGCTCTATACATTGAAGCCTATGATCTTTAGTGTTGTTTTAAAATTTCTACACATTCTACATTTGTATTAATGTATATTAAACTCTCTTTCATGGTACATGGGCATCGTTTTAAATTTTTGTCAATTAATTTAGTAGAACTTCATAATACTCACTAAATTGGTGGACTAACCACTATAAAATCGCTATTCTCTAGAAAAACGGAGACAACAAAGGTTTCAAACCTCTTCGACCTTCATCATATGTTAGTGAAGGATGCAACTATGCATTAAAACAGTATTTTCATATTTTTTTAATTTTTCTCAAAATCTATGTGTTAAATAACCCCTACGAAAATATTGAGTTTGTCGGTAAATGTTCTATATACTGAAGCCTATGATCTTTAGTGTTGTTATAAAATTTCTAAACACATTCTACATTTGTATTAATGTATTTTAAAATATCTTTCATGGTATATGGACTTCGTTATAATTCATTCTCAATTAATTAAGTAAAACTTCATAATACCCCCTAAATTGGTGGACTAACCACTATAAAATCGTTGTTTTCTAGAAAAACGGAGACAACAAAGGTTCCAAACCTCTTCGACCTTCATCATATGTTAGTGAAGGATGCAACTATGCATTAAAACAGTATTTTCATATTTTTTAATTTTTCTCAAAATCTATATGTTAACTAACCCCTACGAAAATATTGAGTTTCTCGGTAAATGTTCTATATACTGAAGCCTATGATCTTTAGTGTTGTTTTAAAATTTCTAAACACATTCTACATTTGTATTAATGTATTTTAAAATATCTTTCATGGTATATGGACTTCGTTATAATTATTTCTCAATTAATTAAGTAAAACTTCATAATACCCCCTAATTTGGTGGACTAACCACTATAAAATCGCTGTTCTCTAGAAAAACGGAGACAACAAAGGTTCCAAACCTCTTCGACCTTCATAATTTGTTAGTGAACGATGCAACTATGCATTATAACATTATTTTCATATTTTTGAATTTTTCTCAAATTCTATGTGTTAACACCTACGAGAATATTGAATTTTTCGGTAAATGCTCTATACACAGAAGCCTATGATCTTTAGTGTTGTTTTAAAATTTATAAACACATTCTACATTTGTATTAATGTAAACTAAACTATCTTTCATGGTATAAGGGCATCGTTTTAATTGTTTCTCAATTAATTTAGTAAAACTTCATAATACTCCCTAAATTGGTGGACTAACCACTATAAAATCGCTATTCTCTAGAAAAACGGAGACAACAAAGGTTCCAAACTTCTTCGACTTTCATCATATGTTATTGAAAGATGAAACTATGCATTAAAAAATTATTTTCATATTTTAATTTTTCTCAAAATCTATGTGTTAACCCTACGAAAATATTGAATTTTTCGGTAAATGCTGCTCTATACACAGAAGCCTATGATCTTTAGTGTTGTTTTAAAATTTCTAAACACATTCTACATTTGTATTAATGTATATTAAACTATCTTTCATGGTATATGGGCATCGTTTTAATTTTTTCTCAATTAATTTAGTAAAATTTCATAATACTCCCTAAATTGTTGGTCTAAACCACTATAAAATCACTGTTCTCTAGAAAAACGGAGACAACAAAGGTTCCAAACTTCTTCGACCTTCATCATATGTTAGTGAAGGATGCAACAATGCATTAAAACACTATTTTCATATTTTTGAACTTTTCTCAAAATCTATGTGTACCCCTACGAAAATATTGAATTTTTCGGTAAACGCTCTACACACTGAAGCCTATGATCTTTAGTGTTGTTTTAAAATTTATAAACACATTCTACATTTGTATTAATTTAAACTAAACTATCTTTCATGGTATAAGGGCATTGTTTTAATTGTTTCTCAATTAATTTAGTAAAACTTTTATAATACTCCCTAAATTGGTGGACTAACCACTATAAAATCGCTATTCTCTAGAAAAACAGAGACAACAAAGGTTCCAAACCTCTTCGACTTTCATCATATGTTAGTGAAAGATGAAACTATGCATTAAAAAATTATTTTCATATTTTTAATTTTTCTCAAAATCTATGTGTTAACCCTACGAAAATATTGAATTTTTCGGTAAATGTTCTATACACAGAAGCCTATGATCTTTAGTGTTGTTTTAAAATTTCTAAACACATTCTACATTTGTATTAATGTATATTAAACTATCTTTCATGGTATATGGGCATCGTTTAATTTTTTTCTCAATTAATTTAGTAAAACTTCATAATACTCCCTAAATTGGTGGTCTAAACCACTATAAAATCACTATTCTCTAGAAAAACGGAGACAACAAAGGTTTCAAACCTCTTCGACCTTCATCATATGTTAGTGAAGGATGCAATTATGCACTAAAACATGGTTTTCATATTTTTGAATTTTTCTCAAAATCTATGTGTTAACCCCTACGAAAATATTGAAATTTTCGGTAAATGCTCTATACATTGAAGCCTATGATTTTTAGTGTTGTTTTAAAATTTCTACACATTCTACATTTGTATTAATGTATATTAAACTCTCTTTCATGGTACATGGGCATCGTTTTAAATTTTTGTCAATTAATTTAGTAAAACTTCATAATACTCCCTAAATTGGTGGACTAACCACAATAAAATCGCTATTCTCTAGAAAAACGGAGACAACAAAGGTTCCAAACCTCTTCGACCTTCATCATATGTTAGTGAAGGATGCAACTATGCACTAAAACATTATTTTCATATTTTTGAATTTTTCTCAAAATCTATGTGTTAACTAACCCCTACGAAAATATTGAATTTTTCGGTAAATGCTCTATACATTGAAGCCTATGATCTTTAGTGTTGTTTTAAAATTTCTACACATTCTACATTTGTATTAATGTATATTAAACTCTCTTTCATGGTACATGGGCATTGTTTTAAATTTTTGTCAATTAATTTAGTAAAACTTCATAATACTCCCTAAATTGATGGACTAACCACTATTAAATCACTATTTTCTAGAGAAACGGAGACAACAAAAGTTCCAAACCTCTTCGACCTTCATCATATGTTAGTGAAGGATGCAACTATGCATTAAAACATTATTTTCATATTTTTGAATTTTTCTCAAAATCTATGTGTCCATACGAAAATATTGAATTTTTCGGTAAATGCTCTATACACAGAAGCCTATGATCTTTAGTGTTGTTTTAAAATTTCTAAACACATTCTACATTTTTATTATGTATATTAAATTATCTTTCATGGTATATGGGCATCGTTTTAATTTTTTCTCAATTAATTTAGTAAAACTTCATAATACTCCCTAAATTGATGGACTAACCACTATTAAATCGCTATTTTCTAGAGAAACGGAGGCAACAAAAGTTCCAAACCTCTTAGACCTTCATCATATGTTAGTGAAGTATGTAACTATGTGTTAAAACAGTATTTTCATATTTTTGAATTTTTTTCAAAATCTATGTGTTAACTAACCCCGACGAAAATATTGAGTTTTTCGGTAAATGTTCTATATACTGAAGCCTATGATCTTTAGTGTTGTTTTAAAATTTCTAATCACATTCTACATTTGTATTAATGTATATTAAACTCTCTTTCATGGTACATGGTAGGGGTGGGTACTTTACCCGATATCCGAAGTGGCACCCGAACCCGATCCGAAAAATTCGAACCGAAATCCGAACCGAAGTAGCAGAATATCCGAACGGGTATTGAATTAGGAGAGATTGGATATCAGAACCCGAACGGGTAATATTCAAACCCGAATGGATATCCGAAAATAACCGAACATATGTATAATTAACCTTATATTTCTAGTTTACATCTCTCATTTTATATAAAATATTTATATTAATACTACATATATGTTAAGTTGATATGATATACATACAATTACGAAGAAAATTATTTGCTACTCACTTAAAATACATGTCAAATTTTTTATTTCAAAAATTAGCAAATAGTTACATCTAAAATTTAAAAACAATAACCAAATTAATGTATTTTTAGTTTCAAAATGTTATGTCCAAATCTATTAACCATTCAATCTATTAAAAATAAAAAATTAGTTAAGTGAAAGTTATATTTTTAAATACAAGAAATTTGAGAAATGAAAATTTAATTTTGTTTTTTGAAAATATAAATATTCGAACCCGATCCGAAATAACCGAACCCAAACTAAAAATATCCGAACCCGATCCGAAGTACAGAAATACCCGAACGGGTTCTATACCTCTATACCGAAATACCCGAAAATCCGAAATACCCGACCCGAATCCGAACGGATACCCGAACGCCCACCCCTAGTACATGGGCATCGTTTTAATATTTTGTCAATTAATTTAGTAAAACTTTGTAATACTCCCTAAATTGGTGGACTAACCACTATTAAATCGCTATTTTCTAGAGAAATGGAGACGACAAAAGTTCCAAACTTCTTCGACCTTCATCATATGTTAGTGAAGTATGCAACTATGTCTTAAAACAGTATTTTCATATTTTTGAATTTTTCTCAAAATCTATGTGTTAACTAACCCCTACGAAAATATTGAGTTTTTCGGTAAATGTTCTATATACTGAAGCCTATGATCTTTAGTGTTGTTTTAAAATTTCTAATCACATTCTACATTTGTATTAATGTACAATGATTACAATATATAGAGATTACAGTAGGGTTTAGGCTATTATTAATTACAACATTAGTCTTTAATATCTTCTATCTCTTATATAAGAGCAAAGGAAAAGAGGAAAGAACATAGAGAGAACTCATATTTTTAAAAACGATCAAGAATGCTCAAGTTCTCCGTATGCTCGGAAACGGACGGTGCAATGCGTTAATTAACATGTAAAACGTTCTATATATTAACTTCAATTGTAAAATGGCATTAGGATATACAATTGTTTTAATCATCAGAAGAAAAGTATCACATAGAAATTCAACATTTTGTTTAAACTCTTGAAAGCCAAGTTTATAAACACAAAGTAAGAAAACGTAAAGTAGCTGAGCGTGTAATACCTAAGGACTGTTCCTTCAGACAGAAGACTTAGGGATCTGGAGTTTGTTTTTACAAGAAATCCATCATTAATTACTGTCCTTGCTAAGCATCTTTTAATATATTTAACTAATTGTTAGATAATTTAATACTAGTACGCTAACTCATTAGCCATATGAAATGCTAAGATGATGCCCAAATTTAAGGAACAACTCACATGCTTCGTGAGCTGTGTTCTTCCTCTGCGTTTATTCAGATTCTATAGGTCCATATTTTGCCACTTTATGAGTAGAATAAAAGGAAAATTACTTTCTTGATATTCTTCTTCACCCAAATAAAAGACAACTAGGTTAAGATCCGTGCCTTGCGCGGTATCAACATTATATATAAAAATTATTTTATATATTAAATATTTTTACATATTATGAAATAATAAATATATATTAAATAATTAAAAGTCAGTAACTATTAAATATATAATTAAATAGGTGCAAACATATAAATCAATTTTATTAATCAAAAAAAATATTTTTTTTATATTTGATAGGATATGTTATTAAATTTAAATGATACTAACATAGATAATATATTTTAGTATATTTTTAATATTAATGTCTATTAAATAATGATTTCTACTCATATAGTTTTTTTATCATTTGTATTTTTTATAGAAAAAAATTTAAATTACTGATAAAAAAAATTTCATTGTGGATTAATAGTTTTAGTAATTTATAATTTAAAAAAAAATAAGTTGTCAATGATCGTTCAAAAATTTTATCAAAAAAATTGTTCAAAGTAAATTTTGAAACTAAATGTATTTTATATGGTTTATAGTTTAATTTAAAACGATATATATATTAATCTTAATAATTAATTAAATTAGACTTTTTACTTATATAAATTTTGTAATCATTTGTATTTTGTCATAACAAAATTTTAAACCATGAATCATAAAATTTGAATGTGAGACTTTTAACAGTTTTAGTAATTTATAGCCGTTTGTAAAAATTTAAAATATAACATATACATAAAAATCTAAATTTTTATTATATGGTTATTGTGGTTGTTTAATTTATTTAATAGTTTAAAATTAAACAAATATGATAGAAGATACACTTTTTTATCAAATATTTATTATTCAAAATCATTAATTGTCATATATACTTTAGCCACATTAGGCAATTTCGTAAATTTTATTTAAGAAAATAATAAAGTACATTTATGATGAATTTATTGTTAGTTTAATAAAAAGCTTATTATATAATTAGATGGACCAACATATTTCTCTAATGATTTTAAGAATCATTTTAGTGATGACATGTGGTTACAAAATAAAGTTATAATGCTTCTTAAATAATGTATAGGTGATTTAGTGATGACATGTGGCTACAAAATGAAGTTGTAATGCTTCTTAGATAATATATAGGGGATACTATAAATATTTCGCACTTAGCCGTGCATGATATTATAACTATTGCTCTAGAAGTAAAGTATGACTTAAAAAAACTAATTAAGAGACGGTGGTCTAATAACTACTATGAATTGAATTGTCTGGCTGATAAATAGTACCATTCAAACTCACCTAACCGTAGACTTTACATTAAAACTACAAGCTTGTGGGATTAGTATTCACGAGTTTCGAACCGGAACGTTGCATCTCATAGAAAAACCATATTGTCTTGTTATTATATCATAACCAAGAGTTGATATACCCTGCTTGAAAGTCATGATCCTTCAAAATCTTGAATTTATGTGCACTTCACCAATAATTTTTATATAGAAAAATCGACTACAAATTTTTTTTTTTTTTTTTGGGTCAACATCGACTACAAATTTATTTATATAAAATAACAAGAAACTTCATAACAAAGATATAAAATCATACGAAGAAATATATATGTGTATATATATACAAGTTAATCACAAGGAAATGTATTGCAAATTGCAAAGTTTTTTTTATCCCAAACTAAAAACTAAGTAAACAATTTCGTCTACCTAAAGTTCATTGCCTAGGAACACCTAATAATCCAAGTGGATTTATAAACAAACTAATTCCCTGATTAAAATCACTAAGCAAAGTAATCAGTGCCACTCACAGATTCACAACTAATAATAACACCTTCAAATTAGTTAGTAGTCGTCCCAAAAGATCCCCAAGTCATCATCATCGTAGGACGTCTTGTTACCATCCATCATCGCCGCATTGGCCGCAGTATTCACCATCCCTGGATACGAAGAAGATATCTCCGGCGTGGCGGTTGTGTTCACATCGGAACTTAAACCGATTTCTTGAGACACACTCACCAGAGAATGCTCCAGCTTGATCATACCGTTGTTATTGTTGCCGGAACCAGTCCCATAACCAGAACCAAATCCATAATTTGGCACCGAGTTATAAGGGTAAGTGAGGGTTTGGGCTGATGGGTAAGTGTTGTTGATCTGCACGGTTGTAGGGTGATGAGGGATGGGTTTGAAGTCGTGTTGTTGGCCGGCACCGGAGAAGCTTGGGCCGGGCTGACTCAAGAAACCCGGATCCATGAGAGGAGGGAGAGACGAGAAGTCTAAGAGATGATCAATGTTGTCAAGAGAATCAATCCTTGTAAGTTGATTTGTAGTAGTACTAGCTGTAGTAGTGGGAGGAGGAGCGTTCTTGTGAAAAACCCTACACACCACCCATTCATCCTATAATCATCACAACAACAAAAAGTTAAGTTAATTAAATAATTCTAATTAATAAAGCTCGTATTTATATTATCTTTTATGATTTGGATTAATTAAGAACAATTATAAGATACACATTTCCATACCAGATGCATCAAAGTAAGGTAGTTCTCACAAAGTTTCTAATAATCAAACTAATAGTTCTGTAAAAATAGTTGAATTACATACCCTTGCGGTTTTAGGGAGGTTGTGATAAGAATAGATGCCATCAAGACGATACTCATGCATAACCCAATTGGTCTTTTCACCTTTTGGAGCTCTTCCTCTATAGAACACAAGTGTTTTCTTCATCCCAACAAGACAACCTTTGCCTCTAAAGATCTCCTTGTCCTTCCCGGTCGCCTTCCAATAACCGGACACGGTTGCACGGTTCGTCCTCATGCCGGTCGGGTACTTCCGATCCCTCTGGCAAAAGAAGTAAAACTCCTTCTCCCCCATCTTTGCAATTTCTGCACCCCCAACAAAAATAAATTCTAGAATCAGAATCTTGATGTATTATAATTTCTGAAAAGGTCAAATACCAATGAAAGAAAAAATTTATTTAGATAATGACTTGACTTACTTGGTAGATCCCATGGCTCGTTCTTGTTAAGGTCGGCTTGACCAATTGCAGCCGAGGTGAATCGAACGTTGAAGACCTTCTCTTTGAGATAGTGAATTATGATCTCTGCATCAGTTGGATGAAACCGAAACCCTGGAGGCAAATCCACCACCTCTTGGTCCCCTCCTTGGTTCACAACTACACCTCCTTCTTCCAACATATCTATATGTATGTTTTAATCAAGAACAATAAAGATGAGGTAAATTCTTGATGGATTAAGAAAAAAAGCAGGAATATATATATGTGTTTGTTGCAGACACACGTCGACGTTGAAGAAGAAAGAAAGAGGTTGAAGAAAGATAGCAGAAGAAGCAAAGGTTGGAGAATTTTAAGGAACTAGACAGTTAAAGGAAATGGAAATAAAACTTCGAAAATTTAGGAAAACATTTGGCTTATTTATACAAAGGGAAGGATAAGAGCTTTGAATTAAAAATAATTAAAACCAAGAATTGTCTTCTTTTTTTTTGGTGATGTAGCAAAGACACGTAAGCTCTAAGCAACTTCCTGAATTGTTGAAAAAGCCCCCACATAAAAATGCTTAAAATATCTTACTATATGATATATTTATGAAATTCAGGGAGATTCGCATGTGTATATATGTATTAATGTAAATAACCCGTTGTTTTCTACACCTAATTAGTAATGTTACTAAATTTCTCTATTTTTTTCTTTTTTTTTCTTATTCTAGTTTCAATTTTTTACTATGAATAGTTGTAATACTTATTTTATTTTTATTGTTCTAACAGTATTTTTTTAACTAAGAAATAACGGTTAATTCAGTGGGAGACTTTTAGAACTTGCCGCTTAATATCAAATTTTGAATTTATAAATCCTATCATTTACTCTAATTACAAAGAAGCTAGATAAAATTCATATGGTGATGTTGAACAAAAAAATCATATGGTGACACCTCTGTCGAATAGTGTTATGGTTAATGCACTTTCTTTAGACGCGCAATTCGTTTTTAATCCTTCGTTTCATATGACTATATATGCCCTTATAGTTATAGCTTCTCTAGATTTCCACAACAAAATGCCTGGCTTCCATTGCCACAATGACCAACATCTCTACCTTTTGACAAAAAAAAAAAATCCTTTTAGAAAGAAAATAAAGAGTCGTGGGAAAGAAAACGTTTTTGAAGCTGTGCTATAAATGTGGGACCCATATTACTGAATCCCTCTTAAAATTTAACTATTCATATTTATTATCATACTGAAAGGAATCAGTCTCTAAGGAAATCCTTAAAACGTATTTTACCAAAAAAATCTTAAAATGTATGTTAATGTTCGTGTTATTAAAAAAATGTTAATTTCATTTTTTTATAAAGATATATTTACGACAATGTTTAAATAAATCAATCAAACAAATTGAGATTTATAGTATATATGTAGATATGGAGCAATAGAAAACCCTTTAACAAACAAAAAGTAGAAACTAAAGTTTGGTTTGTTTTAATTTTCAAGTAAAGTACATGTAAAATAAAAATTATTTTATAAATGAATTAGATATTTAATATTTATAAGATTTTAGTTTTGAATCTTGGATGTAAAAGATCTGTGAGTAACATTATAACGTAGTTAAATCTTGATTTGATTTTTAGAATTGGAATTTTATTATTGGTTTATTAATAAAATAATGTACGCTGTCCTTTATTGATCTTTTTAAATACGAAAATATTGTATTCTATAGCAACAGTTTAAACTATTTCATACTTACATAACAAACACATAAACGAATTTATACTGTATGTATAGGAGTTACAATTTAGGATATTAATCTCCAGACTTTACCAATTTAATCGCATCTATTTCGGTATAATTCTAGTTTGAATGAGTATATTTAGTCGTAAAAAAGTATATGCCTTTTCTTAAATGTTGGCTCAATTATGTGGTGACGGAACCCATTTACCAATATTGGAATTTGGAATCACTAGAAAAAGACCAAGTCAAATAGTCCTAATTAATTTTTTAGATGTACCGACACAAAAAAGTTTTCTTAAGAGCAGTTTAAAAAATATATTTCTAACTACACAAAATAATAGAACTGTTTTAAAAATATTTTTATAACTACACAACATAATATGAGCATTTCTTTTTTTTTAGGAAGAACATAATTTGAGTATTCCTATTATAAAAATTTAGAAGAGTGTCAATTATAACTGCCGCTGTATATTTAAAATTTCGGCCTAGATAGTATTTGATCAATAATATTATATCTACGTATCAAAAAACTTCTCTCGACTTTTTGTAGCATGACAAGAACTATTCTTTACCAATGCAACTAAACAAATCAATACGAATGTATAAATGAAACGAGATATTGACGAAATTAGTACAAAGTTTCGTGATATGATGAGCGAAAATACTAGCTGGTACTTAAGAAAAAATATTACCAGTTGGCTTTTGTGATATGA
Organism: Brassica incana; assembly: GCA_945779075.1. Classification (NCBI taxonomy): domain Eukaryota; kingdom Viridiplantae; phylum Streptophyta; class Magnoliopsida; order Brassicales; family Brassicaceae; genus Brassica; species Brassica incana. The sequence goes on along the minus strand of CALZFW010000105.1, from coordinate 593,717 downwards.
TGATTCTAATTGGGGTTTCTCAAAAAGTCTAGTTGGTTTTTAATAACAGTTTGATTAGTTTTCTTTTTAAGTTGTTCTTTGGGGGTTTTCTTTGAAAAGAAGGATAGGACACCTAATCTTCAACTAACATAACCGTCTAATTATCTCTGTTCACCAGTATATTTATTGTGTCAATATCACATACTCAAATCTTATCGATGATAACTATTTTTTCATTACTGTACAGCAGCATCTATTCAGAGTGTGCTGTGCATATCAACATATATGCATACTTTTTTACCTTTTCCAGGTTAATTTCCGCTAAATACAAACCAAAGGAATCCATTAACCAGAAAATTGTATTCAGAGACTATTATGTTTGAATCATATTAATGGAACCAGTTTAAACAGAAAGAAACAATCGCCCATAAAACAAAACAAAAATCCATACAAAAAGGAGAAATTGGTTGTATAACTTCTAAAATTATTTATGATTTTTCTCAAGAAATTCCAGCATTGATAAAGACCATATTAAACCGAACTACCTATGGATCGACTGCAATTATCATATCTTGTAACACAACAAAATCAAATAACTAAAATCCAAACAAGTCCAAAAAGTCTTTTAAAAGTAGACGTACTAATAGGTTATCATATTAGTATATCTTGTGTTTGAATTATTAGTATTTTTGAAATACACTGATGTTTCGAGCTCGTCATTTTTTTTTTAAACTAGTTCGTCATCTTCTCATTGAAGGTTGACATGTTTTGATCAAATCGAATGTATTTTAATTACTAGTAACTCGGTACAAGTCGTTTGTCAATAATATTCGCAACAAATTACCGACCCAATCATCAATTTCTAAAACAATTAACTCATAGTTGACCAACTATTGCAAATTCGATTTTTTTTTTCATTTACCCGTATATCATACCTGTTATATTATTTACTCAAAAGAAAAATAAATAAAACTTTTTTAAAAAAAGTAAAACCAATAAAACTTTACAACCTTCGTTACTGTATATATGCATTAATAGATGGTAGAAACTGGATAGGAATAAATCATCCCGATAATATATATACAGTATGATATACAATGACATGTCGAACGCAAGTTGTGGAATATAATTAGGGATAAATAATACTCATAAATAATGCTGTTCTTAGGTTTTATTTATTGTATTCTGTCGAATTTTTTTTATAAATTCTCGTATGGCGCGTGGACCCCAAAAATAGAATAGAAGTAGGTTCTAATATATACGCGGGCGTAGCTTAGGAAGGTTGACTTTTGCTTCCGAAGGCAAACACTTAAAAGCGAAGAAGACGGATCCTTCGGTGACGGATTATGACGTAAATTATGACATCACAGGCTCTTCTTATTGGGTCATGTGGACCCAGCCCAGGCCTTTTAAACCATCGATACACACAGACAGCCTGTCCCATCGATGCAGTTGATCAGTTCTAATGTTCTATGGAAAATACGAGTAACGAGACCATACCTGAGAAATTCCATGTGTTCTTAATTCACATATTGTCATTTTTCTCGAATTGTATTCTCATCATTAATATTTCTATTTTTCGTTCAGTTAGTATAGATAGTGTGACCCACACACTATGCTACTTGAAAACTATATTATTGGGAAAATTACAAAAAGAATATGTATAACATAGTGCTGTAATGATGATGATGTCATTCAACCTTGCTCAAAGTCATGGCTACCACCACTATTTCTCAGTCATGCGTATATATTTAAGGTCTATATTTAAACATTTCTACACACAAATATATATAATTTAAATGTTAAAAATTGGTGTGTATTGGAAAACTTTTAAGTTAAATAGTAATGTAGGCTTCGGAATCAAGTGGGTGGACTTATTATAACTATATAGTACAATATTAGCTTATATAAAATATAGACTTCAATTATTTGTTTCATATTTCAGTTGCTGCTGCAACAATTTAGGATGTTAATATTATTATTTGTAATAATCTAAATGATTGACCTAATACGATAAAACTATAGCAACTTTATTTTTCTTTTCAAATGGCTAATAACTTTACAACATGATATGTGGATTTAATTTTTAATATAGGGTTTGATTTGTAATCTTCGACAATGGAAGTAGAGTTTTTGTTACTCATGAAATGGTGTTAAGTTATCAACATCAACAGTTGTATACTAAAGCAAATATTATGATAATTTCGTGTTGAATTTTTTTTTTGTAAGAGATTACTAATGCGAATATCCTAATATTAGGTTCTATTTGTTAAGACATCGTAAGTTCGTAACTATATTTTGTAATTGTATTCGTCTCGGAAAATTTCTATAGATAGCAAGATACTATATATATTAAATAGTTGGAAATATATATAATCGGAGACGAATTGAATATATTGTTAGGTCCACGTATATATACATACTACAACAAGGGTTCATATAGTTTATATTTTTGGCTTTAGTTTTATCAGCTGGACTTCATAAAAATTAATAAATAAATCGATCAAATCTCAAGTTTTGGACACTTGTGTTGTGTGCACAACTGCACAGAATGTATTATATATAGCTTACGAATATTGTATCATTGGAGGCTAGAAGAACAAATTGTGTGGTCGACTTGCGTCACCTCGAAATGCAAGATAACATATTTAATCCGCCTATATATATGGTTCTATTTATTTGAATTTTTATCCAAGTCGCTATTTGATAACTAAACAGCGAAATTGTCTATATATATATATATAATCAATTGTTTAGAAATTAGAAAAATCGAGCCTTGAACTGTCGTTAAATTTTTGTGACATGCACTATCCATTCTGCCAAAAAAAAGATGGGGACAGACAGCCTCTCAAAACAAGTCAAAAATAATTTCCAAACACTTTTAAAATAATAAAATCTAAATATAATTTTGGTAGTAGCATTATCATCATCACTCGTTTATAATTTTTGATCGCAGCAATCAATTTAATGTGATATAGTAACGTTTTCAAAAATAATAATTTAGCATAATTATTAGTTGTCTAATGGTTTTCATGCTGTCATGCCCCTACAGTGATTTAAATGTGATAATCTGGCTTCATGAGATTTGTTTTTGTATGGACGATGTGTATATTACTTCTGCTATGGAGCCTATTTGACCTTTTTCTTTTTGCTAAAACTTATTTGAAAGTCTATAGATAGTATGATCTCAAATATACCAGGGGAAAACCATTCGCAGTCCTTATTGATGAAATCACCGGCCTCTACAATGTTATAGAGTCAAAATTTGTTTTCCAATGACTCTCTTGAAGATCAGGCAGAGACATTGGATTTGGCCATGACGATGATGGGTGTTGTCACATTGTCCATTTGGTTCTTGGTGATTCACAAATTCGTTGTGTGCAAGTAATTATGGTGATGATCTTTCAAGGGCTATGAAAGAAAGAATAATTGGGATGTCATCTCCACGTGGACTTACCAAAAACCGCAAATATGTGTATACTATCAACCAGGAACGAGGACAAGCCCTTTTAATACGACTTGTGAAAATGATTTTACATACTATACATGTCACTCATTCAACATTTCTCAAAAAAGGTTTTAAGAATATTGGCTATATTCATGCTCAGCATGCGTGTCCATATGTCTAACATGTATGCATATGTGGAATATGTCGTAATAATTTATAGAGAATCAGGATTCTGAACGCATTAGATGAAGAGAGATGAAACCAAACTTATAATCTTGATATGATCATATCAATTACAACTATTTTATATATTTTTCCCTTCCCCTCGCAATACTTAGTAATTTATATCATAACAACTCCTAACTTTTCAATCATATATCAAATGGGCCCTAATTCTCTTAATTGGGTTTTGAAAACAATATCCTCTCTAGCCTTGATACTGAAGATGAGGACTGATCAAGAGTTCTTGATTCAGAAAACTAGATTGTTGAATCAGACTATGATCCCAATGATCTATATTGTAACTAAAGTTGTTGATCTTCTTTGAATTGTCCATCATTTCTTCAGCATAATCCACTCTTTCTCTTTTGTTTCCTATAACTCTGGTCTCTGAAGTGGGAGAGCTCAGCTGCGGTAGCTTGTGACCCAAGTAATGGTTTCCGTAGATGTCAGGATTTGAGAAATCTCCAAACATGAAAGAAAACTCTGATTCATTACGATTTTCTGGAGTTTCGTTTAGAAAATTTGTCAAGAACGTCAAATCAGTAGCGTCTAGTAAGTTGGAGAAAGAAGACTGCTGGCGTTTAAGTGTTTGATCGTTTGCCAAATTTGGCAAAAGGGTTTCGCTGACTACAAATGGTTCATTGTTATTTTCCTCATGTTCTTGACCATCGCTTGTAGCTGAAGCAACATCTGGTGATGACAATGAAGCGTGTGATTTCTTGTAAATACGGCAAAGAACCCAATCATCCAGCTGCAAGAGAATAAGGAATATAAAAATCGCAAGTATTGGGGGGGGAAATCACAAAACAATTAACATATGTGTTGAATAAGCAATTCTTTATTTAAAAATATTTATTCGTATATCATGTGTACTTTGATTAAACAACATAACTGGAACAATTTTTCCTTTTAACTGAATTAAAAATATCATAATTGTTTTGGTTCACATAAAAATACTACATTAACAATAAAAATATCATTTTAAAAATCTTACCCTCATTGAGTATTCTGTAGATTTTAAAGTCCTATCTCCCAAATTATTGACTTGGCTACCGTTCCTAGCAGGGGTCACTCTTTTGGGCGATAAGGATTCGGCAAGTCTATACTCATGCATGATCCAATTGGTTTTAACACCTTTTGGAGGCTTTCCTGTGTAAAACACAAGAGCCTTTTTTATACCAATGTTTTCATTAAACCCTTCGCGGTTTGGTACCGCGATTAATTTATCTGTTCCTGTGGCTTTCCAATATCCAGATGCAGCCGCTCTGTTTGGTCTTGCTCCATTAGGATACTTCCTGTCCCTCGGACTGAAAAAATACCATTCTTTCTCTCCAAACGGAGCCTTAGCTGATACAAACCAAACAACATGTTATAACACTAATAAAAAATGTGAATAAGAGGAAATATGCATATTATCAAAAAAAAAGAGGAAATATGCATACACAAGTTATTATAATGGAAATATATTTTGCTTAGTTACCTGGTAAGTCCCATGGATCAGACTTATAGATATCGACATCTGCGATGATCGAAAGAGGGACTGGTAAGGAGGAAACCTTCTTCCTTAGGTAATAGAGAATGAGTTCTTCATCTGTTGGATGAAATCGAAACCCTGGTGGTAAACTAGATCTTGGATCCTTGCTTATCATTGTTTCTTGGTTTGATCTCAAAAGTTTTATATAAATAGAAAGTTTTGATTGAAATGAAAGAACAGAGGACAAGGACTGTTTTGGTTAAGGAGAAGAAGTGAGCCAAAGATTGAAATTTTTCGTAGAGCAGGTTGCGAGGCAATTTATGGTGTGTGGATTTTTGTCCTCTAGTACTACTGTATATGTATAATAATTTACATAATTAAGATATTAGAAATTTAGAACAAAATAGAGGATATTATATTCTTAAAAGTAGACCGGTTGAAAAAGTCCAAAAATAATGTTAAAGTAGTCGATAAAAAGAAATAAAATAAGTTCTAATTATTTCGAACTGGGTAATAGTTAATTTTCCAGTTATTAGAACTTTATGGCGAGAAGCTAGCAAATATCGTCATCGAGCTCGAGCATGGTCTATGAACAGAAACTTGTATAATGAATATCTTAACCAATAATTTTTGGTCGTCTTTTGCATGTTTTTTTTTGAGAAAACGTCTTTTGCATGTTGTCTATATATTCTCATCATTTTATACGTTTGGGCTAACTAATTTTTTTTATTCAGTCCAACGTAATTAAACTTCTTGTGCTAGATAAAATTCTAGATAGAATTCCATTTTATTGAGGATTTGCATCCTTAAGCTATTGAATTCAAAATTAGGTATATATTATTATAAAGTTTCTGAGAAATATTTTTCAATCTTCTCCTAGCAAATATCAAAAACATCTACAATGATCCAAGTATGAACACAAATGTTCCGTTTTCAAATATTTAATAGCTATATAATTATTTATTTGTCATTGTATTGAGTTTGAATAATTGAAGTTATCTTAGAGAAGTGGACCCAAAAGAGACAGCTGTGTCCTCTGAGATTACATCTGATTGGTTAGTTTTGCTTTTGTCCTAACCATATCCACGTACTCCCAGATGCGGCTGCTGACGTAAGCATCATACTTTCTCAAGAGTGATTTTCTTTTGTACTTGATAAGAAAAATGAGATGATTCAAGTACAACATTATTGAATTTGAAATAAACTTGTTCCTCGTTTTTTCACGCACGAACTTTAAAGCGATGTCAAAAACCACATGAACAACGGGAAAATAATTTATTCTCCTATGGACTACTTGTTTCTGGCTATTTCACACACAAACTTTTAAGTCATATCAAAAACCACATGAACAATTCTATTTTTTGAATTACATACACAAACTATCGATTTTAAACTAATTCTTCTAATTCTCCTAAAACCGTAAATGGTGTTGTTTAAACGTTAACTTGGTTTATGACATGTAGATAGTTGGTTTCATTTAGGTTGATAAAAATAGAATACTATGTCGTTTTGTTCTTCTTTTTTTTGTCAACTACCCTTCTGCTTCAGAAATCGTTTTACTCTTCATCATCAACTGAGGATAAAAAAATTTATTACATTTTCGAGTTATATGACATAGTAACTGGTTGGGTAGATATTTTCGAGTTATATGACATAAAGCCTATAAAGAGATCATATGACATTAATTTTTGGATTGAGGAGAATATATAAATCCCTGCAGGACCGGAACCTGAGAGTAACATCCGCTTACGGAACCAATCAAGCGTCCTAGACTAGGCCAATTTTATAGTTCCTTGTGACAATACATGGAGATTGATAAGTTAGTATTTGCTGTTTTTCTTTCTTTAAACCGTCTCTCCATATCATAAACCAAGTTAACGTTTAAATAACATTGTTACGGTTTTAGGGGAATTACTTTAAAATCGATAGTTTGTGCATGTAATTAAAAAAATAGAGTTGTTCATGTGGTTTTTGGCATGACTTAAAAGTTTGTGTGTGAAATATCCGGGAACAACTAGTTCATAGGGGAATAAGTCATTTTTCCATTGTTCATGTGGTTTTTGGCATGACTTAAAAGTTTATGTGTGAAAAAGCCGGGAACAACTAGTTCATAGGGGAATAAACCATTTTTCCGGTTATCCAATAATGAGAAGATTAAGAGAATGTTAAATTTTTTTGGAGTATTAGTTCGCTATTTGTACAAGATATGATCTTAAAATTAAAATCCGCAACAGCAAGACCATTTCCAATGGAGTTTTTTCATTGGAGTTCTTAATATATTTGTTATATATATATATATATATGTATAAATAATTGTGGGAGGTTCACAATTTTTGTGGAACCCCAGAGGTAAGGGTTCTTAAAAGAGGGTTTTAAGAATTCTTAAAACCCCTTATTTATGGGGTTCCACAATAATTGTGTACCCCACAATTATTTATATATAAATAATACTCCCACCGTTTTTATATATAAGTCGTTTTAGAGGAATTTTTATGTTCCAAATTATATGACGTTTTCAGTTTTCTATGTAAAATTTATTAACACTTAATGTTATATGACCAATAATAATATACATTTTATGTTATTATTGGTTGATTTGTAGTTAGGTAAATAATTAATAATATTTTTGTTTAGAAAATATAAAAAATTAATGATTTTTTAATCTATGTGCATAATTCATATATTAAGAACGACTTATATTAGAAAAAAAAAAGAGTATATATACATATAATACATATATTAAGAACTCTAAGAGAGATAAACCACGTTGGAGATGGTATAACGTACTATTTTAGATGTGATGCGAGCTTTCGTTCAAAAAGAAAAAAAAAAAGATGTGATGCGAGCTGCTTTTTATGATTCATGAATTTTTCCAATTTTGTGACGTTAATTGAATTCTCCCTACTTTCCAAATGTAGATTACAATTATCATCCATGGATGATGAAAATAGGGTTGTGTGTTCAGAAAAAGAAAATTTAAATACGAAAGAGATTTCCTTCTGCCCTCTAATATAAAAGAGATAAGAACAACTTTAAATGATAAAAGCTTTGCATAATTGTTTCTGCATACTCTTTATCATCATGGGCTTGTACAATTGTAATACATATACATAGACAATACATTGCATATCCAAGTCGTATATAATAAACTTTTTATTTTTTCTTTGTTTTTTTTTTTAAGTCAAACATACTTAATTAATTATAAACTTAGGTGACAAGGTTTAATCCCACATTGGAAGAGTTTTGAAAACGAAACAGAGACTCTTTGGCTAAACGATCTGCGATCATATTACAAAGCCGAGGAATAAACTTAAAAGGAGATAGATGACAAGGAACTACTCAACACACTTATGTCATGGATAATTTCTTGCAGGGCAATCAAAGATGTATTTCCTGTAATCAAATTGATCAGGCCTTTTGAATATGAGCAACATATTAGGTCCTTGATATTAAGAGAGATAGCAGCTTTGATTGCCTCCTTGAGCGCCAGCGCTTCTGCCACTAAGGCTAATGCCACGAAAGGACATGCGGTCGAGCCCTGCAGGAGTGTAACGCCAGTAGAGTCGGGGCCAAACCATCCCAAGCCTCTTGTTCCTGGCGCACTATTCCAGGCTGCATCCGAGAAGCATACCACTGTGGTTTCTGGTTGCTGCATTTGAGGCACACAAACGGAGCAGTCTTTAGGCGAAACATAGAGAGGTTTAGGTTTTGTAGCCGAGTCTTGCCACTCTCTTGCGTGCTTAATAGTTTTTTCTGAGACTTCTGTTTCCGAGAAAGACTTATCCTCGAAGACTTATCCTTAAAAGCTTTATTTTTTCTTTGTTATAATGTAGAAAATTAAAGAAAAACATGAATAGAATAAGGTCAGTAGTCAATAATATTTATTGTTCTACATCAAAATTTAGTCATGATGAAGATAGTCAGAATGTTACAAAAAATGTATTAAACATCTATGAAGCGTCCAATAATATCTAACGCACATTTTTTCTTGACTTTCAAAATATTAGCTTACATTTATATGAAAACCGATATATAGCTTTTCTCCCCAGACAAGTTGTATATTTACTATTGATCATTTATACCTGAGTATATAAAGATATGTGATGCAGAAAAATACTATATATTAGGGCATCTTTATCCCACAACCTCATAATGGGTTTCTTATTTTTTTTTTAATAGTATTTAATAAATAAAGTTGATTAAGAGACTTGGTTAAGAAACTTGATCTTTTTATGCCTCCATTGCAAGTCTCTTATTTTGTGTTTCTTAAAAATAAAATAATATTAAACATTTTTTATTAAAATTAATAAATTTTAATTACATAAAAAATAATAAAAGATAACATTTTAAACCATGACTTTTAAATAAAAACATGAAAACAAATATTATTATAATAAACGAGAATTATTTGTAAGAAGCATGGGAGATCAGTTGTTGTCTTCATCACGTCCAAATTTTTGCCAAATATGTTCAATCAAATCATCTTTCAGCTGTTAATGCATTTGTTTATCACGAATTCTTGTTCGAACACCCATCGTATTAGTGATATTTGTAAGGATATCTGTAGAATACGTGAGATCGAAATATGAACTTTTGTTGTCTTTTCTTTGTTAGAACTTTGACACATCAAATTAAGTGTATTTATCTCGTTCGTCTTTTATTATCATATTATGGAGTATGATACATTAGTGTTGTGTTTCGAGCCTTGTACAAGGTGTTGGAAATAACTTCGAGCCTTGTCTTCTTTCATCCTCCCGTCTTTTATCTTCACAATCAGATTTTTTTGTCTTGCTTGCCATCACCTGCAGAATCAGTGCGTGTAAAACTAGTACTAGTGTATAATTCTCACATAATGAAAGAAGCAATGTTTGCTACCTCATATAATTGAACAACATTTGGATGCTTTATCAACTTCATATTTGCTATCTCTCTTTTGTTCAGACGTCTTATGCTTGAGGACTTTGTCTTTATCAAGAATCTTGAGAGCGACATGTTCACCAGTTTCAGAGTTTCTTGCAAACTTGACTTAAGCAAAAGTTCCTTCCCCAATTGTTCTTCCCACTTCATATTTACCAACTCTATGCTTCCTATTCTTAAGCAAATTATAAAACTTTTAACCTGAAGTTAGAAGCTAACGTGTTCATTTAGCAAAAAAGACCAATTACAAGAGTATCAGTTGAAATCAAACAAATAAAGACAACATCTTTAATGACCCTTGAATCCTTTTTCAATATCAAAAGGCATAAAAGTATCAAAGCTCACAACAAATCTATCTTATTACACAACATAAACTGCTGCAAGTAACACTTTGTTTCTGTAAAGCCAATGTAACTGAATCTTAACAAGCAACCAAGATCAAGACTTGCACATTTTCTCAAAAAAAGAAAAAATGATCTTCATAACCCACCACCGACAACATCAAAACAAAGCCAAAGTCACGTCCTTTTTTTGATCAATCTCCCCTTGAAACCCCACATGCAGAAACAGAGAAAGAATCAAGTTTTAACACATACATCTTCGATGGGAGAGTGATTGAGATGAAGACGGTCATTGATCCAACCGAGAATCTCGTTTCTTCCAACAACGTAAGCACTGTCCACCATTCCAATGTTCGTCCCTGCAAAACCTTCCTCATCTCCTCTTATTCCCTCTCAATAACCCCGCAAAACCCACACCCAGAATCCCAATCCGATCTCCCCTCCCCTCGATTCCTCACCGTCTCTACCCCCGCCCTCTCTTCGTCGTTCGCCGTCACTGATTCCTCCCTTCCGCGGCCGCCGAGAAGCTCGAATGTGAGCGTGAAGAGAGCCGCTGAGAGAGATGAGAGGTCGCCACCTGTCTCTCAAGAGACGTTCCTTCATTCTCCTAATCAATATACGTTTCTTCGATTTTTAGCAATTTTTCTTTTTTTTTAAATTAGCAATTATCCTAAAAACTCACGCTAGAGACTGCGATAAAGATGCTCTTAATGTCTATCAAAATATGAACATGCATAGGCAAACACATATATAGAAATGCAATCGAATCATACAAATCCCATACTTCAGTTATTTGTTAACTTATTTTATGTACGTAGCGACCAAGTTATAATGATAAATTAAACAAACCGATTTATTTTTAAGAAAGAACTAATAACTATGCCAGTTACAAAAAAAAAAAAAAACTAATAACTATGCAGGAAGTTTTTATGGTTTGGTAATACGTTAAGTATATTTTATTATTACAGTAAAATAGAATTGGATAGACGTATCAGACCAACATATTGATTGGGTTAACTGAGATAAGAACTACGTACCACGAAGCTTTGAATCAAATCCATATATAAAAAACAAAAGTAAACTTTGACCAGTGCTGCTCTAACATGTGTGAAGATGAAAAGGACAATAATTGTTGACAAAAGACCAATAATTTTGTTTCAATGCTAAACTAGTTAATTAACTACGTGTTTTGTCTAATGAAGCAAAGTACTTATTAAACTAATCTTAGTTTGATATGTTTCTTGGTGGGATGCAAACCAAATATAAACATTTGTTTCTTCCGGAAGAACAAACGTGGAATCATAAACAACCCACATGATCTATTTAATGTTTATTTTAAAACGTAATTTAATAAGCTAATTAGACTATGTTAATATTATTAAACCTACATTATTAAGATAAAGTGTTTTTCTTAAATGATAATGACATGCCACGGCGGTATTCACACACACACGCAAACCACACGCTAACCCAACTTTCCCTCGAATATACTTCTGATTTTGACTTTTTGGTTCTAAATTTGTAAGTACACGTCAGTGATTTATTTAGCAGCTGTACTTATATATTGTAGGGATAATAAGCTTTAAAGGTTCAATTAAGCAAACCAATAATTGAACCTCCTTAGTTCACCGAAAGAGGTATCACCTGACTGTCAATTATAAGTTACATAAATAACTAGGGGATCATAAAAGATATCACAAGCCATTAACCTTTTAATTACTAAATTTCCAAATACACCACTTTGGCAACATAGAAGAGTATTTTCATATAGTAAAGGTAAAAATGTATCACAACTGTCTGGTAAAATTATCTATTATTTTCAAGTTTTTTAAAAAAATATTAAATTGATCGTAGTTTGATTTTAGAAATCTTACATCGTAAAGCAATATAGAGGAATGAGTTACTCTCCTCACTTCTTGAGTTAAATATTCATAAAGGGATGAGTTAATCTCCTCAATCTTCTGAAAGTTCAAGTTTAATTAAATCATTTGGTAATGAGTTAAGTTCCACCTTGTTTTCAACTTGAAAATTATTAATTAGAAACCCTCAGAAAACAAACAGAGATCGTAGTACACTATATGCGAAATTCATGGACAAATTCGACAACTACGCTACACCTTTATGATCTCCTATGAATTTCATATGTATGCGTTGTATATGTAATCTCATATTACTAGTCAAATATTGCGTATCAACGTTTAAACCCACTGATTATGACTATTGCATATGCACGTACGCATAACAAACAATACGCAAGCAAATTATAAAGAAACCCAACTAGCAACAAAGTAGTTGTAGAAAATACACGTTAAAATTTACAAGAAAGTGTTTTAATATGTACATAAAACACTTCGAATGAATTTTTTATTATCAAATGTGACTTTTGTTTCGTTTGTAGAAAATTGAATTTTATCTTACGCCAGTAGGCTTTAAGGTAATTCACAATAAATTTATTTTTTATTGTTTATAAAATCTAAAGTCTCCCTCAAATAACAAGAAAACAAGAAACATGAAAAATGAAATGAAACATGAAAAATGAAATGAAACATGAAAAATGAAAATACGAAAATTGAAATAGTCAACGCGCCAGCAACAACACGTGTGACTTTCGATTCCTCTATCAAGCGTCAACATTTTGCACCTAGCTAGAATTATAGGTGAGCATGTTCCTTTTAATATACGTATTATATTTTTCTGACAGGAAAAATTTACTGTATACATAGTTTCAATGACTTAAAAATAAAAATAATAAACGCTACTTTGCTCAAATAATAATAATAATAAATGTTACAGGTTCAATGAAGAATATTGGTTATGTGAAAGAAAAAATAATAAATACCAGACGAGACGAGTTGTTTGAACATATAGATCGGTGTATATTTTTTTGGGAAAATTGCCAAAACGGAATAAATATTCAACATAGTTATCTTTTTGGTATAATATCATCATTAAGTTGTCCATTTAGTATAATTTTTTTCATAATTCCAAAACTAACCCTTGATTCATCAAATTAATCAAATAAATACATTTTAAAAGTATTTAAATATTCAAAACGAATTAAAAATAAAAAATGATTAAAAAATATATACTTATATGTAATTTTAAGTCAACATTTTAGAGTATATTAATAATATATTTAACTTTTTTTATATTAATATAAAAAAATTGATATAAACAATTGAATTCAAAATAATAATATAAATAAGTACATTAATAAAAAGAAATGAATATGTTAATAAAAAATTAATTAACATAAAGATCTCACAAAAAGTTTTTAATATTTTTTTTATAAGTTGTACATTTAAATTTGCAAACAGATATTTCCAAAATTTCGACTAGATTTTGTAGTCAATATTCAACAATTTTTAGTGTATGTTAACTATTTTATAAATTATTTAAATATCTTAAATTTTTATTAAATATTTTAAATGTGTAATCATATTTGATAAATAATTTTATACTTTAAACAGTTATAAGAAGTAACATTATATACCAATATTTTTACGATACTTATATACTTAAATTCAATTATTAATTTTAATATATAATTTTAATTAAAAATAAAATATTTTCATGCATAGACAATAACATTTATATATTCCCGTGATATACACAATTGAATTTCAAATAATTCTATATATAAATATATCAATAAAAATAAATATACATATATAACTTTTGTCGATATATGTTTGTAAATATATAAAAAAGTTGGATATATATATACATATATATAAAAAATTAAAAATATATATTTTGTAACGTTTTAGGCAAGCACGGAGAATACAAATATTTTTAGAATATTTTTGTGGCCAAGTATACACGTTTTGGGAAGTTAGAATATTTCAAATATTTTTAGAATATTTTTTTAACTGAAATTTCCTAAATTTTCGCAAAAATCGAATTTTCTTATCCGTAGAAGGCACTTTCTTATTGCGTAGAACGAAGACAAAAATTCCATAAGCAGATTCTACCTCATGTAGCCGTCAGAGTAATGTCTAGATTCACATTCCGGGAGTTGTAGAATACGTAATAAAAGTAGAAGCTGCATTCGACAGAAAAATAGTTTTTTTACAATTAGTAGAATTCACATTCTTCCTATTTATAATTTTAAGTAAAAGTAGATTGTTCGTTCTAAAAATAGTAGACGAACTTGTTTAGTCTAGAATTCATTTTCTACTAACTCATTTTCCGTAGAAGATGAATTCTACTTTTGGTGGAACGTAATTTTAAAATTTAATTTATCAAGTTTTTCAACCAAAAAAAAATGAGCTTGTATATATGGATGTTTTATCAATTGTTTCTATTTTTTACAATTTTTTTATTTATAAAAATATATATTTCATTAAATTTTAGAATTGAAAAAGGCAAAAGAGAGAAAAAGTGGACAAAAAAAATTTTATACTAAAGAGACAATCATGCTAAATTTTTGTTCCGTTTTGGCAATTTTCCTTTTTTTTTTGGGTCTAAATGCTAAGGTCAGTGTATAGTTCTTCTTCAGTATTTCATCACATATACCTCGAGCATTATAAATTCAAGAACTAGATTGTTGGGATGTTCAAAATTTAATGTTGATCAACATTTGAACTTATTCAGTGACATGTTCCGCATGTTAACATTTCCAATATACGTTTTCAGAACAAATATTTACAATATTTCTTCTTTTTTTTTTGCAAAAAAATATTTACAATATTTCTACCATCAGTATTATTTTGTTTTTTCTTAATATATATATATATATATATATATATATATATGTAGCATTTTTGTTTTCTAACTAAATTTCGATGCACTATATTTAAAAGGAAAAGTTTGCAATTTTCTATAGGTGAAAGTTTTGCTGACAAAATACATTTTATTTACATATATTTATGTAGATTATTTGTTATAAAAGTCTAATTTTTAGTTGTAGAAAGATAGTAGGAGAAATAGACGGTTATAGAAACCTGGAAAACGCCAACATCGGAAGGGACTTGCTTTAGGAACCGAAAAAGAGATAGAGAGGAAGTGAGGAGCATTATTAATAATTTTATAATAAGCCAAACCGTAAAAGATAGCATATGCCAAAAGAATGAAGTGAGTCCACACTCCTCATAAAAGTTTGATATTATCCACTTGATTCAACCGGGTTTTAAACTGAGGAAAACAAATCTTGACAAGGAGATATATTGATGTCCATCGCGTTATTTACAGAGAAGAGGAAGATAACTAGTCTTTTGACGAATCATTTCATCAAATATTGGTGGTAACTAGATACATAACTAGTTTAATACAAGCTACTTTTCTTATTTTACAACGAGTAATGTTTACACATATTGATATCTTGTATATAATAGATTATTTTTGGTAGTAGGTCAACAATTTATTCTTCCGAACAGAAAAATATGGATACTCATCTTGTTTACATCCTTTTCTTCTTTGTCGTTATATACTTTTATATTTTTGAGATAGTTTTTTTTTTTTTTTATTTCTGGAATGATGGGTACTAACTTAGTTGAATAGTGGTCTCTTTACGTAATTCAGGAATGGTATATTATACTTTTAGTTTTATCACTTATTTCTCATCTTTCTTTCCACTTCTCCACTTTATAAAGATAAAGATATATGCTATTTTTTTAGAAAAAAAAAAGATATTATACGTATAATTATGGGTGTGGATATCCTTCGTAATTAAGATAATATGTAGCAGAATTAGATTTTCGATTTTCTAAATAAGTGTGGTTAGATATAATGAAAGTTTACTTGTTCCACTGGAATTTGAACACTAACTTGTCAAGTTTACAACTACTCACCAATCAACATCTTATACTTTTAAGTCTTAACTTTTGTATTCTAGAAGAGAATTTTGTTTTTAAGTTCGATTATCACATTTACTAAAAGTTATTTTAACATATTATAAATTTTGTTTGTTTTAAGCAGCAAACAATAAATACATCGATTGTGGACCATTAATAGTTTTATCCCTTACACAGTCTGGCCGATGGTTTAGCTAAACAAGTTTTACTGCATATATAGCTTTACCTGATTTGAGTTTCCATGGGTTTTCAATGGTTCATTACAAGTATATTCATGTAATATTACTTTGGTCCTGGAAGTCAAGCTGGTGACATGAGATTAGAATGGGTGGGCGTGTAAATGGTCACAAATCAAAGTAGTAGTTCAGTTTATATGACGGGACCACTCATATAGCGTATAAGTTCCAAACTATCTATAATGCCTTTGACTTGTCAACGCTCATCTCCCATTCTTTTTGCAAACTTATCTCCAAATTAATGTTGTTTTCTCAGCAAATAAACTAAACAGAAATTTAAGGAAAAAAATATATTGGCTTAAAATGGACTTGGATATAGACTGCTTGTGGAGAAATATTATGATGTTTACTGAATTATCGACGTTGAACTAAATCAATCCACCCCCAATAATTGTAGGTCTGAAGAGAAAAAACAGAGACAAACATGTACAGACTACAAAATCAAATTCTCAACCGCCAAGACAAATACTCTCAATAAGGAAAGCATTTATACGAAACCAAGGACACGTATTCAGTTTAGTTTTACAAAAAAAGGAAACTAATAAATTAGATATATAGTAAGAACAAAAAGTCTCTTTGTTTCTTTTCTAGAAATCAATAGTAAGGAAGTAAGGATTATGATGATAACAAAACTTGGAGAGGTAGAAATAAAAAGGATGGGGTGATTTTAGGAGAAATCAAAAGAATATGGGTCTTCATGCAAATTCCCAAAAATTTCCCCACTCATAGCGAGGATACGGCCTCTATGGCGCTTCCTAGTGGCCACGCAGCTTCCACGGCGTGCTCTCCATACTTCACCTTCTTCACTAACGTTATTGTCTGTGATGGCTTCAATCCTGTTTAAGATCATTTAACATCATTGTCTGAGATGGTTTCATAACATCACGAAACTATCATACATCTAACACATGCATGACCATCATACACACTGACCATTATCATCAAACTTGTACTAATCATTTATCATGATAGGCGTAATGTGTAATGAAAGATGTAGAGAGTAGCTTACCGAATCCATCAACGAGAAGAGTGTACTGGTAAACAAGATCCAAGCACAAGTAAGGAAGATTGTCTTCCTCCACACGTGGGAACTTCGTTTTCCCTTCTCCCATTTTCATGTTACACGCTTGGTTCGCCGCTTTCTCAAAGTCAGATGGACGAACAGTAGCCACGGGTTGCGAGGGGTCAACGAAACCAGCCTGCCATTTACCATGATGGTTTACTTTTAAGCATTGACAAACAATGTGATGTCAACGAAGACTTTTAAAGGCGATAAATATTTTTACCTCTGCGGCTCTGTCAAAGAAAAACGATGCGACAAACATATTCTTTTGGCCACCACCGCCCCCACCGTTCCACACTCCACCGAATGTGCATTTCATGTGTGTACAGACTGAATCATTGACTTTGAGTGCCTTAAGAGCTACTCGCTTGCATTCGTCTACACTTGCACCGGATGGAGAAGCGGCGGCTTTAAACGCCGTTCCACCATATTTGTAAGTACCTGAAACGAATCACATGTTCCACAGTTGGATGCAGAGAGTTCTAGTTTGAAACAGAGTGTTCTTCAAGTAATAATGTCTCACTTACCATCATAGCCGGTGACAATGCAGGGGTTGTTAGAGCCCTCGGAAACTTTCAAAATCTCTGCTCGGGCAGCTAATAACCCGTAATGTAGGTAGCTGCATTCAGCAAGCCAATAAGATATTGCGTTTGAGTTAAAAGGCTAAATAAAAGCTAGGTTCATGTCTCGCATGTAAGGAGCAACGTATCATCTAATAGGGTACAAAAGCAATTACAGATGAACAACCTGTGAACATAGAGGAAATATTTTCGTCCCTTGAGATACATTTCTCTGACATAAGAATCCTCGCCTTGTAATGGTTTTGGTGCTGTTGCAGCATCTTTCTCAGATATAGCATACGCCATCTGAACAGATCCCCCTCCAAGATCAACCACTCCAACCGTTTCTGAGTAAGGCTTTCCCAAAGTCTTTAGCAAGTAGTTGATGGTCACCTTAACAATGGACAATTTAGTGAGAAAAAAAAATTGAAACTTTTTGCTTAACTACAGGTTATTTAGGATAAAACAAAATTATTCAAAGAGATCAGTCCTCAAAATGCAAGATAAAGATACTAAAAGAGACACAACAAATACAAGCACTTAAGTCTTAAGTCGTACTATAGAATAATAGCAATACGAACTGGATTTAACACTAATAAATGGAAAAAAAAAAATCAGACAACATACCCACTGATAAGAACCTTCTTGCGTACCATCCAGAACAGTAACTGCATTTGCCTCAGTCTTCAACCTGCTTCTATCTTTCAGGAGCTCTCTAACCTTCAAAACAAAAATATATTTCTCGTATAAACACTACAAAAGCAGGCGAATTTTAATATGTTTTCACAAAAATTACCGCTTGCAAAATGTTCTCGGAAGCTTCGTGACCCAAAGCTCTCAGACCAGCAGTAGCCTGCACAGGACACAATGCAAAAGAATCACAAAGATGAATAGCTATCGCTATGTGCAAGGGAGCTCGTTTCCGTACCCCAACTCTGACAGGAGTCTTGGGACGCAACTCACTAGGAACAGAGTCCTCTGCTTTGTCAAGCAGAGTCACCAAAGAGTTTGCTGATTGCCTCGGATCATTAGGATACGCACTCAATCCAGGCTTAAGCTGAAATCAACATATCACAAACCGATTACAAAACTAGAACAACGAATCAAACAAACATATCCTTTAACGCCTAATATCAATTTCAGCATTTGCAACACCTGAAGGAAGAGCTCGAGCTCATTCTCCAAAGGAACGAGATCCAAATTTTTATCAAAGCAGTAAACATGCACGCGGCTCCCCGAGCTCCCCGCGTCGAAAATCACAGCGTACTTCTTCGAATCCGATCCTCCTCCGTTCAACGCGTACTCCGACGTCGTCCCCGGCATTAGCAGGATCACGAGAGCGATCAGCACGATCGGGATCGAGATCACGAGCAGGAGACCGCGGTGCCGACGGATCTTATCGGAAAGAGAGTCGTGCCTCCCGATCGCTCGCTTCGCCGTCATCTTCGCGCCGTTGTCGGAGTCGGAGGTGGGGGAAGTGGCGAGTCCTGACTCGAGTAGCTCGGAGGCGGAAGGGGAGCGGTATCGGATCTTGTTGGTGGTGGCGGAGGACGCCGATGTCTTCACGGACTGCGGCGGATCCTTTGACGGATCCAGATCGGCGATGGTTTTGCGAGTGCTGTTGCTAACGGATTGATCACAGATCTGTGAATCGGAGACTTGCGTAGAGAGATGAAGTCGTTACGTTATGATTTAACGAATTCGATAGAGTTAACCGAACCAAATTGAAGATAACCAAACCGAAAACCGGTTTATCCCGCAAGCTTAGAGAATAAGCCGAACATTACCAAAGTTAACCGTTCATTGATAATCCATTGTTTTTTCTAAACCGGAAGAGAGTCTGAATAATTAATGCACAAACCGGAGAACAGTTGACATTAAATTCAAACTAAACCATAACATCTGTTTATTCCGCAAGCTGAGCCGAACAGAACCAAAATTAACCATAATAATTCTAAACCGGAAGAGAATCTGAATGATTAATGCACAAACCGGAGAAAAGCTGAATCAAATTGATAAATAAAGAGTGAATCTAAACAATTGATAAGGAGAATTGTTGTTGGTTTCTCCTTAATTTTGGAATTAAAGAAAAAAACATTATGAATCTTTGTAAAATCCCAAACCGGTAAAGAATTGAACCGGTGTTGTGTCTGATTGGTTTATCTCCTCAGGCTTTCTTCTGTTTTTCTGCTTTCTTCTGTTTCTTCTGTTTCTTTTGTTTCTTCTGTGGTCGAGGTGGAGATGGAGGGAAGATAGTACGGAAGATTAACGCAGCAGATAAAGCTCCAACGAAAGAACTGATCCAGTACACGTAGAAATGGTCCCACGTGTTGTGAGAGCTGGTCATATACGCCCACCCAAACGCCTGCATTGCAAACACACAAAGACGTATTTTAGAGAGATCATTCATCTTTTAAAAAACGTGAACCAATGGATACTTACAATGGCAGGGTTCATGGCTGGTCCGGTGTATTTAGACCCAGCAACAACGAAGCAGATGGTTGCGAGAGAAAGCAAGAGCGTCTTAGCGAGTAACCTCCGTGGACCCTTGAGGATAATAAGCAAAACCGCGAAGGTAATACCGAAACTCAAGATCGTCTCTGCAATAGCTCCAGTGTGCACATCAACCAGAAGGGAAGGTCCCGAGATCATATGCTTGTACTTCTCTGGTATGAACTCCATAATAGCCAATGCACCTCCTGCCGCACCAGCTGCCTGGTAAAATCACCAAAAAATATCTCCCATTTCATTTTCAAACATTTTCCAGAAATAAGAAAATTGTTTATTTCTAGAGCAAAACGTGGTAAGAAGAACAAATAATTAGTGAAAAAAAGAACAAATATTTAATCCTATTAAGAGGTGTTAAGGTCTTTTTTACTCAGTATAACTCCTCTACAAAGGAGTACTACTTACTCTTTTGTTAAATCAGCTTTAATCAATCTTCTAACAGTCTTTTTTATCTCTTTATGTTATACACAGAACCACATGGACACGCAAGAAACTTCAGGAAGAACAAAAAAAAAAAACTTTTGTTTCTAGAGACCCAAAGGATGTTTGAAAGAAGAAATAATCAGTGAAAAAGAACAAATATTCAATCCTACCAAGAGGTGTTTAAGTCTTTTTTACTCAATATTACTTTACAAAGGAGTACAAACTTGTAATTCACAACAACAATGGAGCTTGTTCCATTCTTGTCCTCTGTTCTTGCAACATCTTGTAATTCAAGACAAATGAACAATAAAAATATTAAGCCGTTAAAAAAAAGGAGTACAACTTACTCTTTGTTAAATCAGCTTTAGTCAGTGTTTCTAACAGTCTTTCTCTTTATGTTATACACAGAAGAAACACATGGACACGCAATAAACCTCAGAAAGAAAAGAAAAAAGGCTTAAAGATAATGTTCTTTTCAGCTTTAATAAAGTGGGCAACACATAGATCAACCAAAAGAATCTGATTCTCTGTGTTCTTTTCATGTACAAGAAAAAAAAAAACAAAACCCCACTATACTAAACCAGATCAAAGCTGAGAATATACTCACAGTAACAACACAAGATCATTCTCATTGTCCCAAAATGATATGATCTATGATGAAGTTGAGTACTTGCAAGTTGCAACCAAACTAAATGGGATAAAAAAAATGCATATACTATAATAGACTGAGATTCAGACACAACTAAGATTCAGATTCGTACAGACAAAACACAAACGAAAATTCAAATTTAAGACTTCAAAGTCCAAAACTTTCGAAAAAAAAAGTTTGGATCTTTAGATTAGATTACATACCTGAGCAGGCAACCTGATGGCCAAGGTGAAGAGGGTATCTCCAGGAATCCCGGCCGCGTAGAAGGCGGCGTTTCCGGTAGGATTAAAGCTAGCGGAGCCGAACACGACGGTGAACAACGACACGTAGACGAAAATGAGAAACGTGGTGATCGCCAACGGAGCCCAAGTGATTCCGTGAAGCCCCGCGGCGGAGATAATCTCCGTCGTCTGTAAACCGAAGGTCGCGGAGAGGACGACCCATGAGAAGGTCATCAGCATATCCCCAATCGCCGACTTGATAACGCCCATGCTTCTTCCTCCTTCCTTCGTTGTGAGTATCGATGGTTCTCTGTTTTTTTTTGGGGATCGGAGTAGTTATTTTTCTCCCTCTAATAGATTTTTATTTTATTTTTATGAAAGGAAGATATCTTTGTATGATTCAACTAATCCACTCGTCTTGCACTTGTTATACAGTTTGGTTTTTTATTATTATTATGTTGTAATAGATTTATATATGTATTCAAAGCATATATGTATCACTGAAGATTCAAAATTCATGGGTTCTATATTAGTTAAGCTATGAGAGAAAACAATTGTATATTTCAGGTTATTTAATTATTTATATAGTAAAAAGATGTTATTTAATTATTTGGAAAATTATTCGAGCAAAATGCCACTCTAAAGTTGTTTGTGTGTGATATAATCACAAGTACTGAAGACTAGAAAATTATAATAGTGTTTTGTGTTTGAGATTATTTTAGACACAAGATGTGTTAAAAAAAAAAAAAAGATGTGTTATTTAGTGATTTACATAAATATATTTTTTTTGTTGCAAAAAGTTCTAAGACGAAATTCATAATTTTTTAGGGCCAAAAAAATAGCCGGTTGGTAAATAACTTTCTCGCAGCTATTAAAGCTCGAAACTTGAATTTTCATCTGAAAAGTTTATCAGTAAAATTGTGTAAACCTGACGAAATTTTCATTCCAAGCAACAATATTTTCTCTTTTACACAATCTTGATAGAATAAAATTGTTCAAAAATATATATTTAATCAAGATTGTTCAAGATTGTGTATTTGTAGTTGAATTAGTTAACAACTAACAATCAATAAATTATATTTAAATATTAATATTTTCTCTTTTACTAAAGTGTCATTTTAATACTCTTACATATATATATAAATATATATATATATATAATTTAATTTATATAATAATTTAATAATTATGTTTATATCAAAGATATTATTTTTAAAAAAAAAAATTTTACAATTTAAATCTGTTTTTAAATAATATTTCACTTTTAAAATATAATTAAATTATATTTTAAATGTGAAATACTATTTTAAAAAAATATTTTTATTGTAAATTTATTTTAGAAATCAAAACTTTATTTTCTGGATATAAAAATAATATATTAAATAAAATGAATGAGTGAATTATATATTTTTCTTAATTTTATAAATTATAAATGCAAATGCTCTTCTAAAAACTTCATATGAAAGAATTGACCAGAGAACATTTGGATAACATTAACATTTAGTAAATGTTTTTCTAAATACTTTTCTAACAAATGTTGATTGGATAATGTAGAATATAATGTTAATGTTAATGCTAATGTTTTACCAATGAAGACCTAATTGAGTTGCCAAATTACAATCTTAGTTTGTTGACTTTAATTCTCCAATAATGACTACAAGATTAAAATATATTAAGTGGTTGCCAAATAATTAGTCAAATATGTAAATTATTCATTACAGTCTCTTCATAAACATTAAATGTCTACAAACAATATACCATGTTTCTATACATCTGTTTTCCTATAAATAAATTGTGCATGTGCATAATTTTGCTAAAGCACAAAACTAAAAAACATACCAAAAACCAAACTCTCCAAGTCCTGAAAAGGTGACAATGAAAAATACAAAAGGAAAGCAAAAGATCGAAATGAAGGAGGTGGAAGACTACGAAAACAGAATGACTACGTTTTCAAAACGTAAAACTGGGATCTTCAAGAAGATGAGCGAGCTCGTTGCACTATGCGGTGTTGAAGCAGCTTTCGTGGCTTTCTCTGAAACCGGAAAGTCTCACACATTCGCACATCCGTCTATGGAAGATGCTGTTGGTCGACTGAAGAGCCCTTTGATAGATGAATCGCCCAGGAAAGACGATACCAATACTCCTTCGCTAGTGGGAGCTTATAAGAGGCAAAAGAACGAAGAGCTCAAGAAATTGTATGCTGATTTCGCTGAAGAGTTGGAATTGGAAGAGGAGAAGGAAAGAAAATTGAAGAAATCAAAAAGTGACAAAAGGTTTGACAAAAAGTGGTGGAATGCTGAAGGCTTGAGCGTGGAAGAGCGGAAGCAGATGCACCAAAGTTTTGTGGAGTTAAATGTTAGCTTATGCGGTAAGGTTTCACAACAGTTTAGAAAAGACGGTGATGGTTCATCTTCTGATCTTGCGGGACAAGGACATTAGGGTGGTGATGAAGCCGATGGGTGTGAATAAATTTGAATTAATCTCTTCGTATTTGAATTGTTGTTTTTATGTTGTTTTTCTTTGTCGTTGTCTTGATATATTTGGTTATATGGTTGGGTGATAATTTGAATTGTTGTTTTTCTCTTGTCTTTTAGTCGTTGCTTTTGAATTTCATTTTAAATTTTATGTTTATAATCTTCTCTGACTTAAAAGGCAAAACCATAATGGTATAATTAGTTTCATATTCGTTGCCGCTATTCAGACTCGTACATACCATTGATATGTTTTAATTTAAATTTCGTTTTAAATACATTTTATCCTCGAATTCATAAGATCTATGAATGTTCATGAACATCAAACGTTTATTGACTTTTATTTTTATCCTAAACTTTGTTTGACAAAGCCACATTAGGCACATCGTTAAACTCTCTAACAGAATTATAAACAGAGTTAATTAACTCCTAAGTCCAGTTAAATAAACATACATAAATTTAATTTTGATGGGAAATTAGTACTCATTATGACAATCTCTCGATCGGTTCTGTTTCATCTTTTTGATACTTGATAGTCAAACTTGCCTCGAAGACTATTTCTCCTTACCTTATAAAAGTTGAAAGTTTTAACAATGTCCATGTACAGAACGCATTGACTTTGACTAATAATTTGCTTTAAAATGATAATGACAACACAATAAATCAAAGGGAACGGTGCAATACACGGCCATACACAATCAATGGAGATTCTGATTTCTCTGCGCGTTTGTCTACTTCTCCTTCGGATGATTAAATCGGGAGTAGCTGATCAAAAATCCTCGAGACTTCGTTTTCCTTGGCCCTTTCAGATTTCTATGGCATCAACAACGAATATGGAACCAGAGTCTCTGTTTTAGCTAGAGACCCTCTCCTTGCCTTTGCCGCTCGTGAGTTAAGTTTCATCTTCTTTAAATCTTTCTCCGTCAAACTAATTTATTCGTTATTTGTTCATGAATGTAACAGTTACAAACCTTCTCAAGAATGCAAAAGTCGAAGCTATTGTTGGTGCACAATCATTACAAGAATGCAGCAGTTAATGAAAAAGCCAAAGTTCTTGTAATAAAGTGATCATGATCGGTCTTCGATATAACCAAGTAAAACATTGGTGTATAGCTCCAAAGAATTTTGAAAAATAATTATATAAGATATAAGCCCCAGAATTCAAGTTTAAGTATCCATCGCTTTGGATTCAAGAGAGTTTGTTAAAACTAATAAGTTCTTGAGAATATAAAAAATAAATAAGAAAACAAAAAATGAAGATAGTGATCAATGTCATGACAAATTCTACAAATTTCTTTTAGTTAGATTTTGGAGTTGTTCGGATAAAGCTCTAGTGACTACAGTCATGATCACATAAGAGCCTTATAAAAAATTCCGGTCTTCTATTAAGATTGTGTGATTGGAGCTGAATTAGTTAACAATTAACAATTAATAAATTATATTTAAATATCAACATTTTCTCTTTTATAAAAATGTCATTTTAATTATTCTTTAATAAATTAATAAATTATTTTTTTATAAACTTTTTTGTCCTTCATGAATATATTAGCAAAGATTTATTTTCTAGTTAATACATTAAAGTAGTAAAGTTTAAATTAAAATATTATTTACAATTTTTTATTGAAAATATAAAATGATATTTTTGTGAAATAAAATTAAAATCTTAAAATGGCATTTTTGTAAAATGGAGAGTAATTTTTTGTTCTATTTTTGAAAGAATAGATATGTTCTCAAGATTTAGGCTGATGTTACCAAATTACAATCTTAATTTGTTGACTCTAATTCTGCAATAATAACTACAAGTTTTAAGAAAAAAATATTAAGTGGTTGCCATATTATTAGTCAAATATGCGAATTAATCACTACATTCTCTTCGTGAACATTAAATGTTTACAACCAATAAAAATTTCTTCTGTACATCTATTTTTCCTATAAATATATTGTGCACGTGCATTGTTTTATTAAGACACAAAACTAAAAAACCTACCAAAAACCAAACACTCTAGCTCCTAAAAACGTGACAATGAAACATACAAAAAGAAAGCAAAAGATCAAGATGAATAAGTTTGAAGCCTAAGAAGACAAAATGATTTTGTTTTCAAAACATAACGCTGAGATTTTAAAGAAGATGAACGAGATCTTTACACTATGTGATGTGGAAGCAACTTTTTTGGTTTTGTCTCAAACGGGAAAGATGTTATTTTAATTTTCAAATGCGCATATACGTCCATGGAAGATGTTGTTGGTCGAGTAAAGAGCTCTTTGGGACATGAACCTTCCGGAAAAGACGAGATCATTAGTGAAAGCTTATAAGCAGCAAAAGATTGAGGAGCTCATCATGACAAATAATGGTGATCTCGCTGAGGAGATAGAAATGGTGGAATATTGATCCAGATGAAAGCTTGAGCGTGGAGGAGTTGAAGCGGAGGCACCAAGCGTTTATTGAGTTACATAATAGCATATGTGGTAAGGCTTTACAACGGTCGGGAAAAGATGGTGATGATTCGTCTTCTTGTCCTGCGGGACATGGACATTGTTGTGGTGGCCAAGCAGAAGCGTGTGAACAAACTTGATTTAATCTAATCCAGTTTGAATTGCTGATTTTTTATGTTATTTTCCTTTGCCGTGTCTTAGGGCTTGATTGGAACAGTTGATGATAAAACAGTAGCAGTATGCTCTCACTAAAATTTTTAATAAAGTGATTGGTAGAGCAGTAGTAGTATACAATTTTAAAATTATCATAAAAGTTTGTATATAATATATTTATTTTAAAATTATATATATATATATATATATTAAATTATAATATACATTAATAATATATTTTTAACTAAAATAATGAATCTTATTTAATAAATTTTAATATATTTTTAACTAAAATAATGAATCTTATTTAATAAATGAATTTTTAAAAATTTATATATTAAATATTTTTTTAAAAAAATGTAAAATATTTAAAAATATAAAATTTATTTTTGGATATTTTTTATATTATTAAATAAAATATATTGATAATATATAATTTATATATAAATTATCATTATTTATTTATTGGTAGAGATGTAAATGACTCGTATATAACATTATAATTTTTTGTCATCTGTATATAATATTATCATAAAAATTAATATATGATATATAATTTATTAATTTATAAATGATATATATGTTTATTTTATAGTATATAATATATAAATATATATTATGTTATGTTTTGTTATTAAAAATAATAAATTATATGTGTAACTATATAAATTATATTATATTTTTAATGTCAATTATTGTTCTTTTTAAATAGTTAAAAATATTTAATCGCAACTTTTATTTTTAAAAATGAAAATTTGTTTTTTTAATTATAAACATAATTTTTTATATTATTAAATATAAATAAATTAATTGTATATAATTATTTTTAAATTTTTATATATTCTAACCGCAAATGCTCTACCAAAAGCTTCATACGAGAGCATTTGAGCAAAGAGCATTTAAAGAACATTAGCATCTTGTAAATGTTTTTCTAAATGCTTCTATGATAAAATGTTGATAATAACGAACATAATGTTTATGCCAATGTTCTGAGAATCAAGCCCTTGTTATATAATTGGTGTAATGAATCATGAACTATTCATCAACTTCTCTTTATTTTTTTTTATTTTTTTTTGTAAACTCAACTTCTCTTTATTCCTAAGCTAGTGTCTTTCAAATTTCAAATTTCATTTTAAATTTTATGTTTATAATCTTCTCGAGACCTAAAAGGCAAAAACCATAATGGTATAATTAATTAATTAATTCATCGCCGTTATTCAGAATCGTATGTACCCTTGATCGTTTTAGTTTAAAGTTCGACGTAAATACATGTTATCATCGAATTTGTAAGATCTATGAATGTCCATGAACAGTATGCATAAATTTAGTTTTGATGAAAACCTATATTTTCACTTTTTCCTTGAACCATAGGAAGGTGAAACTTAATTTTCAAAATTATGCGTAACCAACTTTTACAAAGACTTTACCATAAAAAAACTGAAAAACTATATATGAATAATAACTTTTCTCAAGAAAAAAAAACTATGAATAACTTCTTTATAATCTAATATGTAATGATTTTTATTAATAATTTAATATAGTATAACCCACAAACAAATGACTGATATATTGTATTATATATGAACAACGACTCATGACACTCATCTGCAGACGAAGTAAGTTGCCCACACGTATTTGTAGTTGTATTGTTAAACAGATTGCCCATGCTCTTGCATTAACATGCATGCATACATGCACCTCATTTAGACGTGACGTGATATATTGCTTGTTTTGTGGAAAGCTCTCGTCCCTTGATTTCATATAACTTGATATATCTATATATTGTACTCTGTCTATCTAATTTATTGCAAGGAAATTCATAACCAGTCCACATTGTACACTAGTTAACCATCTCTAGATCGGTTCTGTTTCACCTTTGATACTTGATATATAGCGGCCTCGAAGACTTTTTGCTCCTTCCACAAGTTGAAAGTTTTGACAATGTCCATGTACAAAACTCATTGACTTTGACTATGTGATATAAATTATTTCATTTGAAATGATTACGACAACAACAATAAATCAAAGGGAACCGTGCAATAGCAATACACAGCCATAAACAATCAATGAAGAATCTGATTTCTCTGCTCGTTTGTTTTCTCCTCTTTCCGACGATTAAATCGAGAGTAGCTGATCAAAACGAGGAAGTTTTAAAAGAGGTTAGGGTTGGATTGGTGGTAGACTTGGGTTCCACGGAAGGAAAAATCCTCGAGACTTCTTTTGCCTTGGCACTTTCAGACTTCTATCGCATCAACAACGAATATCGAACCAGAGTCTCTGTTTTAGCAAGAGACTCTCAAGGAGATCCTCTCCTTGCCTTTGCCGCCGGTGAGTTAAGTTTCATCTTCTTTAAATCTTTCTCCGATCAAACTAGTTTATTCGTTATTTATTCTTGAATGTATAACAGTTACAAACCTTATCAAGAATGCAAAAGTGGAAGCTATTATTGGTGCACAATCATTACAAGAAGCAAAGCTTCTTGCAGCAGTTAGTGAAAAAGCTAAAGTTCCGGTAATATCACTTCTTGTTCCAAACTCATTATCTTTGAACAAGTATGATCACTTTATTCAAACCACGCACGATCCGACATCAGAAGCTAAGGGTATAACAAGTCTCATACATGATCTAAATCAGACATCGGTTGTGGTTATATACGAGGATGCTGATGACTGGAGAGAGAGTTTACAAACACTTGTGGAGCATTTTCAAGATGAAAGAGTCAGCATCGAACGTACAGCTTCTTTCGCGGAATCATCATCAGGAGAAAACCATATGATGAACCAGCTAAGGAAGCTTACTAAGGTCTCAAGAGGAGCAGCTTTCGTGGTGCATATGTCAGAGAATCTTGTTTCTCGCCTCTTACATTGTGCGGAGAAGTTAGGTCTGATGGAACAAGGTCATGTTTGGATTCTCACCGCAAGATCCATGCATCATTTTCATTTCACCGATCATTTTGCAACTAGGTCTATGCAAGGGGTGATTGGTTTCAGATCCTACGTTCCAGTATCATCAGAGATTATGAATTTTACTTCAAGAGTGATAAATGCATTGATGGATACTAAACGTTATAGTGTATGGGCATACGATGTTGCTCGTATTCTAGCAACCGCAGCTGAGAAGATGAGTCTAAGAACATCTGAAAATGTATCGTCAAACCTTCTTGAGACAATGAGGCAGAGTAGTTACAAGGGTTTGAGTCATGGTGGTGACATCCAAATGGTTGGCAACAAGTTTATTTTAGGTACATTTGAAATTGGAACAAGGGAGAGAAGGATAGGGTTATGGAGTTGTGATAGTTTTTGTGGAATAAGAAGAGATGTCATGGCTTCTTCAACCAATGATCTTGAGATCCCAAGACACCGTTTTATGGAAGAGAATGGTGAAACTAAGAAGGTTCTTAGGGTCTTAGTACCAGCAGGAAACAAGGTTCCAAATCTAATGTCCATGCGTCTTGATCCTGAAACAGGTGTCTATACTGCTACTGGATTCTGCATAGAAGTTTTCAAGACTTGCATTGCTCCTTTTAACTACCAGCTAGAGTTCATACCTTATAATAACGGGAGCTATAACAACCTTGCTTATCTACTCTCTACTCAGGTGTGTTGCAGATACAAAAAAGTTGTAGTCGAAATGGTATATGCATGTAAGTATGTTCTAATAATGTGTGTTTTTTTTGACAGAGTGACAAATATGATGCAGCTGTTGGTGATATAACCATCACTTCCAACAGATCTTTGTATGTTGATTTTACTCTGCCTTTCACAGACATTGGTATAGGAATCTTGACGGTAAAGAAGAAAAGCCAAGGCATGTGGACTTTCTTTGACCCTTTTGATACATCCTTGTGGCTAGCAAGTGGAGCTTTCTTTATCTTGACTGGAGTTGTTGTTTGGTTGGTTGAACGGTCCGTTAATCCGGAGTTTCAGGGCTCTTGGGGACAACAACTTTGTATCATGCTCTGGTTTGGATTCTCAACCATTGTCTTTGCTCAAAGTAAGTCTGTTTAATCTCATACTCTTTCCGTTTCCGAAATTATATATTTTCTATAGTTTTGAGGGCATTTACAATTAAATTTATTATTTATTTATATTACACATTTCAATAACTATATATTTAACTAATTAAGATATTTTTAACAAATGTTTCTTAAAAATTTATGACTTACTAATATCAATGAATGAAAATACCATAAATAAAAAATCTGTTTTTGTCTAAAAAAATCTATAAAAATATCTTCCGAAAAGGAGAGAGTAATGATTTTCTTTTTACTGTATACTTTGGTCGGTAACGGGTGCACATTCTTGGCAGGAGAGAAGCTGGTGAAAATGTCATCAAGATTCTTAGTCATAGTTTGGCTCTTTGTGGTTTTGATATTGACATCAAGTTATAGTGCAAATTTGACATCAACCAAGACCATTTCTCGCATACAACTTAACCATCAGGCGGTTTTCGCCTCTACCACTTTAAATAATATGAAGCTTGGATCCATTAATGCAGTAGAGGCATATGCTCAAGGTCTGCGTGATGGAACTCTTAGTCATATTATCAATGAGATACCGTATCTCAGTCTTCTTCTTGGATACTATCCAGATGCTTTTGTAATGACAGATAGAGAGAGTAGTACCAATGGCTTTGGCTTTGTACGTGCCTCTCCTCAAAATTTTTATTATCTCCATATTGGTTTGTTAATTACCTCCATTAATCTATGTGTAAATGTTTTCAGATGTTCCAGAAAGGTTCAGGTTTGGTTGCTAATGTTTCACGAGAAATCGCAAAGTTAAGGTCATTGGGAACTTTGAAAGATATGGAGAAGAGATGGTTTCAGAAGCTGGATTCATTGAATGTACGTTCCAACGCTGAAGATGTTGCATCTATTAATGACGTTGATGAAGCATCTAATCGGTTTAGCTTCCGTGAGTTGCGAGGGTTGTTCATCATTGCTGGGTTTGCTCATGTTCTTGTAATATCCCTGCATCTCGTTCATATGCGTCAGGTGATACTCACCAAACTACAAAGCTTCTACTAGTACAAAAATGATTCATCATTCATAAGATGATGCAGTATTATAGCCTTTGAGTTACAACTTACAACTTTCAAGAACAAGAAAGTACAGTTTGTAAAATTTTGAAATGAATGTAACATGTAAATATACTTACTCCTAGTTTTAAGACCATGCACAGCGGTGAGATTCACTGTAGTCCTTAGCGACAAAGACATTTCGGATTAATCCTGAATATTTTGGATTTTTTAAAAAAAAAGAAAAAAAAAGATGACCATTCACGGGCCGTCACGTAGTCAATGGGACCCGTGAACAATGTAACGATCAATCCTTACCAAAAGATTTTAAGCACTTTTTTTTGCACAAACTCTAAGAAAATGGGCTCCACATTCTCTAAGAATTCCCTCAAGAGCTCCCATTGTGGATGCCCTAAGTTTATATCAATTTCATCTCACGCTATATAAGTCAGAACAACACAAAAATAGAAGAAGCATTACTTCTTTACAATTTTTTTACTAGTAGTTCTGAATAAGATTATGAACTAAGTTTATAATCAGTATGCATACATATATGCTGCTTGCATTTTTATGTTGCAATATGAAACGAACTAATAATTTTTCTATTTTGGAACTACGCCAGGCGATAGTCGGGCGGCAACTCCAGGCCTAGCGAATTACCGAAAAATCGGGGAGTACTCGGGGATTACGCGGAGCCTGTTTAAATACAATTTAATATATTTATAATATTTTTAGCCAATTTTAAACATGATGACACATGTTCTTAGACATAATTATATAATTTTAAATAACCTATTTTTGATTCGTCGAACATTTAGATTATCGTGTGTTTGGTACGAAAAAATCCCTAAATGAAGTAATTATATGTTTGTTTTGGGTTTGATAGCTAATTGTAATTATTTAGTAATGAATAATTACACAAAATCTGTCAATAATGAATAAAAAATAATCAACCGTGTTTCAACTTTACACGGACGGAAAAAAAAATTTAGGAGGTCTAGGCGGAAATTATGCGGTCAACGCGAGAATTAAAAAGTCTTACACGGGTCAACACGGACCAACGTGTAACTACATCGATTTGGGCATATTCGCCGCGGTCAACTTCGCTAGGCAGCCGTGTTTCTGAACGAGGATAATTTTCCACATTTTCAAATATACGTCATCTCATACGCAACTTTTTGGATACTATCATGAATATTAAATTGAACATTTTAGATTCAACTTTACGTTGACTTGAGGAAATACTAAAATACTAGGCTGGTTTTAAATAATGTAGAAGAGTTCATATGAAAGAAGCAAAGAACATAGAATTGTATTATTTGTGGAAGTTATTACTTGGGGGCGTTACTTCTAGATAAAAATTGAAATCGTCTACTAAAATGGGCCGCACTTGTCAAACGCGATGCGTTTCATGCCGAACCGACTTGACCCGGCCCGTTCTACGGTTTATAAGAATCTTCTAGTTGATCGCGTGAGATGCAGACGCCGTGACTCGATTAATCGCCTCAATCAATTTCCTAATTAACGAGTCAGGGGTGACGACACTTTTGCTAAAACAGAGTGGCTAACAACGGTAGATAAGGTAAATAAAGTAAGTAGCGTAGGGTAACTTGGTCATTTTGATAAAGAAAATATTAAAAATCAGATCTGACTTATTTCCCAAGAAAAAACTCTCCACCGTTGGATCTTACCCGACCCCTTCGCCACGTTCTTCTCTCTTTTAAATACACCTCTTCACGGATCTCACTCACTCACTCACTGTTTTAATCTCTCTCTCTCTCTGCTAATCTCATCTTCGATACACTCACCATGGGTGAGTATTATCTATTTTGTTGATTTGGTTTCTGTTATGTATTCTGATCTCATCGTTTTTTTTGGATTTCTCTTTTTTTTTTTGTTTTTGTTTTGTAGCTAACGGTAAGATCAAGATCGGAATCAACGGTGAGTTTTCGATTCATTAGGTTTGTTAGCTTTCTGTATATGTATCAGATCTATTAGAATCTGACGTTTTTGTTTATTGTATAATCGATAGGATTCGGAAGAATCGGTCGTTTGGTTGCTAGAGTCGTTCTCCAGAGGGACGATGTTGAGCTCGTCGCTGTTAACGATCCTTTCATCACCACTGAGTACATGGTTTGTGTTTCCTTCCTTCCACGACGTCGTTTCGATCCTTTTTGATACGATTGTATATTCAGTAATCAGATTTAGTTATATGGTTTTCGTGTTGATGAGCTGGACAGATTCTTTAGTGCCTCTATAATGTTATCGATGAGTCTGAGTTTGAGCAGCGTAATTGATTACTCTTCGACGTCGTCGTTTCGATCCGTTTGATTGTTTAGTATGCATGTGTGATCTCAGTGATTAGATTGAATGTTTATTCATTACTTAAGTCTATAAACTGGTTTAGTTGTTTGATTTGTTTGTTGATAAGCTGATGAGATCTTAGTGCCTCTGTAATCTCATCGATTAGCCTGTTTTTGATTAATTGCATGAGCAGGCGTAATTTGATTAGTCTCTGTGTGTGATTGGTGCAGACGTACATGTTCAAGTACGACAGTGTTCACGGTCAATGGAAACACCATGAGCTTAAGGTTAAGGACGAGAAGACTCTTCTCTTCGGTGAGAAGCCAGTCACCGTCTTCGGGATCAGGTATATATACTGGATAGTTATCTTTTCTCGGTATGTGTATAATTGATTTTGGGGGGGTTTTAATCTTACGAGTGATTTGTGTTCTGTGAAGGAACCCTGAGGATATCCCATGGGGTGAGGCTGGAGCTGACTTCGTTGTTGAGTCCACCGGTGTGTTCACTGACAAGGACAAAGCTGCTGCTCACTTGAAGGTTTGTTTTTATCTGCTTTGGATGTTATATATTCGTATAGATTGATTCATATGCTATAGCTTGTTGGTCTTGGAAGAGTTTTATATCCCTGTGTATCAGCTTAAGTGATGTTTTCGGCTGAATGATTTGGTGATTTGTTTGTTACAGGGTGGTGCCAAGAAGGTTGTCATCTCTGCCCCGAGCAAGGACGCTCCCATGTTTGTTGTTGGTGTCAACGAGCACGAGTACAAGTCCGACCTTGACATCGTCTCCAACGCTAGTTGCACCACCAACTGCCTTGCTCCCCTTGCCAAGGTATAAATTACCTCGTAGCCTATATTACAAATCAATTCAATAGTGTTATTTCGAATTTTGGTACGTGAATACGTTTCCTCATCCTTTATCTTGGGTTTCTTCCTGTAGGTTATCAACGACAGGTTCGGAATTGTTGAGGGTCTTATGACTACCGTCCACTCCATCACCGGTGATTTTCTCAATTCTTCAATAATTGTACAACAAGACTCTTTTGCATGTACTAGGAAACTCTGACCTCTAACACGGTCTACTTTTATGATATCAGCTACTCAGAAGACTGTTGATGGACCATCAATGAAGGACTGGAGAGGTGGAAGAGCTGCTTCATTCAACATCATTCCCAGCAGCACCGGAGCCGCCAAGGCTGTCGGAAAGGTGCTTCCACAGCTCAACGGAAAGCTGACCGGAATGTCCTTCCGTGTTCCCACCGTTGATGTCTCAGTTGTTGACCTCACGGTTAGACTCGAGAAAGCTGCAACCTACGACGAGATCAAGAAGGCTATCAAGTAAGCTTTCTGTTAAAGCTTTAATCACTGGTTTGATCATATCTTGGTAAAGATATAAACTAACGGATTGAATTGTTTACAGGGAGGAATCTGAAGGCAAGCTAAAGGGAATCCTTGGATACACCGAGGATGATGTCGTCTCAACTGACTTCGTTGGTGACAGCAGGTCGAGCATTTTCGACGCCAAGGCTGGAATTGCATTGAGTGACAACTTCGTGAAGCTTGTGTCGTGGTATGACAACGAATGGGGTTACAGTACCCGTGTGGTCGACTTGATCGTTCACATGTCAAAGGCCTAAGCACAACAAGACCTCGAATGGTGTTTGGAGGATGAAGTGTCGTCTTTCGTCCCTGCTAATGGTTTAAATTTGTCGTTTTTTGAATAAAATTTCTTGGGATTTAAATCTCTTTTTTTTCAGTTTAAGCGAATCTCCTTCAGAGTTTGTGAAGAGGCTCTTTATGTATGGCTTTTGATATATTGAGTTGTGTTTTATCAGGATTCTAAAACGTTTCGTATGATCTATCATAACAGCGTAAAATGTTTTAGAACAAGAAGAAGTTTATTTCATCAGTCCCACCCGCTAATTAAATGCTACATTAATAAATGGAGATTTGTTTCTCCACATTTGACTTCAGTTCGTGATTTTGTTCCGTCTGCTATGATAGATTCAGTTTTAGTTCGGTCACCTTCTCGTGAGCTTTCACCAACCATGTTCATGAACACGAGGGACCTCCAAAATTTTCTTTCAACATTGTCGTAACTACCATTTTGTAACTGAGAGATCACCCATTCGACAAACTGAACGATCAAACGTTGATCATACGCTAGCCAAATTGCAATTACTTGTTAGAGAAACATGCTTTGGCAGATCATTTCACGAATCCTCTATGATTACCTGATCAAACTGTCTATAACTCCTAGCAACTACAAGGCACATCATTTCATCAATCCACATACCCCCTAATAGTTCAAGCAAGTGACCAATCGATTTCATCAAATCGAAAATGAGATAGTAAACATTGTAACCATTATCCAATAACCATGAAAGAAAACGCAAAACACATCGAGACAACAAAGACCCCACAGTTTTTTTTAACGGTAACTCTTCTGGAAACGAGAACGAGCACCACGCCCACCAAACTTCTTCGGCTCGCACCTCCTCGGATCCGCCACCAGCAGAGTCCTATCGTACCTAATCAGAATATCCTTCACCTCCTTCTTCGACTGCTCATCAACATACTTCTGATAAAACGCAACCAACGCCTTGGCGATGCTCTGACGAATCGCGTACACCTGGGAAGTGTGACCGCCGCCGCCGACTCGGATCCTCATGTCCACGCCGGCGAAACGGTGCTTCCCTAGGAGAAGGACCGGCTCGAAGATCTTGAACCGGAGGATCTCGGGCTGGAACAGATCGATCGGGGAGCCGTTGAGCTTGATCATACCGCAGCCGCGCTTGCAGTGGGTGACGGCGACGGCCGTCTTCTTACGTCCGAAGCATTGAACGGATTCGTTTGCTGGTTTCGTCGCCATGGCTAGGGTTTTGTGATTCGGCTGCTCGGCTGCAGCAGCTGAAGTGATATATGAGAAGAAGAAGAAGAAGAAAAAACCCTAATGTGGTAATGGGCTAAGTTGAAGGCCCATTAGGTCTTAGGTGAACACGGGCTATTATGTATTATTAAGGGCCTAGGTAATAGTACGTCGTATTGTGTATATACAAACAATATCGTATTAGCAAATTGATGATACCTCATTGTAGTTCTCGACATTTTACCCGGACTCGAGGATCCGACCCAAAAAATTCTGGTTCAGATATTTTTATCTTATTGGATTTTGTTGTGGAAGATCCGCGGGTCTTAGACCCAATCCGACCCGAATCCAAGATCTGAGTGGATATCCGAAAACTCGAAATTTCTAATATATATTAGGTATATATGGGTATTTCAGTATATTTTTGGTATTATGTGTATTTTTTTAAGTTTCAGATTTAAGTTTTCGGATAAAAAATTTAGATTTTCAAAAATATAATTCCGATAATCATTTAAAATTTTGGATATTTTTCATGTCTTCGGATCAGATTTTATAGATAAAATTTATCATATTTTCAAGTATTTTTGTGTGTTTTAGGTATTTTTTGGGCTCGGACCCTACATGACCCAAACTGAATCCGACCCAAAATCGGCCCGAATACAAACCTACAAACTCTATTTATCCTATTGGCTCGAACTATCTAAGATCTGAACCGATCCGGATCCAATAAGACCCGAACTAAACCGATTCGACAAATTCTAACTACCCTATTGCGTCTAAATATCTAAAACCCGAAGTATTCGGACCTGACAAGACCGGCCCAAACGTGATCCGAGGACCGAATGACTCGAATGCGCATGCCTACCTCATTGCTACTGCGAGTGTCAATAATTTTACCGTTGACTAACATTTTATTAATTAAAAATGGTTTTTTTGTGTTATATGGTAAATTCAGACATTTTTAATAATTTTATATATTGAACTTGTAATAGGCACATGCTGTTTGTTTAATATGAAAACTACATGGTTTTTGTTATAGTTGAAATAGACCATTTTCTAATGTATGATATAAAACCTACCGGCTTAGGTAAGATAAACCGGGTGGTTTTCATCATTACCAGTTTGGTTTCCACCTATTTGGCTTATAGAAATGACTTGGGAGTTAGGTTTGCACTTGCGAGTTTGGCTTATAGAAATGACTTGGAGTTGGGTTTGCACTTGCAAGTTTGAGAGTTAAAAGAGTTTAAATGTTGAAGTTTATATTACACTGATATGGCATGGTTGTCTTTTATGTGATACAACATTGGGATCTAAAGGATAACATCACAGCAAGCTTCTGTTATAGTATACAGCCCCATAATAATAGGTAATCTTTTCTACCTCTGATAAATTTTATCAATCTTTATGCTACTAACTCTCTTCGGTTTGTGCTTTTTTAAATTTACAATGCCGAGTGAAATCTTGATTATGCTCTCAATTTTCTTTTCCCTCATTTGTTTTTTTATCTGTCATGTGGGAACTCCAAGTCATTTTCCACTACTTTGAAGTGTTGAGGCTTCTGTCCAGAGCAGTGGAGGTTCCACATTTTGAAGTATGACCTCTCAAGATTCTTCACCTGTAGAGTTAGTAGCCAATGGGAAACTAACTGGTTAAAGAACCAAACCGGAACAAGAGAGGAATGGAGATAAGAACCAAGACTAACCCAGCGCATGGTGTCAAATAGAGGACAGGTTAAGCGGCTGGCCCTCAGTTCCTTAGTCAGTGCTTGAAGTTTCGGCTTGTTGAGGGCCAAAGAGACAGCCTTCTCTTCGTATTCCTCCAAGCTGTGATTTCACAAAGGTTTATGAGTATCTACATCATATAAACTAAGAAGGTAGAGCAAAGTAGACTCACCTATTAACAATCATCTCATGTCCTAGACCAGTTGCAAGACAGAGTGATCCAGCCACTCGAGTTGCCATTTTCTCAAGTGGTAATGTTATCATCGGTACACCAGCCCACAGCACATCTGTTCCTGTTGTGTGTCCGTTACACAGAGGCCTAGAGGACAAGCAAGATTGTGGTAAGAGTATTAAGTTTTGTGTTGTTTTTTTTCAGAAATATAATGAATTTAGTAGAGAGGGAAAGGGAACTCACGTGTCGAGGATTACATCAGCAAGGACACTTCGCCTTATATGCTCATTCTTCATGGCAACATCTGTGAAGATAATCTGATCAGGATGCACTCCTTGAGCAGCAGCATCTGTATATACATAATCGATTAGTAACGTTACAAGAGAAAACGCTAAGTAATGGGAGAAGCAACCACACGTACATGCGCGAAACCTCATCTCTCCAGCTGCAGGGAAACGAAGAAGCCAAAGAGCACTGTTTGGTACTCTTTTAAGAACGTTGCACCTTCATGACCACACATAAAAAGAAAAGAACAAGTCAGTTTTGCTGATATAAATAAAAAAAATCACATCTCTGCGTAAGAAAAACATTTTACCAAGTATTGACGATCTCAGGATCCATTTTGTATAGTTGGTTAAAGCATCCAAATATGAATTTATCTTCAGGAAGTCCATAGTCAGATCGCTTGGGCTTAGACTTTGGATCCAGCACATCCTGATTTTTCTGCAGATCAGAATTTACACAATTGAGTTTTAATATTCAAAAACCACATGAATGTACCAATAAAATTGTAAAAAGACAACTTGTCTCTAATCATTACCTGCTTGTAATCATTGACAAAGTAGCAGTGAGGGAGATGGACAAGCTTCTCTGAGTAAATATGTGCATATTGCAGAGGAGACACAAACTGAAAAAAAAGAAAATTAATCTGAGATTTTGTTTGTTTTGTGAAGTCTCTAATTTAATTACTAACCTCATCAGTCACTAAGTAGTCGATGTAGGTTGCTCCAGTAGTACCAGGGAAGCCCATATACGAAACCTGGATTGGTGCAGGCTGCATAGCAAATATTTCATTCCTAGCCCCCTGCACAGGTTTAAACAAAGAACCATTACCAAAAAAGCTTCCATGAGGTTGGTTACATCTCCAGATTGTTCTGAGCACGTACCTTGGTGTAACCATTTAGATTAATAAGGATCTGGATTTTGTCTTCGTTTATAGTCTTGGCGATAGCATCGGACGACATAGCAGAAACGTCCAGGAAATGCTCAGCTTCTGACTGGGTACGCTGTCTCCACTCAGTGCCATCATTTGGACTCAACGCATAGCAGAAAACCTCAACGTTTTCTCTGTTGTGCATCCCAAACACTGATCCCATGAGGTGTGACAACGGATGATTACCAAAATCACTGCTCACGTAACCAATCCTCAGTCTCTTGAACCCTCCCTCTCGTTTTACAGGGATACCAGCTGGATGGTTGAAGGGAGGTAGTCCGAAACGGGAAGCAATTATAGAGCAGTGTGCAGCATATTTACGGCTGCAAAAATATTAGGAGAGTCATAAGGAACATGCCAGTAAAGTATTAGTTTTGAAGTTTCAACTTTCAAACCTGATTTCAAGGGCAAGGATGGGATCAATAGGATATGCTATTGCATGGAAGGGCTGAACACTTGGAAGGACAGACATCTGAAGAGACAATAGGAGATGATGAGCTACTTCCTTTACTCTGTAATTAGCATACAAATATGATATATACTTACATTTATTTGCCTCCTAATAATGCCTTCAACTTCAGTGAACATTTTGCTGCGGTCCTCCCAACAGCATACACACTGGTAACACCACCAGGAAAGGAGAATAAACTCATGAGAGACAATGGAGAATAAACATTAGCCAGAGAACGGAGACAGAAGCTAAAAGTCTTATACCTGCAAGGTGTGCAGAAGGTTGCAAGTTGCTTCTGGGAAGTCTGGTCGTAGTAGTAAGGCCTGCTTATAGCTCGTTATGGCAGCTTCCACATGCCCACTGTTTATGCAAAAAAGGTCCAACAAAATACATCAACCCAACAATAATATATCATTCTGATGATGTACTGCTAGTCTAAACATCTTAAATGTTCTTAATCCCACAAACAAGGGTCTAACTAACATGAAAGCACCATACCTATCCTTGTAAGCAGAGGCAAGGTTTGCATGAGCTTCAGCCATTGTAGGACGGAAGGTAATAGCATGCATGTAATCCTGAATCGCTTCAGTAACCCTCCCGATCTCTTTGAAAGTATTGCCTCTATTGACAAGAGCATCAGCAGCCAAGGGATCAATACGCAGAACCTCATTATAGCAGGATATAGCGTTCGTGTAGTTTCCCTGCAGTTGAGGAGGAAAAAAAAAACCCAACATTCATCAAAACATGTTCCAAGAGTTCAATAATGATTGGAGATTGACAAAGGGAGCATGTAGCCAGCCACCTGTTGTTTGTAAATTAACGCAAGGTTGTTGAAAGGAGCAGATAGCCCTGTCGTCACAGTCAAAGTAGCTTGGAATAATGAGGAAGCAGGACCCATCATATTCCTGTTCAAAGTTGACATGAAGTTACCGTAAGTATTAACACTGTGAATGTAGTAAGAAGCAAGAAAGAGAACCACATACCACTCCATATATATATTTCCAAGATTGGCCATTGCTTGTGGATGATTCGGTTGTAAATGAAGACAATGCTGCAAAAAAAAAAACACCACATGTTCGTCAGAAATGTGTGAGTTCATTAACAAGCCTCAAAAAAAGGAACCACACTTACATTATAACAACGAACCGCTTCCTCTACACGCCCAATGTCCTTCAACGCATTACCCTTTAAGTTACAAAGATCATACGTTAGAAATATAATCTCATAGACCACATGATATGTATTCTTGATGCTAACCAAGTTGTTGTAAGCCTCTAAGAAACGTGGATCTCGGGAGATAGCCTGCTTGTAGTGTCGAATTGCTAAATCCAGTTGACCTTGCTCATAGTATATAGTGGCTATGTTTCCTGCGTTTTGTAGTTATATCTCAGTAATGAAAAAAAAAAGACATCAAACAATTACTTGAACAATTGAATTTTATTACAGTTGGATCAAAATAAACTCACCAAATGCCATTGCAAAACTTGGCCGCGCCTGTATGGCATGCTGATAACACATGATTGCCTCTGTAGGTCTCCCCAGAGCCTTATAAAACAAAGATTAAAAGAAACTTGTGTTTCTTAATATTTTATAGAAAAACATTGTCGCAGTTGAACTTTCAGAGAATATAAACTTACCTTATACACGTTTCCCAGATTAAAATATGCATCAGGGAATGCAGGTTTCAACTTCACAGCTTCCTTGTAGTATTGAAGGGCTCTGTTGAGGTCACCAGACTCCATGAAAAGACCAGCGAGATTCGACCAAGCAATAGCAAACGTTGGCTGAATGCGAACAGCTTCAAGGTAGCAACCGTAAGCCTGCACAAAATATTTACATTCTAACAAATATGGACTCTAGTAGTAGTAGAGGATCCTGACTATAAGACTGACGATCATCCCTGCCTGCCTTTCAGTATGTCTGTATTGATTGTGGATTATGACACAAAGTACAACACAGAAACAAAAATGAAATGCGTCCATCAGTAATGGCACTTGATAAACCACTAATCAGGCTACAGATTGTGATGCTTAGATTGCTAGAGCATCACGCCCACCTTCCATTTAGTTATTTTTTATTTAG
Organism: Brassica incana; assembly: GCA_945779075.1. NCBI lineage: Eukaryota > Viridiplantae > Streptophyta > Magnoliopsida > Brassicales > Brassicaceae > Brassica > Brassica incana. Next base: position 550,997 of record CALZFW010000105.1, on the reverse strand, counting down.
GTTCAATTACAAGTTCTTCTACCATGAAGAAACTTGGATCAATTTTAACACCTTCAAATACTTAAAGCTTAAAGAGCTAATTAACTAGACTTACTTCCTGAATTAATCCTTGAGCCTTCATCAGATTCCCCAAATTACTATGTGCATCAACCTAATGGAATAAAAAACACATTATCAGGTGAGAAGAACTTGTTTAAATCAGGATAAAAGGATCATAAAATCAAATATTACCAGAAGTGGATTCAGTGAGAGGGCCTGCTGACAGCATTGTGTTGCCTCGCTGAGTCTTCCCTTACGCATGTATGCGCTAGCCAGATTCGACCAAGCATCAGCGTAGTTTGGCTTCAGCTGAAAGATCGAAAAGAAAGCGTAAGAAAGAAATAATGAAAGATAAAACAGCAGCATCAGTGTTTGCACAAACCTCAATGGCAATCAAGTAGTAGCGGATTGCACGATCAGTGTCCCCTTTTTCCTGAGAGAGAGATCAGACCACATATAAATAAATATAATTATTGCCAATAACAAAACTGATCAAGTAAAGGACAAGCTACTCACCTTCCAAGCATTCGCCATGTTTCCATAACACTCAGCAAACTGAGGCTGGATCCGAAGAGCTTCTTCATTTCTAGCAATGCACATATCATATTCTTGGAGCTGTCACACCATGTAAACACACAAGTTAACAACTCTACAAGTTCATTAAAAAAACATAACGATAGAGAGAGAGAGAGAAGTAGTAACCTGGTAATAAATAGCACCAATAAGAAGAAGATTATCAGTGCGCAAAGGGTTCCTCTGGTAAACCAAGTTGCTATGCTCAAGAGCTTGTTTGAAATCGCCTGCTTTGTAGAGCTGATGAGCAAGTGTCAAGCGTGCATCATCATCAGCTGCAGCAAAACATCAACAATCAGAAGCTAACCAATAACAGTCACATTCTCACAAAAAAGCAATTAACTTTTTTTTTTTTAATCCTAAAACAAACAAAAAAACCAAGCTACCAAAGCTAATAACTTTCCTCATCCAGACAAAAAAAAAAAAACACAAGTTGCAGTTTGATTCCACACCAAAAGCTAAGATCTTTCGAATTTTTATCATCATTACAAAACTAGATCGCAAAAACACAGATCAGGTGAAATTAAAACAAATCAGAAACCTTCATGAGACTTATTGAACTGATTGAGAAGAAGACTCGAAGAAGACGAAGACGTAGAAGACAAATCAAGCTTCCTGGTGAAAACTTCATCAAGGAAGACAGGTCGAGAGACCATCATCATCCCAGCTCCGTTTTTCGACGAGAACATCGCCGGAGAATCTAAAACTCCGATTACACGAAAAAGGGCTATAAACCCTAGAATCGAATTTCGATTTCCCCTTTCTCTATGGAGAGACCTTCCTCGAGCTTTGTTTGTTTGTTGTTTGCTTCCTTCTTCTTCTTCTTCTTCTTTAGCTTTTTCTCTTCTTTTTATTATTATTATTACTTTTTGTTTTTTTTTTCCTTTTTTCGAACCAATCAGAATCTTACAGACTTGAATGCTTGACAGGTGTCGACGTTTAAGCCGTTGATTAGCGTGATGGTCAAAGAGTCAACAAAATCTGAGCAACCCCCAAGAGAAGGTGTGATTCTTTTGTCTGTGGTAACACGTGTCCATGTCGCAACAGTGTTGTACTTCTCAAAGGTTGTCCTAATAGATAGATATCCACCCGATTTTGTTTTTAAAACAAAAATATTTGTTTCCAAAATAGTGCCGTGATTAACTTAAACGCGATAAAAATGAAACGTAACTCTGATTAACTAGGAAAGAGATTATACTTACTTTGGGTTACTGTATCTTTGGTCTTAAAGGAAAGGCGATTATTATGTTTTTAATTGAACATTTATTCAAATATGCAAAACAAACGAATGTTACAATCTTTCATCAATTGATTATGATTAGACACCCGTTAATCTGCTGTACAGTCGACCAATCAACAAGTTACACAATGAACTAACAGTCATTTATATGGGATCAGTGCATGACACCTGAAAGTTTATGATAGATTATGAAAACCATGTCGAATGTTGACAGTGACTAGACAGCTTTCTTATATGAAATCACCGAGACAATGGTTCAATTTTTTCTTTGGTTTTTATATAGTATATACCAACTAAATAAATTAGTGAAAATAAGAACTCAAACGAATCGGCGCCAAACTAATCTAGAACATGGGAGAATTACGTTAGACCATCATAAATCTTATCTCTATTTAACCAACTCAAGGGGCCCAACAATGGTTTGCTTAGGGGTAGGCACTTTACCCGATATCCGAAGCCGCACCCGAACTCGATCCGAAAAATCCGAACCGAAATCCGAACTAAAATAGTAAAATATCCGAACGTGTATTGAATTAGGAAAGATTGGATATCCGAATCCGGATGGATATCCGAAGATAACCGAACATATGTATAATTAACCATATATTTCTAGTTTACATCTCTCATTTTATATAAAATATTTATATTGATACTACACATACTTTAAGTTCATATGATATACACAGAATTACGGAGAAAATGATTTGCTACTCATTTAAAATTCATGTCAAACTTTTTATTTCAAGAATTAACAAAAAGTTACATCCAAAATTTAAAAACAATAATCAAATTAATGTATTTTTTAGTTTCAAAATGTTATGTCCAAATCTATTAACCATTCAATCTATTAAAAATAAAAAATTAGTTAAGTGAAAGTTATATTTTTAAATACAAGAAATTTGAGAAATGAAAAATTTAATTTTTTTTCAAAATCTAAATATCCAAACCTGATCCGAAATAACCGAACCCGAACTAAAAATATCCGAACCCAATCTGAAGTACAGAAATATCCGAACGGTTCTATACCACTATACCAAAATATCCAAAAATCTGAAATACCCGATCTGAACCCGAACGGGTACCCGAATTCCCACCCCTGGGTTTGCTCAACCGACACCGAGTCTATATTTACCAAACTTTCTCCCTCAACTTGTCAACCCCACGTTCATCGGGGACCATATACAATCATCATTTTCAAAACGCCACGTACTTAATTGAAAGAAGAAGAAAACGTCAGCGTCCAACCTTCTTGTCCCCTGAAGACAAAACAATGCGTAACAATTAACTAAAGTTTATAAAATTGAGTTACTAGATGATGATCTTTCCACACATGACTTGCATGCATTTAGTCGTATAAGTTTTATATAGTATCGATCTTTGAAGGGTCTAAGTAAGTGTTTGCCCTATGATGAGAATCATGAGATCTTCCACACATGCTTGCATGCATTTTATCACATATATAAGAACATATATTGCTGTTTTTTTCTAACAAACATTGATCTTTTGTACATGTAAGATTTGGCATGGACCTAAGCAAACGTTTAAATTATAGTGTGTTCGACACTTGGAATTACTCTTCTGCTTAAATTAAACTTTTCTGAATTTGATTTATTTATTTTTAAAATAAAACTTTCAAATAACTAAGAATGACACGGCTGTTTCTCGTTATTTATCTTACTTATATAGAGATTCACGATAAGCAGATTCTTAGATTTTTTAGTTAAAAGTTAAGAGACGGTTTCTTATATTCTGCTAAGAGCTCCACCCTAAGAACCCCATTAATTATGCTCTAAGAGCTTAGTGATGATGATGATGGTGACTCGTCATGCTCAGACTTAGGTTTCTCAATGGATTGTCTAGCGGATATGACCCTGTCAAGAGTTTGGTCAGGGACATAGATCCATATGGTTTTCATATCTGCAACTATGGCAATGGCTGCATCAAGCTCTCCAAGGTCCAAGCACAAACGTGATGATCTCATCGTACAGTAGGCTTCAATACATTATGACATTCATTTATTTTCTATAGTCATCTTAACTCATTTTAGTGGCTTAGACTACCTTTCAGAACCATCTATTTGCACATTCAAGTGGATGGTTCGAACAGAGTCCAAAATTTTTAAGAATCCATTAATGTGTTTTTTAATAATAAATTTACAATTATAAGCGTATAAAAAATAACTATATGTCGACAAAAAATAACTATATCTAATTGACTAATTCTAATTTTGTATTTTAACTAATAGATGTTCAATAATTTACAATTATATTTTGATTTGTTTACATTATCTAACAAAAACTAAACAAACTAAGAAGTAATTGGTATTTAATATTCAATATAAATTTAGAAAGTTGAATTAAAAGTCTAATTTAATTATGTTTAGGAAACTGTTCTTAATTAATGTTGTTATAAATATTAAGAGAAATACACATTTTCTTCACCATCTTTTACAAAAAGTCATTATTCACATTTTTTTTCAGAAACCAAAAATAATTCAATGAATTATAATAAAAGAATATTTTTTACCTTTGAACCGGGTCTTAAAATAGTTTGAGACATCCATGTGTAGTATGAACCTGCCAAAAGAGTAGCCAAGACTATGTGTGGTCTGCAAGATCTTCAAGAAAACTGAAGGCATAGGGGATCCTATTGCAGCTTGTAATATCACTGCAAAATCGCCAGTCGTTGGATCGTCATCCAATTCAATCACCTATACAAATTCATTGTCATTAACATGATGGTTCATACAAATTTATACTATAATGCTTTAGAGGTCTCTTGCCTTTGACATAAGCACAATTGCCAACTCGACTTCCCATTCTTATAATGAATTGTTCACAACAGTAAAAAGTAATAATCTGTGGCTCTTGTTATAACAATCTTTTATCGAGTTCCAGATGTAAGAGCATCTGCAACAAAACAATGATTCTTAACAAAGAATCCTTAGCATTAAGTTATTATAATAATCGGTGGGATCCTTAAAATTTAAGAATCTGTGCCAAATTAGTCTTTTGCAGTCTCTAGTTAAGGACTAATTTTCCGACATAGTCGTTGGTGTGCGCGGGTCCCATCGCCACGTGGAAACCCGCAATTGACTCCTTTTTTATTTTTTTTATTTTTTCTTAAGCTGAAAAAAAATAATAATAAAATAATTTAAAAAATTTACCTGGGTTATCGAGCCGAGAGTATCGGCATTGTTGATGCTCTAATGGATGGGAATCTCCAGTAATAGTAACTAAATAGGCCAAGCACACCGTTAGTATCTTTTTCGAATTACAAGGTTTCTTGTCATTGCCAAACAGAAGAAGAATTAAAAACCCAAAAATCAATCCAGTTACTAATTTTGTTTTGTCAACTGGTGCTATATTAAATCATTAACGGAATACAAAGCCGCCTAGCGGTAAACCGCCACCGGAGCCAACATCCCACAATAGGAGAGACAAAGACGCGTTACAAGAAGATAAACCATATGAGATGAAACCCAAAAAAACAACACTGAAAACAAAAAGGCAACAAAACAACATAACTAAAAAGAAAAGGAAAAAAAAACATATTACTTAGTTTATTAAATTATACATTTCTTTTAGTTCGTTGTAGTCTTGTGTTGTGTTTGTCAAAAAATTGAGAGAACATTCAACATCACAACAATAAACCTCATAAGTATACACTAAATAGAGCTTTAAAATAAGGGGACGTAGGCAACGAGAGCCGCATGAGGCGCATTTTGGTCTCGTATTACAGTCATTGGGAGCAAGTTCTATTTTCTCCTCCCCATAGTCTGACGAAACGTAGAGTCTTCCGTAGATGAGTGATGGAGGCTCCCCTAGCAGACATTGATAATGATAAGTGAATCCTGGCTTAGCATTTGGAAACTCCCCAACCACACACTTAATATGAAAAGTGACTCCGGAAACGTGGCATGTGTAAAACCATTCCTCATGTGGATCTAAAACGGTTTCACAAACTTCACACCAGTACTTACCACTGGCTTTCTCACCATGGCGCAAGAATAGAAAATGCTCATCACCCTTGCGTTTTATCTTTTCCGGTAGAGTAGCACACGCCAAGCACAAGGAGAAATAACATTCAGATTCATCAGTACAACGTAGCAAATGCTTTTTGAGGAGCTTACAGCCCCCACATCTTCCCTTGTCCAGGGTAGTGAGAAAGAGGGTATGTGTGTGACATTCATTATCATATGATGAGATCACGAACGCACATCGCATATCTAGTGATACTCCCTCACTCTCGTACCTGAAACCATTGGATGTTGTTTCACATGCACCACATCGGAAGAGAGATTTGGTTCTATCATCCTTATTGGCGTATAAATAAAACGGCTTCGTGGACAGCCAGTGACGTTTCCGAAGAGGAAGATTAGCACATGTTTCGTGGATGAGAAAGTTGCATTCCACACACTTGTAGTGCGTGTCAGAAAAGATAGGATGAACACAAGCTTCACAACGCATGCTTCCATCACGTATATCAGCCTCATCTATAATCTTATATAAGATATGTTCATGGGAGAAATGTTTAATTGAAATTCCCTCAGTAATCACTTTGAATGGCGAAACATCAAAATCGTCTTCAGGCACCCCTTCTAGCTCTTCACCATCCCACACATCAACTCTAGTTGCGCATTTGGAGTGAACGACATAATCAGGAACACATGTCGAACATTTATAAGCTCCGTACCTCCAGTCCACCTTCTTGTGACAAATCATGCATTTCCAATTCCCAAAACCAAGAGAATCGGTGTAAGAGACCCGGTGGTCGTGGCGATTGATGTTTATGACGCGTGGTAGATCGACACATTCCCGGTGGAACATGACATTACATGGAGCGCACACATAAGGGCATCGTTCACCATGCGTACCACACGCATTGCATGTGAAGGCGTCATTTCTAAACATACAGGTGAGTGCACGCTGGTGGCACTTTGAAGTTTCCACAATTGGTGGTGGGGGGTCCTTGGAACACCTCACGTGCATGCTGAAATTGCATAACGAACAATGGTAGAAATAGCTCTTGAGTTCTTCCTTACATGCATTGCATTTCCTGGTGGAGTGCTCAGGTGGGACATCAATGAGAAGCTTCAGCGGATGGTATGGGTGGAACGGGTGTTTTATATCGTCCGGTGAGCTTGGGATGCAATCAAGATGCCACATCTTGGAGCATAAATTGCAACGGCAGCGAACCTCATTGTCTTCAATGCGCTCCAGACAGTCGCAACAAAAATTCAGAATAGGAGAACGAAAAAGATTTCCCTCTCTCACATTATCAACAATTCTCCACAGATCATTTTTGGAAAGCCCATCGTCATGGGCGGGGGACCAGAAGTGTGTATTGATTCTTATCATGGCTAAGGAGGAAAGGTATGAAAATGTATATAACAGATACACTGCATGCATATGATTATATAGCCAAGTAAAATCAATCAAGTTGGTGAGTCTTTTTTTAGGAATAAGAAGCCACCTAACTTTAAAAATGACCTGATTTGCATTTAAGTCAGTTAGAAATAGTTATACTCACATGTGCCGCCACATGTACAGCTATTTATTTTCATTTATACACGTTTCTATATGTATTCAAATATTAAGTTCATACTAATAAAATGATAACTAGCCCTCTTTAGCTGTCACCAACTAACAAATCTAGGTTATTTATCGTCTCTTTCGTTAGGATCATTAAGTCAGTGAAAATTAAATATCCTTAATGGTGTACAGCCTTAATTACAATACAGAGATCCTGATTAAAGAAAGACTAAATCATTAAAAACCTACTGGTCATTAATTGCCTTGTGTTTCTCGCATTGCGAAGAAAATGTGTATCCAGTACGTTCTCACGACTCTGCGCAAGCCGCAAGGCTCCAGGCGCAAACCACATTTTGTTTTACTCTGTATTCTATTCTAATACTTTTTATTAGTGGAGTGTTAGTGGAGTGAAATGCATTTTCTCATCATGTTTGAGAAAATTAGAACAATCTTGTATGTCTGATCTTTTTGTGCTATTAATGTTTTTAATTTTTTTCTATTTGTTCGGAGATTATTAGTGGATTGTTAGTGGAGTGAAATGCATTTTCTCATTTTGTTTGGGAAAATTAGAACAATCTTGTATTTCTGATCTTTTTGTGCTTTAATTTTTTTTTAATGTTTTAATTTCTTCGGAGATATCCATTTTCTACATCATAGTATTGTGTGTCTGATGAACCAAGGGGTTTAAATTGAAAAGCTATTTTTGACTTGACCTTATTGATAAGTGTTTGTTATTTTCTACACCTTGGTCCAGTTACATAAAATGTGATGTCTAAAAGTTTTGAACGTTCGAGTTACATAAATGTGATGTCTATAATTATTATTTTTACAAAATAGTGCCGTAATTAATTTAAATGCGGTTCTGATTAATTACCTAAAGATGAAAGACTAAAAGAAACAATCATATACTAATCCGGGGAATTGTGTAATCTTTGGTCTAAACCAATTGATTATCTGATTAGACACCCGTTGATCTGCTAAACACTTAAAATTAAACGCCCAATCAACAAGTTACGCAATGCAAGTAGCAGTCTGTGGATCCATGACACCTGGAAGTTTATGACAGAATGCAAAAGCAAGCTATGTCGAATTTAGACAGTGACTACACAGCTTTCTGATAAGAAATCACATAGACAATCGCTTAATTGTTTTTTTATTGTTTGACAAATCGGTGCCAAACTATTTCTAAACATGGGCCATCATAAATCTTATCTCTAACATACTCAGGGGCCCAACAAATGGTTTTGCTCAACCCACACCGACTCCATCTTTACCAAACTTTGTCCCTCAACCTGTCAACCCCACCAACAAATGGTTTTGCTCAACATACACAATCATCGTTTTCAAAACGCCACGTACTTTTTTGAAAAGAAAAGAAAATAGCATCTGCGTCCAACCTTCTTGACCCCTAAAGACAAAACAATGCATTGTTACGAATTGTAAGTCTTCTTGCATGCATTTAGTCATCATATACTAAAAGTTGTATTATTGATCTTCTGAAGGGTTTAGGTTAGTGTTTGCTCTATGATGACAACCTTTCACACATGTCCTGAATGCATTTTGTCATATGTATAAGAACATATGTTGATCTTGTCTATGTAAGATTCTGGCATGGAGGGTTTAAATTATAGACTGTTCTACACTCGGAACTACACTTGAACTAAACTTTCTCTGGATTGTATTTTTTTTTTAAACAAAATTTTCATAACTAAGTCTGATACAGCTGCTTCTGTTACTTATATAAAGCTTGACAATAAGAAGATACTAAGAGCTTTCCGATGATGATGGTGGCTCTTCATGCTCAGGCTTAGGACTCTCATTGGACTGTCTAGCAGAAATGACCTTGTCAAGAGTTTGGTCAGGGACAGTGATACCTGTGGTTTCCATATCAGCTACTATGGCAATGGCTGCATCAAGTTCTCCAAGGTCCAAACACAACGTGATGATCTCATCATAAAGTGGGCTGCAATAGATTATGACATTCATTTAGTTTATATAGTCAAATTACTCCTAATCAAAGGCTTAGACTATGTTGTGTAGCTTAATGAACCTGCCAAAAGCATAGCCAAGACTGTGTGTGGTCTGCAAGATCTTCAAGAAGGCTGAAGGCACGGGAGCTCTTATAGCAGCTCGTAATATCACCGCACAGTCACCAATCGTTGGAACTCCACCCAGTTCAATCACCTACACAAACTTATCATCATTAACATGATGGATCATGCAAATTTTATACTAAAATGCTTTAGAGAGGTCTCTTGCCTTTGACATGAGCACAATTGCCAAATCAACTTCCCATTCTTGTGACCATCTCCTTGGAGTTTTGTTCTTAAAATCCTTCTCCCACGTCCAACCCCAAACGTCTGCTATTGTATACATGTCCGAAACATCAAACACTTTTCTCTCCCTCATCTCTTTGAACGCTTCAAATGGTTCCTCAGGGAACCAATCCTCATCTGCATCATCCTGATGGACGGAACCACTCATGAACATGTGACTACTTAAATGAATAAATCATAAAACATATCATAGGTTAATATGCATACACACCTCGAGTGTCATACGAGACGCCCTCTTCCCACGTTTCTTTGTCCTGTTACCTTCATCGGATTCTTTCAAGAGCTGGACTCCAATCATTTGAAGATGCCTCTTAGCGTCAGCTGCCTTATTCTTGACTAAATCCTGTCCTTCTGCTCGATTCTCAGGTTCTGCAACCACCACTTCTTCTTCCTCTTCGTTTTCATCATCGTCCTCATCCCCTTCCTGTTCCTCCTCTTCATCATCATCCTCATCATCATCGGCTCCTTTTGCAACATCTTCAGTCTTGTTCTCCGGCCCACCTGCAGCTACTGATTCATCCGTTTCTATGGAGTCAGCCGTAGTTTCAATCAAACCTTCTCCAAGAAACCGCCGTTTCCAGAACTCTGTGTCTCCTTCATGGAGCTTGATCCTACATATTAGTTCGTCTACTTCTTCATCGACCTCCTCCTCCTCTTCTTCTATTGGAGGAACCCAAAGAGGTCGACCTCGAGACTTGTTTATCCTCCTTGCTTTCTGGACACGCTGGTAAAGAACATTTCTCGTTCCATCAATAGGCAATCCCTGAGCTTCAAGCTCTTCCTTTAACTCAGACACAACCATCTTGCTTGCTGCCTTCGGCTTCAAAAGATTCTGTGCAGGACCTTTGATTATGTTCCGTAACCTCTCCATCACCCTCATGTAATCAGATTCCGTTGCGTCTCCCAAAACCGGAAGACCTTCACTCTGCAAGGTCCTAAAGAGCTTCCTATGGTGAACTTTCCAGTCATCGAGACATCTCTGTTTGAAAGATGTTTCGATAGGGTTCGAGTATATAAATCCAGCAGCATCGGGGTCTAAAGGAGTCTTCCCTCTTCGAGGTACCCAGCGCTTGCGGTCACCGGTAAGCCCCCCTTCCTCTACGTACCTTGCTAGATAATCAATCTCGTAACCAAGCTCAGCTTCTTCTTGCAACGGTTCGATCCATGAGCTGACTAGTGTCCTGTATTTTCTGCTCATTATCATGGCTCTTGGAGGTATGGGTTGGTTGTCTTTGCGCATTGCATCTAAAGCATCAATAAGCTCAACAATTCTTCCTTCTCGACACAATGCACGGAGATATAAAGAGAGAGGATCCTCAAAGTTCCCATCATTGTGTAAAACTTTTGTTCCTCCTTCGAAGTTTTTCAGAGCACGAAAATGCCTAATCGCTTCCTTCACAACACAATATTTCGTGAAGCACTCAACTAAGAGCCTGAAAATAGATTATTATACAGCTGACTTTTAGATAAGAGCACAAGACAGTAGTGAAATTTTATAAGATTCTCTTACGCATGAGTCTTCACATTTGGCTGTACACGCTTGTGATCCTCAACCATCATTCCAAGTAACTCAGCAACATCTTGAACCCTGTGATTCATTCAACACACTAGCTGAAACTTAGTTCATCTTTTGAGATAAACGTGTGCAGTTAAACCTTATATGAGTTACCTATCATATGAATCAGCTCTTGTATAGGCTTGAATCACCCAGTTATATGTCTCGGTGTTAGGCTTCATAAAATCTAAAAACCAAGATTATATTAAGCCAAGTCAAAACCCATCATCCAACAAATAAACCAAACAAATTGACCAAAATTAGCCAAAGAAAGTTACAAACCTTCACCATACTCCATATTCTCAAATGTAGCATAAGCCACCTCCGGAATCCCACAAGTAGCCTACACAAAATTTGATGTCATTAGACAAAGAAGAGGCGTGTGTTATACATTCCCAAGACACCATTACAAACCTGCACACTAAGAAGACAGTTGAAATGAAACGTTGTCGCAAATCTACCAGCTGCCTCCATTTCGTAAGAAATCTCCAAGGCATTAGAATGATCCCCAGCTTTGCAGTCTTCCTCAATCATCAGATCATATAGCTGATCGGTTGCTCTCATCCCACCTTTAGCACCCTTCAAGAAAACTTTATTCGCCTCTTCCAAGTGGTTGGTCCTCACAAGCTCCTCTATAAAAATACCACAACCTCTATAAATGGTAGACACACCAAAAAAAAACTGAATCTAACACATAGTGAAGGCAAGGGAGACTACCAACGAGAATAAGCCAAGCTTGACGAATGTCATAGTTAAGCTTTTCCATAGCGGCAAGAAGTTCTAAACCTCTTTGCGCATTTCCTTTCGAACCGGAGAGTCGAACCAGAGCTATCATGGTTTCAGGGAGTGGACGTTGGCCTGCTCCTAGCTCCTTTCTTAGCGAGTGCATCTGCAATCACACATATACACGGAAAGAAGCTTGCTCATGAAATCGCTAGGCGGTAATTAGAGGCTCTTTAGGAGATCAGTGATTAGAGCACCTCCAACCCCACTGCAAAATGGAATGGATTATGCAGTGGCGTTGGAGGACCGATTTTTAAAAATAAATTATTGATTAGGCGGACGTCTAAACCAAATTTTAAATTAAATTATTGATTAGACGGACGTCTAAACTGATTTTTTTGAGTCTTAGAACCATTAGCTCAAGTTACATAAAGCACAAAGTAAAACCGATTCGATTCTTAACAGATTATACAATCTACATTCAAGAACTGAACTATATAGAGGAAGCGTTTTTTACCGCGCCTTGTTCGTCGCCGTTAAGCGCGTGAGCTACAACCAAGCCGTGGAAAGAGCGTGGGCCAGGGGTAAGCCCAGCGGCTATCATGTCGTAGATAACCTCCGATACGCCCGACGTGTCTCGATTCCTGGCTCGCTCCATGAGCTCATCCATGAAAGTGAGGCGGAGACTCCTCTCCAGCGCCGAGACGGCTTCGCTGCTGCCGAAGGTTGAGGAATCTTCATTCTCGCGCTTCTGAATCTGCTTACGCCTCCTCCTCGGCTTCTTCTCCGGTGCGGAGATTGAGGAGCGAGTGGAGGCGACGAATCCGGCGGCGCGACGAGGAATCGGGTGGATTGAGTTGGAGGGAAGCGCAGGATTGAGGAAGAAGAGAGACATGGCGAGTGAGTGAGGAAATGGATAAAATGATTTGAATTAAAAAAAACAATTCACACTTATTAGAAGGAGATCATGTGGAGATCACGTGATGATGTTTAACCGAACCAAAATTGGGTTGAATCGGATTCATACCATTAGTTGTATAAACCGAATTAAACCAATATTTTTTAATCTTGTAGGATGCATAGGAGAGAGGTCATGTTGTTGAATCCCCCTAATATATTATTGTCACTGTATTATTATTACCACCACCGCATGTTACACGTTCGAACTAGTTTTTTTTTTGTTTTTTGAAACTACGTTCAAACTAGTTTGAATGTAATCTTATAAATTAATTGACCCTACATCAAGAAACTAGTTTATCTAGATATCATAGTTATTTTATATATAATGAAAGTATATCAAGCGTTATAAAAAATGAAAGTATGCCAAGCAAATGTATAAATGTTTTTTTTTTTGGCTAAAAAATAAATTTCATACTTGAGATTTTTCAAAAAAACTTAAGCATTGGTATTTGTTAATGTATATTCTTTTAGTTATGGCACGCTTTGTTTATACAATATTTCTATTTTTTTGGTTTGTGAACTATCTTGGAGATCTGATAATTTATGTTCTTGATATAAACTATCTTGGAAGAAGGAACAAGAAGTCAAGAACAAATGTTTTCGTCGTGTAAATGATCAGACCAAATAAAAAGATGGTATTGTTTTCCATATTTATTAAGGTGTTCACATGGAGATTTTGTTTTCATCCTGTTTCCTGAACCTAAACTTCCAGTCTTTATCCACTTGTTCATATTACTCTTGTCTGAAAGAAAGAAGATTGCATATACTAGCATGCAAATTCGAGAATGTTTCCATAAATATTTGAACATGTGCATGTATATAAGGATATAATAAGAAGTGTATACACTAAAGTGCTAATCCTCACATGCCATGACATAACAGAATAAAAAACAAACAGAGCTAGTTGAGGAAGCAGCCAAACTAGAGGGGGGCTACACAAATCAATGCCCCGATTAATCACGTATCTTCCACCGAAGAATCAGTCAAACATTCTCCTAATTAAGAAAATAAAACCATATAATAAAACTTACTAAAGATATGAATAACAATCTTAACAGAAGAATCATCTATTACTTGTAGTAAAAGCACATCTCTAGGTACACAACACAAATATAGATACCATACTCTCAACTATACCCACTTGATCATTGTCCGGAGATGTTGTGAGTCTTAGCTTAGGAGTCTTAACTGCGAAAAACTAAAGCATAATGGACGCAGGGACAAAAGATAAGGGGTCCATGTGGTTGGAGACTAAACAAGCATTTTGCCTTCTAGAGAAACAATCATAATCAGATTAACTTATAAAATAAACCGGAGTAGAATACTATAAAATTTGTAATATTATCTAATTCTATAATGACTATATATCTAAATAATACAACCTAAGGGATCTAACTGTATGTATTTATTGACTTTGTTTTGTATAGGCCTGGGCATCCGGGTCTTCGGGTCGGGTTCGGGTCGGGTATTGTCGGGTCCGGGTCTTTCGGGTCCTAGCAATTTAGACCCATATAGGTACCTATAACTTTTCGGGTCGGTTCCGGGTTGGGTCTTGTCGGGTCCGGGTCGGTTCGGGTCTATAATTTCAATACCCGTAAAATACCCAAAATTTTTGGGTATATTTCGGATCCGGGTCGGTTCGGGTATTTAGGATCCGAAATAGACCCGAAGTACCCGAACTGGACCCGAAAACTCTAAAAATACCCGAAGAACCGCAAAAATGCCCAAAAATTTATCCAAAATCAGATCCGAAGACCCAAAATATACCCGAATACCCAAATTATATTTTCTAAAAATCTAAAATTTCACCAAAAACTTACAATTATACCCGAAAATCCAAACCCGAAACTTTAAAAAAAATATGAAATACCAAAAATATACCCAATCATCCAAATATACCTAGTATATACAATTATTTGCGGGTACTTCGGGTACCCGAACGGGTCTCGGGTAGGACCCGGACCCGAACCGAGACCCGCGGGTCTAAAAAAAAAGACCCAATAGATACTTAGCATGGACCCGGACCCGGACCCGAACCTGTATTTTCGGGTCGGTTCCGGTTCGGGTCTTCGGGTCCGGGTAAAATGCCCAGGCCTAGTTTTGTATCCATTATAAGTCAAAGTGCTTCTTTGAAGATTCCTTTCTCATATAGTCTCTTTCAATAATGGAAAAAAAAAAAGAATAAGTCACTTTATTCATACCTGTTTATATATTACACATGCAGACCAACTACTATATGTCCTTCACCATATAAATACATTCTCATAAACCAACTTTCTTCAAATCTTCCTTTCTCTCTATTCACCTTACTCCTCTTCCAAAATGAATATCATAGTTGAACACAACCCTTCGAGCATAAATTTATCTGAGCTTGGAGTCATGTCATGGCCTAAGTAAGTATCAAACACCCACATGCTCTGGTTCTTCTATTCCTCATTTCATTGGCAATAACATTGTGATCGTTTCTCTGGTTAACAGATGGTCTTGTCAGCCTGGGAAATATGCATTGGTGTTTGAAGAAAGAGAGACATGCTATTTGGTGAAGGGAAAGGTGAAGGTGTATCCAAAAGGTTCATCATCAGAGTTTGTAGAGTTTGGTGCAGGAGACCTTGTAACCATCCCCAAGGGACTTAGCTGCACTTGGGACGTATCTCTTTTCGTAGACAAGCACTACAAGTTTGATCCTCCTACTTCTCTATAATAATTTCATACTTATGATCTAGTTTTGGATGAGTCTTTATCATCATGAAGCATATAAGCTTCAATATTCAGATAGTAAAGTATAGAAGAGAACCCAAAAAGACAATGCTTAGAGAATGTACAAAGCCTTTCCTAGATTATGTTTTCAAATGTAACTTCTTTGGAGCAATGATCAAGAAAGAACAATGATATAATAACACAAGAAAGTACAAAACTCAAGAGCTGTCCTAACAAAATAAAGAAAATCATACATAGGCTGTGTTGTGAATTACGCTGCGACACACTTTTGAATGTCAGCAGAGGAAACAGATTGACTTAGTTCTCGTCGTGTCACGGTCTTCTAGACCTTTGAGGAACCATCTGACTGCGAGGCGTTCTGAAGCATAAGTCATGAACGAAACTAGAACCATGGCTACAGCTATCATCAAACCCAACCTGCTCCATATATAGCCAGTTAGTACATAAACCAGTGAACAAAAAATCATCCTGATAGATCCTAATCCTTCAAACACATTCTCTACAGGTAACTAAATGAAAGAACACGCAATCAACTTCAAGACATCAGGAAAAGACCAAAGAGGAACATAAGCAAGTGACTTGAGAGTTCCTAGTCAATGTGAAAAAAGATGTTTTACCTTAAAAATAAAGCTGTGACCCCTAACATGTAAGGCAAAGAGATGGCAGCAAAAGCCAAAAACACCATTCCTAATCCATAATACAATGCAGTGAAGTCACAAGACGCATCTGCCCGCTGATGACCTGTCGATTTTTCAGAGAAGTTTAGTGATAAAACAAAACTAAGAAGACATATGTGTCTCTGTGGCTATACCTTTTCCTGAATCATCCAACGATGATTCTGTTTGAGATGAAGGAGATCCTGTTTGAATTGCTACTTTCTTGCCATACTGGTACACTAGAAGTAGGAAGCCACCATATAATAGGAAGAAGATTGTAAATGTCCACTCATATATCAAAATCAAGCCAGTCCATGGCATGATTTGCCTTGGCACAATCATAAAGGACACTCCAATGGATGTCAAAACAGCCATGAAGCAGACCACAACTGAGACTGCCCCCAAGTATTGAGGAACCTTAGAGTGAGCGCCAGTGTGAAGCTGCAGTGATAAAAATTAAATATCAAATAGATTCTTTTAGCATCAATAAAAAAAGTAAAAAGGCAGATAAAATAACTAACTTGATAGTTGGAGTTCATGGTAGACAATGTGGATACACCACTATAACCAAGTGTTCCATTAGATCTGACTTTGTAATAAAGATGTCTGATCTGATTGCATACAGAGCTCCTGCACAATGAACTCAAGAAGTCACGTCCCTGCAACAGAAAAAAACAGAGATCCAAATGAGATTATAGATGAAAGGAAACGGTTTGGGTACAACTAGAATAAGAGTCTTAACCTTTATGGAACGATAAAGGCAGAACAAAAAGCCACAAAGTGGTAACAAGAAAAGGAGCTTGACGATGAACTCATCATTTGGTGTTTTTCCACCTCCAGTTCCAGGAAGAGTCTCCTCGAGCCCTACCCTAATGCTCTGCAGGTTTTGAGGTGAAACTTAAATTAGAAACTCACTCAAAACAACTTAAACTTTCCACAGACAAGTAGACCTACATGCCAGGCCTCAACAGGTTTCACAAGCCATGCTGTCCACCAGTCCCAAGGCTTAAGAGGCCCCAAAGTGTAGTGAATAATATGAAGTTTGCTGTCATCAACCATCCACTGCACAAACAATGATAATCTCAAGATTCCAGATCACATCACTTTGGTCTTTAAAACAGAACAAAAGAAAAAAGTTAACTACCTTGTTAGCAAGCATATAAAGACCAACATCTGCATTATACAACGTGGAGAGCCTCTCCATTTTAGGAACCGGTCTAGCTTTCACAGCTTCAGGTGACAAACTAGGATCGAAAACACGAGCATTCGGAAAATCAGGGTAATAAGAGTTCAAGAACCCTTGATCTCCCCCGGTATAAGAAGACAAGGTCTTCACTTGCTTCACCATATCGTCAAACAAAGCTGCAGAAGGCTCAACGACCATAACTCCAGAGTTCAGCCTCTCGGAGTGCTTCAAGTTAGCGCAGAACTTGGAGCACTTGAAGAGATCCTCAATGTTCTTCACCACAATAGTATCAGCATCCAAATACACAACTGTTAACAAATAAAAAACATAACATAAAGTACACAAGACAAAGCTCTAGGATTGTCAAAACAAGTGTTCTAAGCATCGGTCTAGGCGGCACACATAGGCTCGCCTATTCGGCAAATCGGGTATGAGTGTCGATTTTTAGAAAAAAAAATTGGTCTAGGCCTTCAAAAAATTGGCCTAGTCATGTGCCTAAACAATAATCCTTCATAAGATGCCTAACCACCACCTAACGATTTTTAGAACATTGACTCAAAACACACAAAGTGTTACCTTTCTTGTAATCAGTCATGTTAAAGATCACGTTAAAGTACATAGGACAAAGCCGTAGGATTGTCAAAACAAGTGTTCTAAACAGCGGTCCAGGCGGCAGACAAACGATTTTTTCAAAAAATCAGGCTAGGCCTTCAAAAAATCGGCCTAGGCACCCGCCTAAACAACCACCGCCTAGACATTTACTCAAAACACACAAAGTAGTTACCTTTCTTGTAATCAGTCATGTTAAAGATCACGTTAAAGTACATAGGACAAAGCTCTAGGATTGTCAAAACAAGTGTTCTAAACATCGGTCTAGGCGGCACACAGGTTCCCCTAGTCGGCAAATCGGGTATGACCCAAACAATTTTTTTTCAAATAAAAATCGGTCTAGGCTTTCAAAAAATCCACCTAAATAATAATCCATCATAAGACACCTAACCACCTCCTAGCGATATTTAGAACATTTGACTCAAAACACACGCAAAGTAGTTACCTTTCTTGTAAGCAGTCATGTTAAAGATCTTGAGCTTTGTGTAAACACCCCAGAACCTCTTTGGATGGACTTGGTTTGGGTTTGCTAGTAAACTAATCTTCTCTACTTTCCACCCATCAGCCTACATAAACCCCAAAAAAATCAAAATCAATATCCAAAAAAGGAAAGATCTTTACTTTAAGCTTCTTTTAAGCTTTCCAGGAATAGAAATGTTTATTACCATAAGGAGCTTCTTAGAGTAGTCAGAGACACCATCAGACACCAAAACAACCATGTCCTTGTGAGATCCAGTGTCTCTGATCGATTTGCCCAATACCCTGACTCCCAATAAGAACTCGTCTCCGTATAAGAGTGTGACGTAAGCTTCGTTAGTTGACTGGGATGCGAAGGAGCCTTTGAATTGGATTGAGAGAAGAGTGATTGAGATAACCCAGAAACTCGGGTTGAGTTTCGCCATGGATTCGGATCTAATTGCCACACCGATATTCTCGAGGAGTTAGTATAAAAAGGTCGGGACTTTTATAAACGGTTGTAAGTTTGTTTTGTTTTGTCTGTGTTCTGTTTCTGCTTCTTATTACCATATCATGTAACAGACAGTAAGAATAACAGACACGTGTCAGATTAATAAGAGTTCAGGAGAAGTAAACTTTAGAGCTGAGATCAGTGCTTAAGAAGTCGTTAACTGGTGGTTATGGAAGGATTATTGAGTGCTTTAGACTGATTTAAACTGACTGTTTAAAAAAATTGTTATAGAAAAATCATTTTGTTTAGATTCTAATAAATGTCTGTGTCTAAGTGTTGCTTATACCGATTTTTAGAATACTAGTTGGTTGAGATTGTCATTGATAAGAGATGTATATATCTGAAACTCTTATCAATGTGGATTTGTGTTTCTTGAGATGAAAAATGTGAGTTTAGACAATATTGATAAGTGTGGTGACGTCATAAGATGTAGGTAGCTAGAGATTCTAATCTTTGAACCTGTTCAATGACATAACATGTGACAATGTTAGAATATAGCAACCTGCCACTCATGTATATGAAGTTTGTGTAGAAACAAAACAACAAAGTAGTGATACTTTTAACATCATCATCATACACAACACAACACAACACAACACAAGTAGCAAAGATTCACACCGAACGAATATGCCTTCTTCTTTTCAACACAGCTCATCTCCTTCCCAGTTATCCTTCTCCTTCGGCCCTGTAGGACCTTCCTCTCCATAAAGCGCAACAGGAAACAAATCCACAATGTTCTCAAACGAGAACCTAACAACCAAAGGAAGAAGATCCATGATCTTACTAATCTCAGACCCTGAATCATACTCTATCACAGGCCCCCACTCTCTCATATACTGCAACCAACATGGCTCATCCACCACACCTCCTAAATACTCAGCCGCCACAACCACATACCTCTCGCTAGACTCCACAATGTACTCACTCTTCGCAACATCGTTCCTCACACCAATCCCAAACTTGGACGAGCCTTGTAAATACATCCCAGGGTGAGGGAAGCTAGCGTGACCGTGCTTAGACGAGTAAACCGCCGGTTTGTTACCCTTAACAAACTCTATCTCAGACGCATCCACCCACCCGCCGCCGCTGTGCTGAGAGAAGAACATCTCCCAAAGCTCCCCGGAGAAGTTACACACGCGGAAAGTGAAATGCTCCCAGTCTCCCACGTGTTCTCCTATTCTGGTCATAGGTAAAGTGAAGAGACCGATCTTGAGAGTTGCTGGGCCGTTGAATGGGCAGAAGATCCACATCGCCACGTCGGTGAACGTTCCACCGAGCGCTGGCTTCACATGAACGTAAAGCTCGGAGGATTCCAAGTTCCCTTTCTTGAGGTAACTCTTTGCTTCTTCTTCTTCTGGGAGATCGATCCAATACTCCAGATCATTGCTTCCTCCCGAAGGTAGGTTCGACCCTGTGGAGCTGATCGGTTCGCCTTGTGGGTATAGCAAAGCTCCGTTTTTAAAGAACCATTGTACGGAGGAAGGCATGTAAGTCTCTTCAGGGTGGAAGTAGACCGTTGGTCCGTAGTGTTTGATGACAGCATGGACTTGGTTGAGACTCGGCATCGCGTGTAAGGTCGGATCAAGATTCTTTAAGCAGGCGATGTCACGGACCGTTTCATGAGATGATAGTTCGTAAGTGCAGGAGAAGAATGTCCCGACGGATACGCCTTGTGCCCTCATCCCTCTCTCGCAAGGTTGGATGCTCCATACACTAAAAGGAGAATCAGAGCGGTTCCACTTCTTGGAAGAAGCTACATCAAGTATCATCTCAGAGGTTTCACAACTCTCGGTAAGATCCCCTCTTACACATCTAACCACCTCTGTTCTAGGTTCCTCTGGAACATCTGTTACAATAACTCCCATTGCTTTGTAACCAACCGGAGGATTAGGTAGCCAGAAGTAACCACAGCCATTTTTCTCTGAGTCCACACTCCAAACTAAAGTGTAACCAACAGGCTTCTTCAGGGGTGGTGGATCATCGGTTTTGGCGGGTTTGCTAGCGCGAGCGGCAAGTATATAGCCTCTCAAGGGCTTATCAGTTGGCTGGCAGTAGTGACCAAGTGAGTGGAAACCTTGTGGAAGTTCCTCGGCTCTGTAAAACGCAACACCTTTTGATTTTCCGTGGGATGAACCAGAGCTCCAAACTTTGTGGAACTTGGTGATTTTAACCACTTCTAGCTCTCCTAGGTTTATTCTTCCAGTGGCAAAACCTTTACCTGCAAATAGATTGACAACAAGAGGAACTAACAAACACTTGTAGATAGGATTGACTGAATAGTAGCAAGAGAAGGCGGGTAGCTTTAACAACATTCAAAATGATAAAAGAAGGTATCAATCATTAGCTTTCACATGTATAACCAAAGGTGAAAATTGTTTCCATCAAACACCACTCATTCTTTTCCCTTACAAGCAATGGTGGGGACACAACAACTATTAGAGATACAAGACTTGGATAAACTATTATGGTACCATATCTGGACCATCTACATTATCAAAACATTAAATGATGGTAGAGCCATTTTTTATATGGTCGGACAACATAAACAAAACTAAGAAGATAATAAGAGTTATTAGACTTGAAACCAACTTGTGTATCAAGTTGTAAAAGACAAAATCTTGAATCAGAGTCGAACAAAGAAGAAAGAAAAAAGGACACTGAGAACCCCATGCAGAACCAATACGCTCCCCGCAGGTTCGACTCGCGTTGGCCACCCGGGCTAGGGTTAAATCCCAAGAATACGTGGAGTGCCGTGAGCCTCGTGGGAACAGTCGGTTGACACGGTCGCCGGAAACCCACGGTTTATCAAAAAAAAAAAAAAAAAAAACCCCATGCAGAATATTCGAAAGCATCTTCCTTAGTCTACACTTTCAATAAGCCAGAGAACAATATTAAACTAAGCCACAAAAGTAGATAAGATTAAGTGACTAACCAAGGAAGGATCTATGATTAGTTAAATCTTATCTTATGTAAAGCATGTAAAAATAAAATAATGACTAATCAAAACTCAAATGAGAGTTTATTAACAATTTTCTGGTTTTATCTTGTTAGAATCTTTTCCCCTATATTATCCAAAGTTTCTTTCACAGTGTTCTTCACATAGTAATTCTTGACACATTTATTAATAACACCGAAATTTCAGCTGGAGAAAGAAAAAAAAAAAGACGAAAATTGCTAAAATTAGAACAGAGATTTCAGTATCATAGTTATAGAGATAATAAATTGCAATTTCCAGAAAAGGAAAGTTCTTTTGGTACCTTGTGGCCAGCGAGGAAGAGGAGAGGGAAGCGAGAAGGGCTTTGGCTCGGACGGCTCCGATTCAAGCTCGGAGAATCCTCTGCTCCAGTAGAAACAGTCACACCCAAACCAAAACATCTTCTGGGGGAAATTCAAGATTTTGTCTCTGGATTCTGGAAAATTAAGAGAAACCCACCAAAACCCACGTGTTGGTTTCGAATTGGGTGGAAGTTCAAGTTCGCCGATTTGAGAATTGAAGGAGCCAAACTCTGTTCCTGGCGTCTCTCTCTGTTTCTCAATTTGAGAGAAGAGAGAAGCCACAAAAGCAGAGAGAGCTTCTCCTTCTATGGATTGATCGACATTCAAGGTGGAGAGAGAGAGAGTGGAGTTGAAGTTATAATTGCGCAAGAAAGAAAGGTTGATGATGAAGTTATTGGTGTGTGTTTGATGCGGTTTTTTTTTTTTTTATATTTTTAAAAAATTAGACGTTTCGCAATAACCCCATCATTATATGAATGCTCAGAAAAGTCCCTCTAAGATGTTATTGAAACAAGAAATTTTATTCAAACTTTGACCTCGTACCTTTCAAAGTTGCATATTTACCCCAATTAAACCAAACGTTTACGCCACCTAAAGAAAAAGAAACGCACTTTCTTCTCAAGTCGCAGAATGACTAAACGTTTCGTCTACAACACTAAGATTGGTAAAAACATGGAAGTGTTATTAGCTGGATTCATATACTACGTTTGGTACCTTGTCCACAAGCCTGATCTCAAGTCGTGTAACGTTTAAAAATTATTGTAACTTTAGCTGATTTCAATATCGTACTAGCTATCAAGATACTCTTAGTTATATTTTATGCTCATAATTGTTTTGTAAAAGAAGCCTATAACTATGTATTAGTGTAAAAAATTACATGTAGTTCTAGTCGATTGAACAAAAGAGTCCAAACTTTACGTTTGGGTTCCCTTCCATTCTTACGTAACTTGAAGCACAATCTTCAAACGAATACATCAGTTCCCTATAATGAAAAGTCTATACACAATAACCCCATCATTATATAAAGACACAGAAAAGTCTATCTAAAATATTCCTGAGGTGAAAAAAAATGAAAATTTATTCAAAATTTGACCTTATACCTTTTTTTTTTTTTTGAAACACAAATTTATATTAGATCATAAAGGAGTCGGGTGATAGCCATAAAGGCTTCAACCTCCAACAAACAAAGTTTTGCTAGCTTATCAGCATTAGAGAAACAACCGAAAGAGATTACATCAAAGGAGCTAGCCAGCTCAAGAATATCTGAAACAATTCCATAAATTTCAGACCTCATACCTTTAAAATTGCATATTTTTACCCCACGTTTACACCACCAAAATAAAAAAGAAACGCTCTTTATTCTCAGGTCGCAGAATGATTAAACGTTTAGCTACAGCAGTAAGATTAATTAACCACTTTATTCTTATTATATCAATACCATTAAAAGATGATCATTCCCAAATTATACCCTTAATGAAAATTACAATTTTCTCAAAAATACCCTTATTTTTACAAATGATTAATAAAATTTATTAATGTCATTTAAGTCTTTTGGTTTTTGGCCTACAGATACACTTAAATGGATATATAAATAATGGGCATATATATATATATTTAAAAGATATACTAACTTTATATTTGATATAAGTATAAATATATTATGAACTATAAATAAATTAAGAAACATGAAAATATTATTTTCTTAAATATACGTATCAATATTTAAAATATATCATTTGAATATTATACAGATTTTCAATACAAACCAAAATCATATATCCTACACCATATATCATATACATATTTGAATATCATTTTTCTATGTAAAATGTCATTTTATACATAATATTGATATGACAATTACGAGTGTTCTAGAATATTTTAAAAACTATCTTAAAATCAATTTTTAAGTCTAAAATAAAAACACAAACTTATAATAGGTTATTAATAATGAAAATAAACTAATATTTTCATATCAATAAGGTTTTTTATATTATCATTTTTTTATTTGGATAACATAATAAATTTTTATCAAATTCTAAGGAATCACTAATTTATGTAATATTAAAAAATATATGAGTAATTTAATCAATTTTTTTAAAAAGTACTATCAGAATTTTGTAATCGGATCAATGGTATCAGATCGCAAGCTAGTAGTGAGTTTTTGGGTTTTTACCGGGTTATATCAAAATTTTAATTTAATGAATTTTTCATTAAATTTGAACCGGATTATATACAATGTATCGGGTCTATATGTTCAACCATGAATCTAGGTCAAATATGAAAACAAATCTTAAAAATCAAACATTATTATAGAACAACTGTCATATTTCGAACAAATACTATATTTTGAAGAGGAAAAAAAACAAATGATAGAAACCTAAAAACTCAATTGTTGTGGTTCGAAGCAAAAATAATGGTAATTTGTAAATAAGCTTTCGATTAATAAATGAAAAACAAATAAATTCGCGCTTTCAAAGTGCGGGTCAAAATCTAGTATGTACTTATTTCTTCATAGTATTCTTTGCAAAACTCCTTCTCAAACTCTCCTCCTTAAAAGTTCTTACTGTTTTCGATTAATATTAACCAAAAAAAAATCAGGAGACCAAATCTTGTATAAAATAAAACAAAGGAGGATGAGTACGTAGAGGAAAAGGTTTTTTACCAAGAAGATTAATTTCTTAAACCGGGAAAGAACCATCGAGCATCAGAGAAGTGAATGGGAGAGAAAACACACTGTGGCAGACGTTGGATGTTTTGGGTGGCTAGATCAAAGACAAAAATGTTGTCCGGGTCCGCTCTGCCATCACCAACGCCACTGAAATAGATCGAGTTTCTTTTGATCCCTGGGATGTCTTTGGCGACAACAGTGATACCCATGTCTAATATCAATGCCTCCTCTCCCAAAGATTCAATTTCTTTCCACTTTTTGGTCACATGAGATATCTTGTGAATGCGAAAAAGCCATCTCTTGGAGCGTTGCACTACAGTAGATACCTTGAGGACTTGTCCCGATACCGTGAGTGCAATGTTTATCCAGCCGTTAACATACTCAGCCGTGAATAAACCTGCTTCTTTTTCAAAGTCAAAACCATTTGTTAGCCACCTATTAGGGAGGAAATCGCGATAACTGAAGCCAGTAAGGCAAGCAGACTCGGCTTCAAAAACTTCTTGCGGCTCATCATCTCCACAGAAACACCAGATCTTGATGTCACCATAACAAAGACGATGGGCGTAGAGCTTTTGAGCCTTGTGATCGTAGACCATTTGTACATACCCCGTGGTCCCTCCCACGTATTTAGAAGAAAACCCTCGCCACGTGTTAATCCCTCTCTTGGTAAAGACCAGGAAGTGCTCCATCGTCCAGACAACTAGGTAATCTTTGGTTTTCTTGTCAATCCAGAGACAAGCTAAACTAGATTTCAACATTGGTCTAAATCTTTCAGGCACTACAGGCTCTGTAAGTGCAGGTAAGTCAATCCTCTCACCGGTTAAGGGATTCAGAACGTTGAGATTCCACAGGTTGTCCATCATCAAGAGCCAGCTACCGTAAGTAGCAAGACAACGACTCCGACCAAAGTCAACACCAAGATCTCTGGTTTTGTAGACTTTGTCTTTATCCTCCGGAACGAAGAACAAGCAAGTACCATTGCTATCGTGGCTGCCATTGCTCGGGAAGAGAACCAGCCATGGATTCTGATTGCGTTTAGGGAGGAAGCCTCTCGAAGCTGAGTGCCACGACGAACAAACTGATTTAGCTCGAATTAGATCCGTGAAACTGAGACGTTCATAAACACATCGCAGCAAATCAGGACAAAGCTCCGACCAGCTAAGTTTCATCTTGCTTACGCCCATGTTGATGATGAGTTTTCACTCTAAATCGAAATCTGGTTGGTATCGGCTTTACTACTCTATTTAATTAAAACAGGACAAACCCTAGTCACCAAAAAGAAACAATAATGTTACACTTGTTGTAAAAGAATGGGGGAATTGTTTTTGTGTATTATTAATGAGTAATAGATGTTCCTTATATAAGGATTACAAAGTATAGGAAAAAGTAAATTATCTAAAACCTAATACAACATGAAATAGGAAAAGATTTAAAACAAATAAATGGAAAACGTCCTAAGATCTAAAGTCGGCCATGACATAGCCGACTCTCTCTCCTCTTGGACGCCGACTCTCTCTCTCCTCTTGGACAAGGCCACGGCTGGGCCTAGACATGGTCATTGGTTATGGGTCATCCGCATAATGATTTATAACACTCCCCCTTGGATGCCATAACCATATGAGTTTGTATCATGCACGACGTTGCCTCATTAAAACCTCTCTAGGAAAACCAAAAACCCAAGGTGGGAAAAAATGGAAACCGTAGACAGGAAAAAGAGTACAACACATGACACTCCCCCTGATGAAGGCATCACTGAAGATCCTTCAACTGGCGCATTCCTATCTGATGAACCAGCTTCCTGAACGTTGAGGTTGGCAGGGACTTAGTGAACAGATCGGCCGAATTGTCACTGGACCGAACCTGAACCACTTCAACTTCTTTAGCCTTCTGCAGGTCGTGGGTGAAGAAGAACTTAGGCAAGATGTGTTTTGTTCTATCTCCCTTAACGTATCCATCTTTGAGCTGAGATATACAAGCTGCATTGTCCTCATAGATGATCGTTGGTTCTTCCTTTTCCTTTCCCACGGCCAAGCCACTTTCCCTTAGGATATGGTTGGTCATGTTCCTCAACCACACAAGCTCTCGGCTTGCTTCATACATGGCTATGATCTCGGCATGATTAGATGATGTTGCCACTAAGGTTTGTTTTGTGGACCACCAACTTACTGCAGCCCCACCGTGTATAAACACATAACCTGTCTGAGATCTAGCATTGTGTGGGTCAGATAAGTACCCAACATCTGCATATCCGGCCATGCTTTCTTTTGGCCGATCGGTATAGAACAATCCGAGATCGGTTGTTCCTTGCAGATATCTGAACATATGTTTTATTCCGTTCCAGTGCCTAAGTGTCGGACATGAACTGAATCTAGACAGTAAACTCACGGCAAAACTAATGTCCGATCTTGTATGGCTAGCCAAATACATTAAGGCTCCAATGGCACTTAGATAAGGTATTTCCGGCCCGAGCATATCCTCGTCCGGCTTCCTTGGTCCTAATGGATCCTTCTCAAGGTCTAAGGACCTCACGACCATAGGACTCGACAAGGAATGAGCCTTGTCCATATTAAACTGCTTGAGTATCTTTTCTGTATATGTCTTTTGATGCACAAGGATTCCATTATCCACATACTCAAATTGCAGTCCCAAACAGAACTTAGTTTTTCCTAAGTCTTTCATTTCGAATTCTTTCTTTAGACATTCGACCGTTTGGGAAATCTCTCCAGGGGTTCCAATCACATTCAGGTCGTCCACATAGACAGACATAATCACGAAGCCCTTGCTGTCAAATCTCTTTATAAAGATACATGGACTTATTGGATCGTTCTTATAACCTTCTTTCATTAGGTACTCTGATAATCGATTGTACCACATTCGACCTGATTGTTTCAAACCGTACAAGGCTTTATTCAGCTTAATACAATGCTGTTCTCGAGAACCTTTCTTATCTTTGAGCTCAATACCCTCTGGAACTCTCATATGAATTTCATTATCCAGTGGACCGTACAGATACGCAATTACTACATCCATTAGGCGCAGATCAAGCTTCTCTTTCACGGCCAGACTGATCAAGTATCGTAATGTAGTTGCGTCCACCACAGGGGAATAAGTTTCCTCATAATCTATTCCTGGTCTCTGTGAGAATCCTTGTGCTACAAGCCGTGCTTTGTATCTCACTACTTCTCCTTTCTCATTTCTCTTTCTCACAAAGACCCATTTGTATCCCACTGGTTTGACATCTCTAGGTGTCACGGTTATAGGGCCAAAAACGCCTCTTTTCTTTAATGATTCTAACTCCACGTTTATAGCTTCTTTCCATTTGATCCAATCTGATCTTTGCATGCATTCATATATGGACGTGGGTTCTAGATCCTCATCTTTTTCCATGATCTCAAGTGCTACTTTATAAGCAAATATATCATCGACGTCGATATCATTTATGTTCCATTTCGTTCCAGACATTATATAATTTATAGAGATCTCTTGATTGTCCGGCCCTTGTGTCCCATGAAGTTCGGCGTCCCGAACTGATACGCCCTAAGGAACGAACACTCGACCGGTAAGGAAAGATATGGACTCGATCCGAAAGGAAGGAGAACTGATGGGATGAATGGTGACACAAAAGGCTGCGGAAATACCTCTTGATACTACCAGACTTCGATCGTTGCCTGATGTGACGCACCGGTCCAACAAAAGAAGGATCGAAACTTGGAGATAACCTCACCAAGAAACTAAGAAATGTTCTAAACAAAGAACAATGAGAGAAACTCATAAAAAGGAAAAACAATCTGTCTTATTTCGTGGCTCTAAGGCCTTATTTATAGGATTACAAGTTGTAGAGATCCAAAGAAAAATGTGCTAAAAACAAGACATTGGAAATAGAAACAAAGACTTGACTAAATAAAGTCTTTGACTGAAACTTGGACTACCTCTTCATATAGCCACGACCAAGACTTTGAAAAGTGAAGAATATGCTCCTGATATGGTCCAAGACATGTCCCTTTGAGGCCTGGTCGAAATCCATCTTTTCCCTTAGCCAATATTTTATCGGTTTCTCCATTTGGTCCAAACAAGCTCGTTTTTGAATCTTTTTGAAAACCATCAAGCCCAATGCTTTCTTGAACATTTAGAACATGAATAATAACTTTTGTCATGATTGAATTGACTGTTGGTTCATCAGAAAGAAAGTTAGCCATTTCGAGCTTCTCGGGTGGTCTGAATTTGCGAGAACTGAAGATCACCTGATTTGTAAATAGCATAACTATCACATATGAACTCCGTTTGATCTGATTCTTCTTCAAGGAGCTCCGTAATTGAGTTGAGAACATTCTCCAAGTGATTTCATGCGTAGAAGCCTCGTGGTTTGGAAGATATGAGTCAAACAATGAACATATATCTTTACTGCTTTCCATGATCAAGCCATGCATGTCTGTTTTGCCCGGTGCGCTACCCAACGGCACATCATTCCCTCCCTCTTGAAAAGGATTTGACCTCAAATCCATTTCACCTCTATCAAAAGGAAATGAATAAGAGAAAACGAATTTTAAAATCATATAAAATTCAATGAAGGAAAAGTATGGACAGAAACTTCCTTGGAGTTTTGGACTTGTTTTCCTCAAGTACTTCCAGTTCCATGTCCCTGATACATAAGAACTTTGGCGTTCACCAGTGTTTTCTCTCCTTGGGAACTGATCATACTTATCCTGTACTTTCAAAACAACTAGGGAAACCACATCAAATCTGCGAGAGAAATAATCAAAGAGTTTCTCTATCCTTAGGACATCAAGAACATGATCCAAGCTCTTAGGATAATCATCAAAGAATGTGTTGTAAACCAAGATGACATCAAAGCTCAAGACAACACAATTTTCAAACATTGGTTTCAAATTATGCCAAGGTTTATCCGTTTCAACACACAAGTTATCAAGCTTCAAAACAGAATCAAAAATAAAATCGGTTTCAGCTCTATGTGATTTTTGTTTCGGCAACTTCTTAACCAAAAATTCGTCCAAGGCACAAGTGGATGCAAATAAATTACCAGTGATCAGTTCATGTCTATAAGGGCTCAGATTAAAGTCATTTTCTTTGAAGACAAATGAATCAAACGATTTTCTAGCACAAAAATCAGACTGTTGCAAATCAAGCTCAAATGACTTTTCAAGATGATCAAAACTTTTGCTATGTTTCAAAAACTGATCAAGACTCAAAACAAATCCAAAATGGATGTCATTGCCATTTTGAAAACGTTTTTGATCAAGAATTCCGTCAAGTTCAAATTTCTCAGAAGAATGAATCATGTTATCAAAAACAGAATTTGAAACACAAAATTCTTTAACTTTGTCAAAACCAAAACGATTTACAACAGGAGAACTGATCTTAACAAACATTTCAGGCAGAGAATTAAGTAGATAAAGTTTCTCACAGTGCTCTTTAGGCAAAGGCGTAGAAGTTGTGCCTGGATCAAAGCAAAGATGTTTCTCTATGATGATGGATGATGTGCTTGTTAGGAAATATGCGGTCAAATTTCGCGGTAAACCAGAATTTATGGGAGCGGGAAAGAAGCACACACACACAATTGTTAACGGAGTTCGACCAATGTTGCCTACGTCTCCGAACCTGCTACAGATCTTTTATTATCAACCAGAGAAATTTTACAAGCTCACAACTCACTCCCCGATCCCAAATACACTCAGAAATTGCTCGTAATTTCTGAAAGAAGATTTTTTGGGAGAAAAAAAAATGTTTTTTTTTTTCTCATTCTTCTTCTTGTTCTTCTCTCTCGTTCTCTCTCTGTTTTTCTTGTTTGGGATGCCTTTCCTCTTCACCTCAGCTCTCCTTTTATAAGCATGAAGAAGGTGTATGGTGAGCTCACAATCTTTGACAAAACCAACGTCAACAATTTCAGCTCACCGTCCATGCTGTCACCGTCCATGCCGACCAACACGTAAAACGTGTTTTTTTTACTTACAATCTCCCACTTGAAGACTGATTTCAATATGTTTTCACACATTGATCGATGTAGCAGGTCTCCCCAGCTTGTTACTCCAACAAGCCAACTGAGGTTGCACACAACCTCAGCTTGTCATACGACACGACCTTCGTCAACATGTCTGCCGGATTCTTGCTTCCTGGGATCTTCTCAAGCACCAACATTTCATCTTCCAACGCTGATCTGATGAAATGATACCGACGATGTATGTGCTTCGTCCGAGCATGGTAAACCGGATTCTTTGCCAAATCGATGGCACTTTTACTGTCACAGTACAACACACCTTTCCCTTGGTCATGGCCTAGCTCTTCTAGAAAAGACTGTAGCCATATCATCTCTTTTGTTGCCTCCGTTACAGCAACATACTTAGCTTCACAGCTTGATAGAGATACAATTTTCTGCAACTTTGAAACCCAACAAATTGCAGTACCGCCAAAGGTGTAGACATACCCGGTTGTGCTCTTCGTGCTGTCAATGTCACCTCCATTGTCAGCATCAACATATCCCTGCAATCCCGTCTTAGACTTCGTGAAACATAGCGATAAACTTGGATTTCCTTTTAGATATCTGAAAATCCACTTAACGGCTTCCCAATGTTCCTTCCCTGGATTGCTCATAAATCTGCTGACGACTCCCACTGCATGTGCAATGTCTGGCCTTGTACATATCATCGCGTACATCAGGCTGCCAATAGCAGAAGCATATGGAATTTTATCCATACATGCCATCTCGTCTTCCGTCTTTGGAGACTGTTCTCTGGATAACCGAAAGTGACTTGCCAGGGGAGTACTAACTGGCTTCGCGTCATCCATGTTAAACCTCTTGAGGACTTTCTTCACATACTCCTCTTGTGATAGCTTAAGACTTTCCTTGCTCCTACTGATTCTCATCCCTAGAATCTGTCTTGCTTCTCCAAGGTCTTTCATCGCAAACTCTTCTGAGAGTTTCGTCTTCAAGCTATTGATCTCGTGCAAGTCTGCTCCTACTATCAGCATGTCATCGACATATAGGAGCAATATCAAGTAGGACTCTTCAAGCGTCTTGAAGTAACAACAGTGGTCAGCTTCACACCTCAAGAAACCAACGCCTTTAATAAAGTTGTCGAACCGTTTATACCACTGTCTTGGAGCTTGTTTTAAGCCGTACAAACTCCTTTTCAGCTTGCAAACAAGGCTTTCCTTCCCTTTGATCTCAAAGCCTTCGGGTTGCTTCATATAAATTTCCTCATCCAAATCACCGTGAAGAAATGCCGTCTTCACATCCATCTGTTGAAGATGCAGATCTTCTTGTGCTACCAGCCCAAGAACCGTTCTAATGGTCACCATCTTGACTACAGGAGAGAAGATTTCGGTGTAGTCAACGCCTTCTTTTTGTTGGAATCCCTTCATAACAGGCCTCGCTTTATAGCGCTTACTCCCATCAGGTTCTTCTTTTATTCGGTAGACCCACTTGTTATGCAATGCCTTTTTCTCCTTAGGCAAATCTGCTAACTCCCACGTGTGATTGGATAACAACGAGTCCATCTCGTCGTTCATTGCAAGCTCCCACTTGATCGACTCATCAACTTGCATAGCTTCCTCATAACATTCAGGCTCGCCTCTGTCTGTGAGCAGAATGTAGTTGAGCGATGGAGAGAATCTTACTGGCTTTCTGATGATTCTGCTTGACCGTCGTAACTCCGTGACTGGTGTATATGGGACCACTTCAGAATCATCACTTTCTTCAGCCTCACCACTCTCGTCTTGAGGGATTTCTTCTTCTGCTGTTGCGGTATCCTGTGGCAGCTCCGGTGTCAGGATATCTTCTAAGTCAACAGCTCCAGGCTCTTTCTTCTCCGAGCCTTCTCTTAGCTTATCCTTGTACAACGCTTCTTCGTTGAACACAACATTCTTGCTGCGGGTGATCTTCCGATTTTCATCATCCCAAAACCGGTAACCAAACTCCGCGTTACCATAACCGATGAAGTAACACTTCTTAGACTTCGAGTCAAGTTTACTTCTTGCAGCATCATCAATATGAACATAAGCTAAGCATCCAAACACCTTTAGATAAGAAAGATTTACTTTCTTTCCGCTCCAAACTTCTTCAGGGATCTTAAATCCCAACGGTACAGACGGTCCTCTGTTTATTAAGAAGGCTGCGGTATTGATTGCATCTGCCCAAAACGTCTTTGGCAATCCACAGTGCAATCTCATGCTCCTTGCACGCTCATTCAAGGTTCGGTTCATCCTTTCCGCTATTCCATTCTGTTGAGGCGTTCCAGGAATAGTCTTTTCCATCTTGATCCCATTATCAGCGCAATATCTCGTGAACTCGCCGCTGATATACTCACCACCATTATCAGACCTTAGACACTTCAACTTGAGATTCGTCTCAACCTCAACCATGGTTTTCCATCTCTTGAAAACCGAGAACACTTCATATTTGTTCTTCATGAAGTAGACCCACACCTTTCTTGTGGAGTCATCAATAAAGGTCACATAGTAGTACGAACCTCCCAGCGATGCAACAGGAGCGGGTCCCCATACGTCAGTGTGCACCAGCTCTAACTTCTCAGATTTTGGCTCCCTTCCTCCTTTAGAGAAAATAACTCGTTTCTGTTTCCCAAGGATGCAACTTTCACACATCTGATGATCCACCGTCTTCGAATCCGGAAGAGCACCATTTTCCACCATGAGTTTCATCCCTTTCTCACTCATGTGTCCCAACCTACAATGCCACAACTTGGTCTGTTTGGCATTCTCGACAACAGCAACAGTGTCTTGATAACTCGTCGTCATATAAAGAGTGCCTCTTTTATGACCTCTAGCCACCACCATGGAACCTTTCTTGACTCTCCAGGCTCCACCACCAAAATTAACATCGTGCCCCGTATCATCAAGTTG
The DNA here is from genome assembly GCA_945779075.1 of Brassica incana. Classification (NCBI taxonomy): domain Eukaryota; kingdom Viridiplantae; phylum Streptophyta; class Magnoliopsida; order Brassicales; family Brassicaceae; genus Brassica; species Brassica incana. The sequence continues at coordinate 517,080 of CALZFW010000105.1, read as the reverse complement.
ACCTACTGAGATCAGATTTCGCATCAACTTTGGCACATGTCTGACCTTCGTAATCTTCCACACACGTCCGTCTGACATTTTCAGGTTGATATCTCCAATACCAACTATGTCCAAAGGTAATCCATCAGCAAGATATACCTTTCCGTAATTTCCCGCAACATAATTTTCCATGATGTTATGGTGCGGTGTGGTGTGGAACGACGCTCCTGAGTCAAGCACCCATGAATCGACTGGGCTATCGACATAGGAGATTGACGCTTTGGTGGTATTTGCAGTTGCATCACGAGCTTCAATTTTCCTTGGGGAATCAACAGACACTACCAATGCATCAGCGATTTCACGTGTCACTACATTGGCCCCGCCTCTAGTGTTGTCTTCCTTCTTCAGTGGTGCTCGGCAATTCTTCTTAATGTGACCTGTCTTTCCACAATTCCAGCACTCTGCAGGCTGTCTGAATTTGGACTGACCCCATCCATTCCTTGACTTCGATCTGCCATTACTCCGGTTATTTCTATCTGGGTTTCTCCCTCTGTTTTCCACGTTGAAAGCAGAGCTCGTTGATGCCTCCCCAGAGTCTATCCTTCGAACTTCCTCACCAAGAATACGATCTCTAACATCATTGAATTTGAGCTTTTGAGTACCTACAGAATTACTAACCGCTGCCCTCATCGGCTCCCAACTATTTGGCAGAGATGCCAACAAAATCAATGCTCGCACTTCATCATCAAACTCGATTTCAACCGATGACAGTTGGTTGACAATCGTGTTGAACTCGTTTACATGTGCGGCAACCAGGCCACCTTCTTCCATCTTCAAATGAAAGAGTTTCTTCATGAGAAATACCTTATTGTTTGCCAAAGGTTTCTCATACATATCAGAGAGAACATTCATGAGCCCTTCTGTGGTCTTCTCCTTCGCAACGTTGTGAGCAACGTTTTTCGACAGTGTTAACTTTATAACACCCAGAACTTGTCTGTCAAGGAGCTCCCACTCATCCTGATCCATCTTCTCAGGCTTCTTGCTCAGCGGTTGATGAAGCTTCTTTCCGTACAGATAATCTTCAATTTGCATTCTCCAAAATGCATAATATGTACCGTCAAATTTCCCGATACTGTGCGCCAAACCGTCTTCGCCTCCCATCGTTTCTGGAACTACCGTGTATTAGAACACCTTCGTCGACAAATCGATGTTACCGAGAAAATTCACTATTCACGAAGTACTGTTCACGTGAATAGTAACCCCGCAAAAAAATTGACCGATCACCGTAACTCAGGCTCTGATACCAGTTGTTAGGAAATATGCGGTCAAATTTCGCGGTAAACCAGAATTTATGGGAGCGGGAAAGAAGCACACACACACAATTGTTAACGGAGTTCGGCCAATGTTGCCTACGTCTCCGAACCTGCTACAGATCTTTTATTATCAACCAGAGAAATTTTACAAGCTCACAACTCACTCCCCGATCCCAAATACACTCAGAAATTGCTCGTAATTTCTGAAAGAAGATTTTTTGTGAGAAAAAAAAATGTTTTTTTTTTTCTCATTCTTCTTCTTGTTCTTCTCTCTCGTTCTCTCTCTGTTTTTCTTGTTTGGGATGCCTTTCCTCTTCACCTCAGCTCTCCTTTTATAAGCATGAAGAAGGTGTTTGGTGAGCTCACAATCTTTGACAAAACCAACGTCAACAATTTCAGCTCACCGTCCATGCCGTCACCGTCCATGCCGACCAACACGTAAAACGTGTTTTTTTTGACTTACAGTGCTTGGTGCTTCCTCATCAAAGATTGGATCAAGCTCGTCTTCTTCATCAAAGATGGGACTAAGATCATTGTCCAAGGGTCTCCTAGTCTGAAGACGTGGTCCTTGATGTTGGTAGTTCAATGGTTCTTCCTCAAAAACCTGTGAAACTAGAACAAGACTACTCGGATGCTCCGGTTCAAAACAGGTTAGTCCATTAGTCTCTTCATTATCAATATCAAACATAAGATCAGGTTTTGGAGAAGGAAGATCACATTCATCCTCACAAGTGATCCAACTTTTCATTAGCTCTTCATCATACTTATCAAAAATTGGTAAAGAATCTGAAAAATCTTTTAGATTTTCAAGGTTGTTTTCAGATTTACCTTTGGGTTTTTCACTGATGAAAATTGATGGCTCAGCTACTGGGGCACGTGTGGATGTGCTCTTCTTTTGGCTCTTGCTGACGTCCTTGAGGGCTTTGTCCACACCCTTCACAAAGTTATCACAAAATTGTTGGACATCAAACTGAAAATGTTTCCTTTTTGGATCAGCCACATCTTTGGAGGTATTGACATGCTCTTTGCTCCACTGGTTTGGTTTTTCCTGCACATCAACAAACTCATCAAAAGTATTCAAAGCATATTTAAAGGCGGTTTGAGAGACAGAAAGTCGTGGGTGCTTCTCCTTGTTACTTTTCCTTTGGAGACCAAACATCATAACCTGAAAATTCTCAACAAAAATGTTAGATAAAAATTCTCACACTCTCTCAAGTGTTTAATCTCACCCACTCAAATGTTTCTCTCAGATTTTATGGTAATCACTCAAGTTTCTTCTCAAGGTTCTAAGAGAACAAATCAAGAATCCCAATGGGTAGATCCAAAGCAAACAAAGGGTTTTTCTCAAGATAGATAGATAAGAGAATTTTGATTTTTGAAATCCGTTTTAACCACCTCAAAGGCTGGATTTCTCCTCAGCCAGCAGGCTTTCTCTTCCACCACCAATCAACAAAACAAACTTTGAACTTTTTTTTTTTTTTTTTTGAATCAAATTGTAAATTTTTTTTTTATTTTTTATAAATGAATGGTAATGAGGGGCCCGGATTTAAGAAAGGTAGAAGAAGAAGTATTTGAAGAAGATGGAGAGATGAGAAGATGGAATGATAATAGAGTTACCGGAAGAGTGGCTCTGATACCACTTGATACGCCCTAAGGAACGAACACTCGACCGGTAAGGAAAGATATGGACTCGATCCGAAAGGAAGGAGAACTGATGGGATGAATGGTGACACAAAAGGCTGCGGAAATACCTCTTGATACTACCAGACTTCGATCGTTGCCTGATGTGACGCACCGGTCCAACAAAAGAAGGATCGAAACTTGGAGATAACCTCACCAAGAAACTAAGAAATGTTCTAAACAAAGAACAATGAGAGAAACTCATAAAAAAGGAAAAACAATCTGTCTTATTTCGTGGCTCTAAGGCCTTATTTATAGGATTACAAGTTGTAGAGATCCAAAGAAAAATGTGCTAAAAACAAGACATTGGAAATAGAAACAAAGACTTGACTAAATAAAGTCTTTGACTGAAACTTGGACTACCTCTTCATATAGCCACGACCAAGACTTTGAAAAGTGAAGAATATGCTCCTGATATGGTCCAAGACATGTCCCTTTGAGGCCTGGTCGAAATCCATCTTTTCCCTTAGCCAATATTTTATCGGTTTCTCCATTTGGTCCAAACAAGCTCGTTTTTGAATCTTTTTGAAAACCATCAAGCCTAATGCTTTCTTGAACATTTAGAACATGAATAATAACTTTTGTCATGATTGAATTGACTGTTGGTTCATCAGAAAGAAAGTTAGCCATTTCGAGCTTCTCGGGTGGTCTGAATTCGCGAGAACTGAAGATCACCTGATTTGTAAATAGCATAACTATCACATATGAACTCCGTTTGATCTGATTCTTCTTCAAGGAGCTCCGTAATTGAGTTGAGAACATTCTACAAGTGATTTCATGCGTAGAAGCCTCGTGGTTTGGAAGATATGAGTCAAACAATGAACATATATCTTTACTGCTTTCCATGATCAAGCCATGCATGTCTGTTTTGCCCGGTGCGCTACCCAACGGCACATCACGAACCCCATCATTTGGATCGGTCGGATCAGTTGGTGTGGCCGGCCCACTTAGCTCGACCGTCTGGGTCGGCTCGGCCGGTCCATCAATGCTCTGGACGGTTTCCTTGATGCTCTCGGATCCAGCACCTCTCTTGGACTTCCGAGGCTGTTTATCTTTGGAACCAATAGGTCTACCACGTTTGAGACGTTGTTTAGACTGTATAGCTACTTGACCTTGTCCCTTCTGGACATCTATTCGTATTGGTGCATTACAAGCCGGGATATACGATTTTGTCACTCTATTTGGGTCAGCAAATGAATCTGGCAGTTGATTAGCTAGCTTTTGAAGATGTATAATCTTTTGGACTTCCATATCACATTCTTTAGTCCGAGGATTTTGCCAAGATATTGATGGTCGAGACCATTCGATTTCTTTGCTCAACCGGCCGTTATCTCCCCCTAAGGTCGGATATGTGGACTCATCAAACTGTGAGTCTGCGTATCTGGCCTTAAACAAATCACCGGTTGTTGGCTCAAGATACTTTATAATACTTGGGGAGTCATATCCTACGTATATTCCTATCCTCCTTTGTGGTCCCATTTTCGTTCTCTGTGGTGGAGCAATTGGAACGTAGACCGCACATCCAAATGTTTTGATGTGGGACACGTCTGGCTCATGACCCGTGAGTAACTGGGATGGCGAATATCTATGCTCACTAGATGGCCTGATGCGAATCAATTCTGCTTCATGTAATACGGCATGTCCCCATGCTGATACCGGGAGCTGAGACCGCATGAGCAATGGTCTGGCTATCAGCTAGATACGTTTAATGAACGATTCGTCCAAGCCGTTCTGCGTATGTACATGTGCCACGGAGTGTTCTACATTTACCCCCATGGACATACAATAGTCATTAAACGTCTGGGACGTAAACTCACCAGCATTGTCTAGACGTATAGTCTTTAAAGGAAAGTCTGGAAAGTGTGCTCTCAGTCTTATTATCTGAGCAAGCAGGCGTGCAAATGCCAGGTTTCGTGTGGACAGTAGACAGACATGCGACCATCTGGTCGATGCATCAATCAGGACCATGAAATACCAAAACGTCCCACTAGGTGGGTGTATTGGTCCGCATATGTCTCCCTGAATCCTTTCCAGAAAATTTATAATCTCTTTATTAACTTTGGCTGGTGATGGCCTGGTTATGAGTTTCCCTTGTGCACATGCTGCACATGTGAGATTGTATGGGACAACTCCTTTGAACGTGTGCCCTTGTGAATTCATCATCAACTTTTGCATCATGTTAGTACCGGGATGGCCAAGCCGGTTATGCCATAGAGTGAAATTGTCGCAGGCATTAGCCTCGATCATACTGACCTTTGCATAGTATAGGCCAGTAGACATTGCAGGTAAGGTTTCTAGGATCCTTTTATAGCCTTTGGTGATCAAAATTATGTTAAGGAATTCTTTATTTCCTTCTTCCCATGTTTCAAGATGGAAACCGTTCAATCTTATGTCTTTGAAACTCAATAGGCTCCTTTTAGAGCTTGGGGAATACAAGGCATTTTTAATCTCTAGATGAGTGCCCTTAGGCATCAATACATAAGCCTGGCCGTGACCTTCAATCAGGCCGGCTACACCTGCAATGGTGTGTATGTTTGCACTTTGCATTGTGAGATTTAAGAAATATCTTTTATCTCTAAAAATTGTATGACTTGTGCCACTATCCACCACGAGTATGCTCGTTTCGTCATTCATTTCTATAAATAAGATTTCATTTCTCAGAGACTTCAAAACTTTCATTTATTAAAGTTGCAGAACACCGAAAATAAAAACACCAAATCAATCATAAGACAATCATAAAGCAATAAAAACAAGTCGTATCGAAAATTTAGTCTTTGAGACAATCTAAAGTCTCAAAGTCCATCAGGTCGTCATTTGCAACATCAGATTCTTTATCAGCCTCATAACCAGAATCATGGACCATATGAGCCTCCGGGTTCTTGTCTTTAAGACTCTCTTGGTAGAGCTCACATAAGTGCTTAGGAGTTCTACAATTCTTGGCCCAATGGTTGCTCATCCCACATCTGTGAAAAAACGGATTTGGTTGAGTAAGACGGTTTGGATATACCGCCTCGACCTCGTCCATAACCACCTCGGCCACGGCTGGGATTGGAACCAAGACCACGATTATTGTGGTTTCCTTTCCGGCCGGCCAAGTGTCTATCTCGACCGTTCGAGTAATTGTCACGGTTACTGTATCCACCACAGCCTTTGCCATGTGATCTCTTATCATTCTGGATGTAATTACACTCGTTGGGATTTTTCTTTTCAACTTCATTGGCCTCTGGTAACGGGGCAGATCCGGCAGGTCTAGCTTCACTGTTCTTCATCAGGAGCTCATTGTTTGCCTCGGCCAGGAGCAGGCACGAGATCAGATCAGTGTATGTGGCGAAGCCTTTCATTCTGTACTGCTGCAGGATTATGTTTGAGGAATGAAAAGTAGAGAATGTTTTCTCGAGCAACTCTTTTTCGGTTACTACTTCACCACAAAGTCTCAGCATCGAGACATTCTTAAACAAGACCGAATTGTACTCATCCACTGTCTTATAATCCATGAATCTTAGATTCTTCCAGTCATTTCTAGCTTTTGGGAGTAACACCGTTTTCTGGTGATCATATCTATGCTGTAAAGCATCCCAAAGCTCTAGTGGATTTTCCATCGTAATGTACTGATCTTTTAGACCTTCAATGAGGTGATGGCGTATAATGCTTATAGCCCTGTACCGATTCTTATCGGTCTCATTGTTGTCTTTGATGATTGTATCACCAAGACCTTTTGACCTTAAGCTGATCTTTGTATCTAGCGCCCACTGCAAGTAGTTATCTCCGGAGAGATTAAGGGCTGCGTAGTCTCTATTTGAGATTTTCGACATCTGAATCACATCATCATTTCAATTTAGGTTCACAATGTGATCATGTGGCCGCATGGTATAACAAGCTCGGCCACAAACTTGTCTTACGCATCTATGAGAAAACAATCAATCTAATCGACCATGGTGCGAACAAACAAGCCACACGGCCATATAGTCAAGCAATAGGATCAGACATGTAAATCTAAATTGACCATGGTGCGAACAATCCTAACATTTGATTCTACATGTATTAGAGAGATTAATGCCACACGGCCATATGAATTGAAAAGCAACCAGATTCGAATTCGTATGTTTTCTATATGCTGGTCGATTTCATTAATCAATGTGAATTCAATCCAATTCAAATTCAAATGCAAACAACCTTAGCAATTGATTTATAAATTAGGGTTTCAACTTTAAAACTAAAGCTGCCGGTTTTAATTAAAGGTTTCAAGGCCTTTAGGATTCAATTTCTAGATCAGATTACTTCAATCAATCTAACAATCCTAAAAACCTCAAATCAATCAATTCAATCAATAAAAATCGAATTCAGTCCTTTAGGGTTTAGGGTTTCGATTCCTAAATTTAGGGTTTCTCAAAATCAAATCAAGAACATTCAATTCAAGTTCTAAGGAATCGATTTCTATATTTCTAGTTAGGAGATTGCCGATTTTAATCTTGTAGGTTTTAGGGTTTTGATCAAGATCAAAGTTTCCATAATTATGGATTAGGGTTTCTGATCAATCTAGGTTCTCAGATTAAGTTATACCTCTGTTTTGTAGGGGTTTAGAACCGGACCGCCTTTAGAGAGAGAGAGAGAATCGATCGGACGCTTGTGGACTCCAATCGGGTCGCGGATGGGACGATCGCGGGCTGGACGTGTCTCGGGTGCGAGCTGCGCGGAGATCGGGTCGGGTGCGATCGCGTCTCGGGTGTGGATCGCGAGCTGGACGGTTCTTCTGAGCTGAGAACGTGATCTGAGGATGTCTAGGATTCAAGAGGGATCTGCTGAGTTCTTGGATGAACTAAGAACGTGATTAGGGTTTAGGGTTTTTGGTTGTGGTCGCCGGTTTTGGCTTTTAGGGTTAGAGGTTTCGATTTGTCTCAGGGATCTAGAGACGATCGTGCTGATAACGTGTTGTAAAAGAATGGGGGAATTGTTTCTGTGTATTATTAATGAGTAATAGAGGTTCCTTATATAAGGATTACAAAGTATAGGAAAAAAAAAATTATCCAAAACCTAATACAACATGAAATAGGAAAAGATCTAAAACAGATAAATGGAAAACGTCCTAAGATCTAAAGTCGGCCAAGACATAGCCGACTCTCTCTCCTCTTGTACAAGGCCACGGCTGGGCCTAGACATGGTCACTGGTTATGGGCCATCCACATAATGATTTATAACAACACTTGCTTTATTTTATTTTTCGGAAAATGAGGTTAATATAAATTAGAAATATGATAAATACTAAATTGGAAAAATTCCCAAAAAAAATTGTATGTTCCAATAAAAGATATTTTTCTTTTAAAAATTAAGGAAAATAATATTCTAAAAATTTTCTGGTGCAAAAATATACCTTCTTTACATAAACTAATATATATATATATATAACTCTATAATATTATTTGATAAGTCAGTTTCCTACGCGTTCACGTTACGATGATACCATTAATGAATCAAATATATCTAATTATCATTATTAGATATTTATTTTATTTTCTTTTTCTTTGTAACTGGATTGTTCGTTTCTATGTCGTGCGGTTGATCGCAACGGTTGATCGCAATTGTCGCTACGTCGTTCGTTTCAGTGTCGCTTGCGACCAGATCTTTACATTTAAATTATTTATTTAGTTTTTTACAAAAATATGAATACAGTTATTTCTGTTTTTTTTAATTTCGTTTTTATTTACTCAGTTTTTATTTTTAATTTATACATATCTCGTAAATAAATCCATATTAATAAACTAAATATAAACTCAAATTTAAAAACTAAAAATCAAATGCTAATGAGGTACTTTTCTCTTGCCACACCTAATGACCATGTCAACAGATCCCAGTAAGATACTTACAATATACAAAGGTGATTCTTGTTGTGATTTATACACTTAATGACCACTGCATAAGACACTTACAATATCATTATTAGCCATTCTTCTTGTCTAGTTGTTGTCTTGTCGTGATTTATGTCGAAACCTGAAAAGATAATACAAACGAAAGTGAATCAAAGGTGAAGAACTAATAATATACAAACACATTCTAAGCCAATAATAGATAGTGTCATTAAGAAAGCCAAACTGAAACATAACTCTAATGAAATTGAAACTGAAACATATGTGAATGAACAAATCCACATGCCAAGCACGTTCTTTAGAATCAGACAGTAATACCATTTATCTACTTGTTTCAACCAAAGCAATATTATTAAGACATGATCAAAAACTTTTAAGAATTTAAATCGAAAACCCATCTCTGCAAAACATATTATAATCCCAAAAACCCAAAACATATTACAATCTCAAAAACTTAGATGATCAAAACATATTATAATCCCAAAACCCAAAACAATGCAATTTTCTTACAGGTACAACAATAAGACAACGTTTTGAAACATGCCTATCTCACTGATTTTAGTACTAGCTATAAATCCTCCTAAATCTCTCAAGTGAAAGGTCGAGATCGATTGTACCTGAGTTCGAATCAGAATCAGAGAGAGAACTGCCTGAAAGTTGAAAAAAAAAGATTTAATTCCAATCAGAGTCAGAGAGAGAGAGAAAGAGAACTGACCTTTGAGCTTTGATGGTAGCCTCCGTGAGAGAACTGAGGAGGAGCGGTGATGAAGAAAGACGTAAACAGATTTAGAGTAAAATTATGTGTCTTTCTTCCCGAGTTGTTATTATGTTATGAATTGTGATTATTACCCCCTTTTTTTTTTTTTTTTGATCAAATGTGATTATTACCCTATAAATAATAATATTGCCGTAGATGAAAAGATTTACTTTGCAGCATAATATCTCACGTGTTACAAAAGCGAGACACGTAAGCAAAGACCATCGATGACGTTGCACTTGTCCAACGACGTGGATGGCTTGATTGGGCTGATATGTGCCAACAAAGTCTCTTTTTGTCATTTGTAAAGATGTCGTGTGAACAAGTGGATACTGTAGCAATCATGTGGACACTCTCTATTGCCTTTAAAGTCCTTTTTATAATTTTTTTTTTTTATAATATAGTTATATTAAAATTAAGGTAACCCCGAAAATGGAGGTCAACGCACCATGACCTACCCGATTTGAAACAGAAAGTTGAAGAGGAGAGAACCTTCAGATGCGCCGGATCTGGACTGCCCCGGCTCGTTGCGCGTTTTTCCGATTGGTGGAGACCTCTACAAGCTCAGGCGTCACGGCCGTCCTCCATAGCGCCTCCGCCCTAGGTCACCACGAGAAAGGAAAGTTTATGACTTCTAAGTTTTCGTGCGCGTGAGTTACACTTGCCTCTCAAAGGCTCTTTTCGACCTATGGATATCTTACGTTCACAATATGTTCGGGCAGCTTTTGTATTTTTCGTTTTCTTGTGGGATAACCATGCTAACTTTTTTAAATGCTGTTTTGAAGAATTACTTGGCGGTGTTCAAGTTTCAATATGCCATAATACTCATAAATTTATTTCTTATTAAAAAGCTCTTTCATTTAAAAATCGTGTAGTTTAAAAAGTGAAGGAAAAAAAAAACAAACTCTTTTTTAGTAAAAAAAAAACTAGCTTGCTGATCAAGTAAAAAAAAATTCAAAGAAACGACAATACTTTTGGACTCCTAAAGTATCGGGTTCCACCGCACGTGTAACAAAATAAAAGGCAATTTGCATCTTTGTGTACAAATATGATATATAACACATGATCCGTAGCGTTGCACCTGAAAAAAAACAACATTTTTTTTTCTAAATAAGGAATAATATGATCATAAGATGATTTGCTATTACATTTAGATTTAGGTAAGAGGTTTTATGCATGGGATATGAGTAGTTTATTTCGTCGCTATATAAGGCTCTGCTTTTTTGTCACCAAGTTATCAAACATAATGATGACTCGAAATCGATGGACGGGAGTGATTTAATCGAAGGGCTGTGGATATGACACTACTTTTCTGTGACTGTTTCTGACTTGTTTTCTAAAAAAATTCGTATCAGAAAAAAAAAAATTGAAATATATATAAACGAAGCAGAGAAAGAGAAGAAACGCGAAGCAGAGAAAGCAGAGAAGAAACGACGCAGAGAAAGCAGAGAAGCAGACCTCTCTCTCTCTCTCTCTCTCTCTCTCTCTAAGCTTGAAGAAAATCTGCTGATCGATCGAGTAAGCCGTCTCTTGCGTCGGTACTTACGTCGTCACAGAGAGAATCGAAATCTTCCTCTCTCTCTCTCTCTCTCTCCGACCTCGCAGCGAAGAAATCGAGCATATCTAGGTCAGTCTCGGATTGCATCTAGCTTGCTTTAGACTTTAGAGAGTGACATTGTTGAATCCAGAGAAGATATCTAGCTCTCTGTCGCTTACACTGAGATTTAATCTTTCTAAATTAGAAGAATCGAGGTCTCTCTAAAATCGAGGTCATATGTCTTGGATGTGAATCTGTTGCAGGATCGTTTGTAAACTAGCTTGCATATATACAGGTTGTTTTGCTTTTTGGTGAACTTTGTGGAAGCGTAGCAAGTACCTCAAAGCCTTGGGGGGGGGATAAACACTGATACTACTGATCAATTATGAGTGAAAGTTTGTTAAAATAGTTGATGTGAATATGTTGCAGGATCATTTGTACACTAGCTTACATATATACAAACACCTCTGGTTCTGTTCTTGATTTTTTTCTTGGTAATCTTTGTGGTTTGGTCTCTGGTACAGGATTGTGTCTAGCTTGCTTGCTTTAGAGAGTGTCATTCTTGGATCCAGAGAAGATATCTAGCATGTTCTTTCTCTTTACAGTTTCTTAGCATAAAATAATACTGTAAAGAAGATACAATATAAGAGTAGCAAGTACCTTAAAGCCTAGGCAGATAAACTGATACTACTGAGCAATTATTTGGCTCGACATTTTAGAGAAATTAAAAGTGAAAGTTGGTTGATCAGCTCCTAAGTAGTTGATGTGAGTGTGTTGCAGGATCATTTGTAAACCAGCTTCCTTTAGCTTACATATACAACAAACAACTCTGGTTCTGCTCTTGTTTTCCTTTCTTTTTTTTTTCTTTTTTTTTTATTGTAAACTTTGTGGTCTGAATCTCTGCTTCGTTGTCCTGTCTCGGATGTGAATATGTTGCAAGATCATTTGTATAGCTTGCTTTAGCTTACATATACAAACAACTCTGGTTTTGTTTTTGTTTTTACTTTTGTAAGCTTTGTGGTTTGGTACACGATCGTGTGAGTCCAGCTTGCTCTAGACTTTAGAGTGTGTCATTCTTGAATCCAGACAGGATATCTAGCCTGTTCTGTCTCTTACACTGAGTTTTAATTTTGATATACGTCTGCTTCTGCTCTTGATTTATGATACAGGATCGTTTGTGACTCGCTTTAGCTTTACATATACTTTTCGTTCTGTTCTTGAGTTTTGATGAGCTTTGTTCAATTCAGTGTACACGATTGTGGTAAACTTGTGTGCTTGCTATCTATCTAGGTCTCTAGCTTCCTTTAGCTTGCATATACAACTCGGTGAAGAAGTGTGCCTTTGTTCAATTCACAGTGTACACGTTTGTGTCTAGCTAACTTGCCATTCTGAGAACAAATCTTTTGAACTTTTCTTGCAGATCAAAGAATCAAAGACATGGCAGTCTACGTTAAAAGGTTTGATCTTGTGGGAACCTTCATATGCCTCAAAGTTCTGGGTGAAAGGGAAACCGAAGGCCGGTGTAATCTTGAACCAGTGAACTACTCCCAGCCAGCAATGGAAAATAGGCACTCAATTACGTTCTTAACGACCGCATACTCTGAACTGTCCGAAACGGTTTCCGTGTTCATCCGCTGTGATAGTAAAGCTCCGAGTCCGAGGGTGTGTAAGACAATGTTCGACGGACCATACTCCGGCCATACCTGTTCAACTTTCTACTCCGAACGATGTCCTCTCTTCTATAGTCTCACATCCGCAGCAGCAGAGGTAGCATTCTTTGCCAAAGTATACCCTACTCCACCAATCCAGGCCCGAGGCTACTTTGTTGCAGCGAAAACATCAGGCCTGGTAAAGATTCTTATGGTCGATAGAGAAGTCCGTATCCTCCCTCCCGGTATCAATGAGTTCTACCATGATAGTGAAATAAGACATACCTCCTTGTCTGAGGAAATGCATGCAGGAATTGAACCGGGAGTTCTGTTTATCTACCTGACTGCTAAAAAGGAGAACGAGCGCGAGTTCCCTCAGGGTTCTCATGTACCAGTGGAGAGAAACGGAAAAAAGTTCACTGTTCCATCAGCTTTGGGAGAAATTTTGGATATCATGTATCCTCCAACCGCATCATCCGACCTTCCTCTTCACATGGAGTCGCTTTTGAAGTATTTTCATATGTTAAACAAGCATCAAGGGATGGAGGAGACCGTTCATAACAAGCACTATGTGGAACTCTTAGATGAGAGCACTTTGGATGAGATCGTAGATATTTTGGTGGCGTCAGTTGATTTCCTCAAGCCAGGTATAACGAGAAGGATTCTTGAAGTTTTTGGGAAAAAGATTGATGCCATTGGTGG